>CM075977.1:61101553-61319555 GCA_038087875.1 Malacoraja senta | reverse complement strand
GATTTTCATCCTAGCAATTGGGGTATTGCTCTTTGAGAAGTCAAATGTTAATGGAAAGTATACGGTTTATATTATATATAGATATATATATCTATATCTATATCTATATGAACAGAGATCACAGCATATATCCCTGCAGAACTCCACTGGTCAGATATCCAGCCTGAGTAACGCCTTTCCTCCACAATCCCGTGTCTTCTCTAAGTAAGCCAGTTCTGGCCAAATCACAATTAATCTTCTAGATCAGCCTATCATGGGGTCTTTATCAAATGCCTTACTAAAATCCATGTAGACAACGTCCCTCATTTATCACTTTTATCGCCTCCTCAAAAATCTCAATCAAGTTGGTAAGACACATACAAAACCTGGCTGTCCCTAATTAATCCATTCTCTTCCAAATTGGAGAAATTATCCTGAAGAATCTTCTCCAATAGCTTTCCTACCACTGATGTGAGGCACATTGGCCTGTAATTCCTTGGATTCTCTCTAATTCCTTTTTTAAACAAAGGAATTAGGAAGACAAACTAAACCCCCGGTCAACTAAGCCCCAGTCAATATTGCGGAAGTTAAAGTCACCAACTACGACTACCCTGTTGCTTTTGCATCTTTCAGTAATCTATCTACATATCTGTTCCTCTATCTCCTGCTGGTTATTGGTTGGACCTAGAGTACAATCCAATTAGAGTGATTGCACCTTTCTTATTTTTTAGCTCTACCCATGTCTCCTTAGTGGACAAACCCTCCAGTATGTCCTCTCTGCAGAGAAAGGATTGGGGAATGGTGCTGGGGTACATTTGGAACAAGGAGTGTTCAATGTAACTAACTAAAAGATAGGCACATCTGGGGTCCACGGTAGTGCCCATGGCTACAGTTTCGACGAAGAAAGTATGAGGAGTTAAAAGAGGAGTTGTTAAAGGTGAGTGTTAGTTGAGGGGAAATGATTGGATATCTGTTCAAGGAAGAACCAGAGGACCCTAAGGCCCTCCTGATGGGGATGGAACTGTAAATGGACTGGACATCCATGGTTAAGACGAGGCGATAGGGGCCCAGGAATTGGAACTTATGAAAGTGGTAAAGAGCTTGTGAGTTGTCTCGGATGTTGGTTGGAAGGGACTGAACAATGAGAGGCAAGATAGAATTGAGGTATTTGGAGATGAGTTTGGTGGGGGAGGAGCAGGCAGAAACTAAGGGCCTGCCAGGACAGTCCTGTTATGGATTTTGGGAAGAAAATAGAAGGGGCCAATGTGGGTTTGGGGAATTATAAGATTGGAGACTGGAGAGATGACTGCTGGACATTGGTGATGATTTTGGAGATAGTGGCCAGGTGTTCATTTGTGGCATCTTGCTTGCTTTGCTCCGGGCTCTATTTTGCTCAGTCATGGAAATTTGGAAACCTGCATAATTAAGACAAAAGAGGGTTTAAGGTGGCAAATCCCAGAGTCTCAACCTTGGACTGGCCTGGTTTGATCAAAGACCCTCGATAATCCAAAACACTAAAAAATAAGCACAAATGAATAAGCAGAGTTATTGAAACATAGAACTACACAGTGCGGAAACAGTTCCTTTGGCTCATTCTGCCCATGTTGACCAAGTTGGGTTATTTGGCTATTGCCAGTTGCCTGCATTTAGCCCACAGTCCTTCCTATCCATATATCTATCAAAATGTATTTTAAAAGTTGTAATTGTATCTACTTTTATAGCTTCCTCTGGCAACTAATTTCAGACATGGACTACATCCTCTGAATGAAAACGTTGCCCTGAGGGTCCTCTTAAATATCTTCCCTCTAACTTTAAGCCTGTGCCTTCTGGTTTCATCTGTAAACTTTATTTAGGACCTCATGGATCTTGTACACCTCAATAAGGTCACCCCTTAGCCTCCTACGCTCCAAAGAAAGAAGATCTAGCCTTTACCTATAACTCAAGCCCACAAGTCCAGCTGACATCTCTTCTGCACCCTTTCCAACTGAATGACATAATTCCTACAACTGGGCTGCCAGAACTGCAGATAATACTTCAAATGTGGTCTCACCAACGAGTTGTACAACTATATCATGATGTCCCAACTTTTGTACTCAAAGTGAATTTATTTAGATAAATAACAAATAATAAATGTCAATGAATTTCTTAGGTCCTTTGGAAATTAATTAGATAGTTGAACATTTGAGGAGCTAAGCTATATCTTTGTATGTATTTCTTAATTGTGACTGTTTTAAGCATTTTAATTTTATAAATTACAAAATCGGTAATGTATATTATTTTTGCTAATTAATTTGATTATTTATAAATATGTTGTAATGTATCTGAATATCAGAAACATATAATGTTTCGAAAACTTTCACAGTCGTCTAAACACAGGATTATTTTTGTTGGAATGCTTCTGAGCATCAGCAGCATCTTATTTCTCAACATTGTTGACAGTCAGCTAACCCCAAGGGTGTGTTCCATCAGTTGTAAAATATTGTAAAAGTTGTAAAAGGATGAGCATGTTATTGCACCAGCCCCTCATTAAACACAATGAGATTTACACGTGGAAGGCCCAATTGCAGTGAAGTGAATCTTCTTTCCATGTGAATAAGTGGTTCTAATTTAGCCCAGGGATCAGCAGTGTGGGCAGCTTACTGCTGACTGCAAAGTCCAAGCCAATAACTGGCATGAAAAATGTTGATGTTTAGTGTCTTACCATCTGGTAGTAATGAATATGAAAATGAATTTATTATATCTTCAGATCATTAATTTAAGTGTATAAAGACAAGATTTACAGGATCATTTTTGTTTCATGTGTGCATTTTCTTTAAAAAAAATCAATCTGATGTTAGCAATGTAAAGAGAACTCAGATTTAGTATCTGTTAAAATATGCCTTATATGCACCAGTTTTAATGGATGGTTAAGTTACTGATTTAAAGTAATAATGCACAGTTAAATACACATTCAATTGTTGGGATCATAATGATTTTCAATAGCAATTATATGCTGTTAAGTGTATATTGGGAAGGTAATTTGTAATTAGCACTTACTGTAACTGACCATCTGCTTGTTCTCCAATTAACTCCAGGCGTCTGTACTGCAAAATGCATTAGTTATTTCTTTTGCACAGAGGCAACACTTTACATCCATCACCACTATAGTAAACTGAGATGGGCAAGCCAATCCATTAGTGGGCAATTTTTACTGTAAATGTACCGGCTTTAGTGCTTCATGCTGCCATTGACTTGTTGCTACCTTTTTGGACATTTCCATTTGTGAGGAAACTCAAGTGACCAAATTATATGGTTGCGAGAAAAACTGCTACCACGCAACGAGCCTTATATGTAAAATGTCTTGCTCCCAATGTTGGAGTGTATCCAAAAATAGAATGTCATACAAATCAGTAAAATACTTCACAAGGAAAGGCCATAAAGAGAGGGACGGACTATTATCAGAAACTCTACCAAAAGTCTGCACTATCCACTTGTACAAGAAATGAGTTGGGGAAAGAGCATGAAGGACGATTGTTGCATTCTCAATACAAAACACCAGTGGGAGTTAGGAGGAGTTTCAGGCATATTTTTCTACAAGACTTAAAATAGTAGAGCATTAAATTCTGTTTAATGTGTAACTTAAACATTAGTGGTGAGAGGTTGTATAAACAATATTTTTTCATGTCTTTGTGACATCCATTTATGTACATAAATCTTCAAACCTACATATTACTTGTCGATGACAACTGCACAACACCTAATGTGAAAAATTAAGCAGTCTTTAGTTTTACCGTATAATAGACTGACTGTGTTGCTTTCTTTTTTTTCAGTTCACCCCATTATGCCTGTCCTGAAGTCATCAGGGTAAGTATCTACCAAGGAAAAACTTTGTAGCTGTTTTTTAAAATATGAATATAAAACTATCATGAGAAGAGTAATAGTCTGTTCAACCAAATATTGTTTTCTTCTGTTACCTTAGAAATATCTTGTCTAATGGAGCAAAGAAATAAGTCATGTTTGAAAAGGCACAAAATAGGGAAAGCAAGCAGGCTAAAGAACAGCAGATTTATTGCTATAATGAATGCCTTTCAGATCCTGTACATAATTCATTTTGCATTTGATTTTGTACAGGAAATATTTTGGGCCAAAGTAGGAAATCATATCTAGCAGCCTTAGCTGATATTCACTTTTTGCATCTTTGAGATTATTTCTCCCAGGCCTAGAAATTCATTGGTGCTCTTTTCCAGCTTTCAGAAAGAAATAATAATCTCCTTTACACTGCACTTACAGAACCTCAGATTTGTAACAACAGTGCTGGTAGTAACTCTACTGCAATGTTTCAGAAAAATTTGGTGTTTTGGTTAAAATCTCCTGCATTAGAAACATTTCTGACCTCAGGACGGAGTCCTTAAAGTTGCATTACAATACTGTCAGCACTCTAATGGCCACTGGGAACATTGGCTAATATTGAGTGTGTGCTACAACGATGGGAGGGAAAGTCTTCCCAGGGAGGCAGTAGAACTAGCTCAGGCTTCAGGAGAATGATGCATGGAGATGGCTTCTTTATGCAAAGTGTTCTTATGGCAGAAGTTGCCAGGGAGGTATCTGCAGGGCCCTCCAAGAATGCCTATTTTGGAAGCACTGCAGTGCAGCCAAATGTCTTGTCCAGATGTGAGTATAAAATCAACAATGACTCAAAAGCAGCAGTGAGCAACAAAGTGTCATATATGCCATTCATCAGCAGAAGCATCCTTCTGTGGTCCAAAGGTAAGGATTTTGAGTGAAGGTCAATTTGATTTTGAGAACACTGCAGACACTTGAGTTTGCTGATTGAGATTTGTTTGCAACCTCTGAAAATCACAAGTATGTTTACTAACTGTTGAATAGTTTACAATAGTTAAAGGAGCCAAATGATTGACAGAAAAGGAGAGAAGAAGAGGAGTGAAATGTAAAGCAAAAGAGAGAATATGTGGAAGGAGACACGAGAGGGGTGGGGGAGAGAAAGTGGGATAGAACAGTGGAGAAATGACTGCAGGGTGTTACTTAAAATTGGAGAATTCAATGTCCATAGCATTGGGTTCATAGCATCAAGTAGTGAGGTGCTGTTTAGTTTGATCTGTACTGATGAGCTCAATGTAGTCATACAGGATTACATTTCAAAATTGGCAGAGTTTGGAGATATGATAAACAGTGAAGACATTGGCGCAGCGATAGAGTTGCTGCCTTACAGCGCTTGCAGCGCCGGAGACCCGGGTTCGATCCTGACTACGGGTGCTGTCTGTACGGAGATTTAACGTTCTCCGCATGACTGCGTGGGTTTTCTCCGAGACCTTCGGTTTCCTCCCACACTCCAAAGAGGTACAGGTTTGTAGGATAACTGGCTTGCTATAAAAAATGTAAATGGTCCCTAGTGTGTGTTGGATTGTGTTATTGTGCAGGGATCGCTGGTCCGCGTGGACTCGATGGGCCTGTTTCCACGCTGTATCTCTAAACTAAACTAAACTAAACATTAGTAGTAGACTACTAAAGAATGCAGAGCGGCTGGCTATTGAGAGGCAATTGAAATTTAATTAAAGAAAGTGTGAAATAATGCACTTTGGCAGAAAGAATAAGGAGAAAAATAAGGAGAACAAGGACGGCACTGTGGCGCAGCGGAAGGGTTGCTGACTTATAGCGCCAGAGACATGGATTCGATCCCGACTACAGGTGCTGTCTGCATGGGGTTTGTACGTTCTCCTCGTGACCGCGTGGGATTTCTCTGAGATCTTCGGTTTCCTCCCACACTCGAAAGACGTACAGGTTTGTAGGTTAATTGGCTTGGTATAAATGTAAATTGTCCCCAGTGTGTGTATGGTAGTGTTAATGTGCGGGGATCGCTGGTCGGTGCGGACTCGGTGGGCCGAAGGGCCTGTTTCCATGCTGTATCTCTAAACTAAACAATATAGACTAAATTAAATTGTTTTAAAGGAGGCACAGGTACAGTGGGAGCTGGGTTTTGGCATACACAAGTCTTTGAAAGTGACAGGCATTTTTAGAGTGCTGTTAGTAATGCATATGAGGCCTATAATTCATAAATAAAGGCATCAAGTACAAAAAGCATGAAAGTTTGAAAAACACTATTTGAACCATATCTGAATTATTTAATTCAATTCATGACCATACCACACTTCATGAAGAATATAAACCTCTCAGGGGAGATGCTGAAGAGATTTAATGAAATTATTCCAGATATGAAGGATCTTAGCTGTAAGGAGTGTCCTTGCAGCAAAAAAATAATTGTAGGTTTAGATGGGTTAAAAGGAAAGAAAGTGAGCTCAAAAGCAGGTGGTTCAATGAATAAGTGAGAATACAGATGAAAAGTGATGAGCAAAAGGAATGTGAGGGAAAAGTTGCATAGTGAGTGTTTTTTAGTTTAGTTTAATTTAGAGATACAGCGCGGAAACTGGCCCTTCGGCCCACCAGGTCCGCACCGACCAGCGATCCCCGCATATTAACACTATCCTACACCCACCAGGGACATTGGAGTTCAAAATTACTGGTAGCATTTCAAAGTCCTAAAATATTCTAGTTGAAATAAATGGCTTAATTTGTAAGCCAATTAACCTACAAACCTGTACGTTTTTGGAGTGTGGGAGGAAACCAAAGATCTCGGAGAAAGCCCATGCAAGTCAAGGGGAGAAGGTACAAACTCCGTACAGACAGCACCTGTGGTTAGGATCGAACCTGGGTGTCTGGCGCTGCATTTCCTGTAAGGCAGCAACTCTACTGCTGACTGCCCTCAACTCATGTGGTTAAGACTTGTCGCATTGTTGTGGTGGAAACAATTAAGGTGCCCAGAGGGGATTTGAGAAACGATAATTTACAGGGCTGCAGGGAATAGGACTTAACAGGTTCCTCTACAGAGTCAGCGCAGACTCATTTGGCTGAACTGCCTTCTGCTGTGCTGTAAAGATACTGTGATTCTTCCCTACATTTGTTGGAAGAAATAGCGGCGCAACCAGTACTGGGATTAATTGGGAAAGAAGAAAAGAGGAGCAAAAAGAAGAACCTGATGCAATGAGTAATCCAAAAAGATAAACAGAGAGTCGGCGGATTCCAAAATTGCATTGATGATGAGCCGGGGGACTTTCATGACCTAGATAATTCTGATTAGTTCAGAAGAAGCTGCAAACATGAATAAGATCAGGCCTATTAAAAAATATTCTAAGTACGTGGTACATAGGCATTCCTATTCACACAAAAAAGCAGATAATTAGTATCATCACAGTTGTTTACAGAATACACTTTGTCCCATTATCACATAACAGATTTATTCTCAATTTATTTGAGAATAACCTCAGATTTGGAGCAACTAGATAAAGCAGACTCTTTCAGGGTCACACAGTATATCAAATAAGGGTATTAAGTATTAGAAAACATTGGAGTTCAAAATTACTGGTAGCATTTCAAAGTCCTAAAATATTCTAGTTGAAATAAATTAGTTCTAAAAGTGGGCTGAAGATAGATAGATTTTTGATTAATACGGGTGTTACGGGTTGAGGGGAGAAGGCAGGAGAATGGGGTTTGGAGGGAGAGATAGATCAGCCATGATTGAATGGTGGAGTAGACTTGATGGGGCGAATGGCCTAATTCTGCTCCCATCACCTATGATGTTATGAGGTCAGAGCTTCAACCAAACCTTACTACCTTTCTTCACATAATGAATAAACCTATATCAATGATTTGAATTGAGAATATATATGGCATGGTTAGCAAGTTTGCAGATGACACTAAGTGGGTGGTATTGTAGTTAGTGAAGATGGTTGTCAAAATTTGCAGCAGCATCTTGATTGGTTGGGCAGGTTGGCTCAGGAATGGTTGATGGAATTGAATACAGAGAAATGTGAGGTGTTGCATTTTGGGAAGACTAACATCAGTAAGACCTACACAGTGAATGGTGGGGCTCTGGTGAATATTGTAGAGCACAGGGATCTAGGAGTGCAAGCACACAGCACATAGTTCGTCGAAAGTAGCACCAAAGGTAGATATGGTGGTAAAAAAGGCTTTTGGCACCTTGACCTCCATCAGTCAGAGTATAGAAGTTGAGATACAGCCACTATTGGCAATGCTGCTATTTACTATATTGAGGGTTTGCATAAACAAATATTGAGTCTGTGGTTAGAGAACAGAATCCAAATTCCAAGCATTTGTTCCTTACTTTGATGTATCATTGTCCGAGGTTTTGAAATGCACATTATATCCACCTGTCTTTCGATCTGCCTCTTTACCTTTAGATGCAGAGGAAGTGCAGCTTTGTCATTGATACGATTTATTTTGCTCAGTTGGACATACAGAACCCAGTATTTTTTAAGAAGTCGGGGTATTTCTCAAGTGTTCTGGCTCGCATTTATTCGTCAACAAAATCATGAAAAAAGCATCTGATCACCACTATTTTATTTTTATTTTTTATTTTTTATTTTATTTATTAGAAGTACATTACATTACAACCAATTCTCTAGTACTCAGCACATATATCTTATTACAATTAATGTACTCCATTTATTTTCTACACTAATAAAGGGAAAGGATAAGATTGAGAAAAAGAAGAAAGTGAAGGAAAAAAGTGAAGGTGTAATGAACGTGACAACAACAAAAAACATAAACAAAAGACAAAGACCCTATAAGAAAGAAATTAAACACAAAAGAAAAGAGTTAAGAAATAGACCCTAAAAGAGAAGAAAAAAGAGAAAGAGGGAAAAGAGAAAAACAGATTTTTTTTTTGTAAGCATCACGCAAATGGGACATACCAACTCTCCAGCTTTCATCCCCCCTTACCTGACCTCAGTTTTTTAATACTTTTGCACCCTATACTTGTAATAATTCTATAAATACAGACCACGTCAGATGGAAGTGATCTGGTTTACCTGCCAGGAGGAGTCTTATCTCTTCTGATCACCACTATTTTATGTTGCTACATATTCAAATTTACACTTCACGTGTACTTAATGAATTGTATAAAAGTTGTTATATGATTTTCATAGGCGAAAGGTGATGAAATAAGTCCTTCAAACCATCATGTCCATGCCAAACATAAAAGCCCTCTACGGATGGCATTTTAAATGATCATTTGAATACTTAAACATTGAGAGTGTACCTACCTCCACCCCACGGAGTCCCACGGTGACCTAACCCATCCTGTCAGTAGCAGTGGCCTGAAGAAAGCGCGTCCCTTCGGGGACTACACGTGAGCCACAACAACAGCAGCGTCAACCAAGAAGGGCTCGCTGATGCAGACTAACAGCATCGGCGCCTAGTTGTAAGTTGACAGCGGTGACCGAGCGCGACCTGTTGGTGGTGTCGGCGTAAAGAAACGCTGCCCCCAGAGGCTACAATTTGAGCCGCAACAACAGCTGCCTCAACGGGACTGTGCGGTGTGTGAAAAAGGTTTCACTGGTGCACCTTGCAAGCCAGGGGTAGCATTGGCAGATCCATCCACTATAGCCCGAAATCCGTTATAAGGGGTTCCGTTAAAACGAGGGTTTACTATATTACTTCCACTCATGCTCAAATATTATCTAAGGGATCTGTGTGGATCATTTACTGAACAGTGGCAAAACCAGTTGAGCATGAGCCACTTCTGCAAAAAACAAAATGCCGGCAGAAGCAGCGGGTCAGGCAGCATCTATAGAGAGAATGAACAGACAGCTTTGGGGTCAGGTCCCTTCATCAGACTGATGGAGAATTGGGGAGAAAGCTGGAAAAGTGAGTAGGGGTTGGGCAAAGCCTGGTAAGTGATAGGTGGATATAAGTGAAGGGGGGGGGGGTGATTGGCGAATGGTAAAAATGGTAGAGTGATAAAGGTTAGAGGTGAAAATGCGACAAAAGGGTGTCAGATAAGTAAAGAAGAGGAGGAGTTGAAAAGTAAAACCAAAGGAAGAGATATGGGTGGCTGGGCTCAGCACGGATGAGCAAGAGCAGGATTAGAAGGGAAATAGGGAAATAGGGATGGGAAGGCTGGGACATGAGCATAAGGAGGAAGGGAAAGTAGCAGTATGACTGGGGTGGTGGGGAAAGGTGGGAGAAATGTATGCACACCATGGTGGGGACAGGGGCAGGAGAAAGAAATTAAATAAAAGAAAGAGAGGGGGGTAGGGGAGGGTTACGCAAAATCATGTTTGCTAATCATTTTAACTCATCTCTCACACTTGGCTTTGGCTTTTACAGATCAATTGACCCGCTGGTATTAAGAAAGATCATGGCTGATCCAATCTTGCTTCAACATCCCTTTCCTGATCTTTCCCCATACCCTGTCGTTTAAGTGTTTTCAATCTCTTTTTTTTTTTTATTTTTTTTATTTTTTTTTTTTATTTTATTATTTTTTTTTTTTGCTTTTTTTAAAAAAAAATTTATTTATTAGAAGTACATTACATCACAGCCACATACATTAATACTCGTCATTTATATCTTCTTACAATTAATGTACTCCCTTTATTTATTTTTTTACACTAGAGAAAGAAAAGATTGAAAGAGAGAAGAAAGTGAAGGAAAAAGTGCAAGTGTAGAAAAGTGTAGAAAATGTAACAACAAAAAAGGACGAAGACCCTATGAGAGCGAAATTAAAAACAAAAAGAAAAAGAGTTAAGAAATAGGCCCTAAGAAAAGAAAAGAGAAAGAGAAAAAAAGAAAAACAAATGTTTTTTTTTGAGCATCACGTAAATAGGACATACCAACTCTTCAACTATCATCCCCCCTTACCCGACCTCAATTTTTTATTTTTTTAAAGTACTTTTGCACCCTATGTTTGTAATAATTCTATAAATGCAGACCACGTCAGGTGGAAGTGATCTGGTTTACCTGCTAGGAGGAGTCTTATCTCTTCAAGGTGTAATGTTTCAAACATATTTGAAATCCACATATTTATAGTTGGTATTGGAGCCTTCTTCCAAAATTTTAGAATTAGCTTTTTTCCAGTTATTAACCCATAATCCATTAATTTCTTTTGAAACACATTTAGTTCTGGATCATCTTCCGTTATTCCGAAGATAATCCATTCTGCTTTGGGTATCAGTCTTGTTTTAAATAACTTTGTAAAGATTTCAAAAATTTCATTCCAAAATTTTTGAATTTTTGTACAGAAGACAAATGAGTGCGCTATAGTTGCTTCTTGGGATTGACATTTATCACAAATAGATGATACGTTTGGGAAAATTTTATGAATTTTAGTTTTCGAATAATATAATCTATGTAAAATTTTAAATTGTATTAAAGTGTGTCTTACATTAATCGAGCATTTATGTACTTTTAATAAGTATTCATTCCAACTTTCCTTTGAAATTTTAATAGCTAACTCTTGTTCCCAGTCTCTTCTGATACCCTCCGTAGATGGTATTTGTACATTTAAGATAATATTGTACAAATATGATATTAAGTTTGCTGATTCCGCTTTTATCTGCATTGCCTCGTCCAGTACATCTGCTGGGTTATTATGATGATCTTTTATATATTTTTTCAAATAGTCGCATATTTGAAAGTATTTAAAATATTGATTATTTCCGAGTTTATATTTTATTTGTAATTGTTGAAATGAAAGTAATTTTCCAGTTTCATACAAGTCACCAAGCGTTTTAATTCCTAGTCTATCCCATTGTGTATAAGCTTTATCTATAATAGAAGGACTAAACGAAGGGTTATTGACTATAGGTAATAAAAGTGATAAGTTTCTTAATTTTAAATTTTGTTTTATTTGTTTCCAAATACGGATTGTACTATGAATAATTGGGTTCTTATTATAGTTTATGTTATTCAATTTCATTGGAGAGAGGAGGATCGCTCCAATGTTTCTAGAGGAGCAATCCTCTTTCTCCATTACAATCCAGTCTACTTGCTGGGCGGAGTTATCCATCAGTTGAATCATGTTTTTAATATTTACTGACCAATAATAATACATAAAATTGGGTAGTGCTAGACCCCCCAATACTTTAGATTTATTCAGATGGGTTTTTTGTATTCTATGTGATTTATAGTCCCATATAAAATTAGTGATATCTGAGTCGAGTTTTTTAAAAAACTTCTTAGGTAAGTATATAGGAATTGATTGAAATAGGTATAAAATTTGTGGTAAAAAGATCATTTTTATTGCGTTTATTCGGCCTATTAAAGACATCGGAAGCGTTTTCCAGAATTTAATTAATGTATTCAGTTTATTAAGTAGGGGGTCAAAATTTGCCCTGAGCATACCTTGATATGCTCTGGTAATTTCGATTCCCAAATATTTAAATTTTTCTGTAGCTATTTTAAAAGGGAATTTTAAAAGATGTGTTGAATCTTTCGGTTTTATTGACATAATTTCACTTTTATTCCAATTTATTCTATATCCAGAAAAAGATCCGAAGTCTTCAATTAAATTTAATATATTTGGTATAGTGATTTGAGGTTTTGTAATATACAATAATATATCATCCGCGTATAAAGATATTTTATTATATGAGTCTTTAGTATTATATCCATGAATATCAGGGTGTATTCTAATTTTTTCTGCTAGCGGTTCAATAATGAGAGCAAACAGCTGTGGTGATAATGAGCATCCTTGTCTATTTCCCCTTTCAATCTCTAACTTGAATATATTCAATAACTCTTCTTTCACATCTCCCTTTGTAGAAAATTCCAGAAACTCATAACCTGAACCAGAGACAAAATTCCTCCATATCTTTCCCTTGTGGGAAGGGTTGTAGGGAAATCACCTCTTCTGAAGCTATGCCTCCCAGTTCTACATATCGCCACTGGGGAACAATCCTCAGTGGGAAACATGCACTCCAGACTGCCAGCATCCACCCTGTCAACGTCCCTCAGTATCTTATGCGTTTCAGTAAGATCAGCTCCCATTTTCTATATTGCAATATGTGTAAGCCCAACCTACTCAACTTTCCAGGAATCAACCGTGAACCTTCTCTGTACTACCTCCAATGCAAATATATCCTTCCTTAAATATGGAGACCCAATCTATTTGCAGTACCCCACATTGTATCTCACTAGTGCCATGTAAAGTTCGATTAATACTTCCCTATTGTTTTAGTTCGTACTCCTTTGCCTTTGTAACTATTGGCTGTACCTGCATGATGACTTCTGGTGTTGCAAGTACGAGCAGTCCCAAATCCCCTTGCACTGCAACATTTTGTAATAGCATTCCACAGCTTGCTTTTTCATTCTTCCTCCTAAAGTGGCTAATCTCACAATCTGCCAACTTCGTGCTCATTCACATAATAACCCATCGATACCCCACTACATTCTGTCCAAGTCATTAATATAGTATAACGAGTAGCACCTGACTAATTACTGATTACCAGTTCATTAAATGACCGATATATCCGCTCTGTCTGTTTTCGATTTGTTAGCCACTCTCCTGAGGCTGCCAATATATTATCCAAATATCTTTGCACCACGGTGAAAGGGATGCCAGTTGGACACTGAACGTGGGTATTTTTGCATTTTAAGTTTAAATATTTATTTACTTTTTCTTTCTGTTATTTCTTCTTCCCCTTTATTGAATTTTTCTTTTTGTTTTTTTTTATTCCTAATATTCTTTTTATTTTTATTTTTTTATTTTATTTATTAGAAGTACATTACATTACAACCAATTACACTAGTACTCATCACATATATCTTATTACAATTAATGTACTCCGTTTATTTTCTACACTAATAAAGGGAAAGGATAAGATTGAGAAAAAGAAGAAAGTGAAGGAAAAAAGTGAAGGTGTAAAGAACGTGACAAAAAAAAAGAAAAAAAAAGACAAAGACCCAATAAGAAAGAAATTAAACACAAAAGAAAAGAGTTAAGAAATAGACCCTAAAAGAGAAGAAAAAAGAGAAAGAGGGAAAAGAGAAAAACAGATTTTTTTTTGTAAGCATCACACAAATGGGACATACCAACTCTCCAGCCTTCATCACCCCTTACCTGACCTCAGTTTTTTTAGTACTTTTGCACCCTATACTTGTAATAATTCTATAAATACAGACCACGTCAGGTGGAAGTGATCTGGTTTACCTGGCAGGAGGAGTCTTATCTCTTCTAGGTGTAATGTTTCGAACATATTTGAAATCCACATGTTTATAGTTGGTATTGGAGCGTTTTTCCAGAATTTTAGGATTAACTTTTTTCCAGTTATTAACCCATAGTCTATTAATTTATTGTGGAACACATTTAGTTCTGGACTATCTTCCGTTGTTCCGAAGATAATCCATTCTGCTTTGGGTATCAATTTAATTTTAAATAATTTTGTAAAAACTTCAAAAATGTCAACCCAAAATTTTTGAATTTTTGTACAGGAAACAAATGAGTGCGCTATAGTAGCTTCTTGAGATTGACATTTATCACAAATTGATGATACATTTGGGAATATTTTATTGATTTTAGTTTTAGAATAGTACAATCTGTGTAAAATTTTAAATTATATTAAAGTGTGTCTTACATTATTCCTAATATTCTTACCAGATTTAATATTGACCTCACCCAATGTAATTTTACTTCGGAGTCACGTGAGTAAAACTACAATTCCTCTAGTGGAATTGTAGTTTTTAAACTACAAGGTAAGTATAAACTTTTTTGGAAGTATTTCCGTGTCCGTTTGCTGTCGGTCTGTGGGGATTTTTTCCACAGGCGCCATGGAAAAAACGGGCAAGGGGAGGAGGCGAGCGACTCAGCCGGTAGAAAGTCGCGAGATTGCGGTCGGCGACCAGCCGCCTCTGACCACGGTACAGTCGCCAGCAGACAGCATAGCTACTGGGGATATTGGGGCTGAAGTGAATTTAGTCAGCACCAGTGGGGCAAGGCAAAGCCGATAAAAAGCTGGGGGAATGCGGTCGGTAAAGGACTGCCTCATACCCTACAACAGTCGCCGGCTGGGAGCGGGGCGAACTGTGGACTTGTGCATTAAAGAAAAGAACGGAGCCAGCGTCAGTTGGGTGCTAGGCAACATACAAGTCAGGGCCATGGAGCAAGAGTCAGTTTGGGATTCACCTCCAAGGCTGGATACCACTTTCTGAGTGGATATTCCAAATGGATAACCTGTACACAGGATGCTCCAACAAAACATACTCCAGGAGGAGTGATGTCAGAACCAGGCTCCAGAAGCCAGGTCGGCAGCACCTAGTAAAGGGCTGCTTGATAGCACCCTCATTGATGAGGCGCGTGCACAGGGTCAGCAGAGTTTCCAAAACAAGCGAAGACGGCAGCTGCCAGATGGGCTATTCCTGGCAGTACGATTTGCTGCTCTGTGAGAGTTCTGACCCTGAGTCTGACGGTGAGGCCGATACAAGCGAAGACGGCAGCTGCCAGATGTTTTACTCCTGGCAGTACGATTCGCTGCCCCGTCAGAGTCAGGAGAGCCACTTGGAAAGGACGTGGTCTCTGTGATCAACTATTGTGTCTGCCATCAGCTCTAATAGCTTACGATGGATGAAAATGCCAAAAAAGCACGAGATCCCAAGGAACTGCGTATTGCTGAAAGTAGTAGCAGTGAACCAAGATATAAGGGGTCAGATGGGTGAAGGCATGTAAGCCTAAGGAAAGTAAACTGCAGAGAATATTGAAGCTGCTGGGTTGGTGAACAACTACAATTTGCAAAACAAGGGATGGAGGCCATGGATGGAGATGCATCAAGTGGCACTAAGGTTGCTATGTAGCACCCACTTCAAGATGAATTGTTTCAGGAAGTATGCCATTCGGTCCACCATCAACCCAAAGTTGCAGCAACTCTGTAAAGCCCAGCAATGTGCAGTCATTCAACTTATTCTTCAGAGAAAAAACCATGAATCGTGAGAAAGAGCTTGATAATGAGGCAAAAACTGCAAAGTTGATCACAACATCAATAGTCGTCAAGTCTGCAAAGAGGACGTATCCTTTCAGACATCATACAAAATCCTGGACCGACATCAGGATCAAATCGACCATTGAAGCAGGTGCGCAGTTGATTTGATTTATTTCTTGTCATTTGAACCTCAAAGAGGCTCAAACGAAACTCCGTTTCCACAGCCATACAAACAAAACAATTCTTACATGACACACAAACAAATCAATTTACAGAAAAACATCCATCACAGTGAATCTCCTCCTCACTGTGATGGAAGGTAAAGTCATTTCTCTCCCCTGCACCATTTTTCTCCCAATGTTGAAGCCCCAGGCGGGCAATGATAAGTCCCACGGCCGTTGAGGCCGCACCGGGCGGTATACAGCTTCGATCCGGGACCAAAAGTCACAAAGGTGGAGCCCCGGCGGGCGCTGGAATGTCCCGCGGCTTTAACATTAAAGCCGAGCCGGGCGATTTACAGCCCCGCTCCGGGTCGTTCCAACCCCGCGACTCGAGCTGGAGAAGTTGCGTTGCGGGAGCGGTCTCTCACCCGGACCCGCGAGCTCCCGATGTCCCAGTCCACGGGTCTGCAGCTGCAGCTGGAGCTCCGGAGTGAGCAGCAACGAGTCACCACCGCTCCCCGCGCTCCGAGGACAGCCAGCCCCACGATGTTAAGTCCGCAGCTCCACAGGCTCCGCGACTGGAGCCCCCAGGTCGTCCCGGTCGGAGGCCGCTCCACGGAGCTAGGCCCCAACGACAACGGAGACCCGACAGGGAAAAGGTCGGGTCTCCCGTGCAGGGAATAGATTTTTTTTAAGTTTCCACCAACACTCCAATTTCACATTAAAATAATTGATGGAGGTTCAAGCTGAATTGAAAACTTGTTTAGAAACAAGTAATTGAAAGGTCGGTTTATCAAAACCACCAAATTGTGTTTAAAATTTCTCAACCTAAAAAGGTGAGGAGTATTTTAGATCTGACAAGTCTTTAAAATTTTGTGAAGTAGAGACACTTCAAAATGGAGACTTTGAGACTGCCAAACAATTTATTTCAAAAAATATGTTATATGGCACTTATAGATCTGAAATGTATATTACTTAGTGTTTGTTCATTTATAAGATAAAATTATCTGAAGGAACAATTATGGCAATTCAAAGTTCTGTCTAACGGGTTAACTTCAGTTCCTAGAATTTCACTAAATTGGTAAAACCAATTTTGGGGCTAATCAGAGTCCAAGGACAGATGTGGATGGCTTAACTGGATGGTCCTAATTAGGACGAACAAGAGAATTAGTGAGTTATCTCTCTCAAATTATTCAAACCACTTTTGAAAGTTGGGTTTAATTCAACCAGCGAGAAATTAAGTTTAACGATACTTACAACAATTGATTATTTGATTCAATTGAAAGGGTAGTAATTTACCCAGGGTAAAGGGTAAATCTAATTGATGGTTGTATTAAGCAGTTGGAAAAGCAACAATCTTCAATTAAGACAGGTGGCCAGCTTGTTAGGAGAATTAGTGTTATTTCCAGCAATACAATATGGGCCATTGTACTACCAGCAGCTGCAGACTGCAAAAAGAAAAAACACTAAGATGCATGATGGCCATTTTTTGATAGGCCATGCAATTAAACAACAAATGCGGCTTCTGATTGCAGTAGTGGATTTAACATGTCTTCAGTAGTTCAAGCAAGATACGGATTGAACAGCCTTCCATGGTCTTAACAGACTGATATCAGTGTACTAGGATTGGTGCCACTGAAAAGGTATCCATCTGTGGACAGATGGAATATGGAAGAAGTATTATTTTACAGACATGGAGAATCGACGTTTTAAAGTCTATTGGAAGGCTTATGAGCTACAAGCTTGTTGTTTAATACAACTAATCTGTATGTTCAGTTTCAAATTAACAACACTACAGCAATGGCATGTATTAATTGTATGGGTGGAATTTCCATGATAACAAAGAATGGATGTTTAACCGTAAGATTTTTTAATGATATAATAGTCAGATTTGGGAAGCCAGATATGACTTGTTTCCATCCAGACTCAATCACCAGTTACAGAGATATGTGTTATGGGACTACATCGGGAGACAGTAGCGATGGATGTTTCTCGCTATATTAGGATGGTATGTTGTTATAGGCATTTTACTTCATCCTGTCTCATAAATCGGTGTCTGCTTAAAATGAAGCAGTATGCTGCCTCTGGGGTATTCGTGGTACCAGACGGGTCTACGCAGCCATGGTTCCCTTTGATATTGGAATTTATGACACAGTTTCTGATAAATGTTCCCAAAAGAAGGAAGTTACTGGTGTATTCGATAATTGGAGAGTAACATCCGTCATATGCCTGTATGGATGCAGGTTTTAAAAAAGAGGATTGTCTGGCATGCTGTGGACATGCTTACAGCAGTCTGGCGGAAGAGTACTCAAAAGCAGTACATTTGTGAATCTGAGTTGTGACTCTGTAAATACTGCTTTCCCATTATGTAAAGAATGAGGGGAAAACATTTCTGTGTAAAATGTTGTACGGCACATGTCTCAAATATCTTGGATTGACCTCTATTTAATGGGTTAAGGTATAGTGCGATTTATTCACACAGAAGTATATTATTCCTCGTTTTTATTTGATGAGGTTGGAAAGACATCCTGTTGAGTCTCGTTCTTTTATTTCCAGATTAATGAAAGGAATTTTAATTCCAGATCTTCTAAACCTAGGAGGGAATCCAGAATATAGAATTGTTTTAAGCTACTTCATCAAAGGAGTCTTGGTACGATTCTGATTTGGCCAAGTTCAGCATGAAGGTAGTCATGTTTATGGCACTTGTAACATTACAAAGTTACAGATGCACAGTAGTACCTCAGGATTATGTTATGTTTTACATTTTATGAACTACTCAAATGAAGTAGGATCAGGTGTGACAGGATTCAAGATTGTTTTATTAACATATTCTATGGATCCATGTCTATATGTTAAGACATATTTATTGCAAAGAATTGAGTCTACAAAGATCTTATGAAATATGAAAACAAGATTGTTTATCATTCATGAAAAAACATACAAGATAGTGTCAGTTTAGACTATTTTAAGATGGTTAAAAACAAGTTTTAGTTACTGCACGTATGAACATTGATGGTTTTACATTCCATTCAGTTTAGCAGCAACATTGACGACCAGGACGAAGGAAGTCCCGTCGATCATATTCTCACAGCTGCCGGGTAATCTAATAAATTGGTGTTTCAACACTTTTACCATCGGGCTATTGCCAATACGGTGCTGTTTGCAGATACTATATTAATTTCTGCTTAATTTTCCCTGGGTTAAAGGGGATACTATTAATTATTTTATTCAAATAAATGAATTACTGCATTTGTGGTACAAATGTTATTATTAATGCATTATTGAATATTCTCGTTCCGAGTCAATCAATGCAGTGAGAAGCCGGGATTTGTCTGCGGCATGAAATCACAAAGCTTTAAAATCTTCACGTAGTCACTCACGTGACTCCGAAGTAAAATAGTAAGATTAAACGAGAACTTACCTAAGTTTGAAGTTTGATCTTTATTTTATGAGGAGTTACGTTGGTGATTACGTGCCCACCACGACCCAACCCTCTATCATAAAGGTCAGATGGAAGTTCTTGTATTACTCGTTTTATTATGATACTATATTACTTCGCTTGTTGTTTTTTGTGATTTCACACCGCTGCTTCGAAGATTGACGCGCAGGTGCACTGGCGGGGTTCTTCACGTAATCACCAACGTAACTCCTCATAAAATAAAGATCAAACTTCAAACTTAGGTAAGTTCTCGTTTAATCTTACTATTTAACCCCTTTCTCATTCCGTCTACTGTTTATTTTGTGATTCTTAAATCTCAAGGAGATGCATGTTAGCCCAGTAGTTCATCAAAGTATCAAATAATCCTTTCTGTGCTGTCATCAACACCCACTTCTAGCAAGTAAAAGCTTTTGAGCTGAAGGATGCAAGAAATTGCCCACAGAGCAAGAAATGTCATGCAATTTCCTACTCCAGCAAATTCCAGCCACATCCATTACACTTTGCTTCATAGTATATTATTGAAAGATTTCTTTACCGGATTTATGCTAAATGTTTTCAGCTTTCTCATTCGATTGATGCTTGAGAATCATTGTTCCACCAATGTCATTGAAGATAGTAAAGTTTTCAATTTCTATGACAAATTATTCATTTTTTTAATTCTAGGATATAATATTGTTCTCTTTGTTTGTTTGTTTTTTGTACTCTTTTGCAGACCACTAAATTACTGAAACTTTTCAGAATTTTCATACAAATTAATTTTGTAAACTGTTGCTGTATTGAGGCAGCATAGCACAATTGCATTTCAGTTCGATGGGTTGTCTTTTAGCTCAAGCAATGCCCAGAAACAACTAACTGTTGTAATGCAGAATTGATAAGGCAAGCTAGTACTTATTTGTGTTCATAACCCATTATTTACTGCAGCCGATTTAAAAGACCCAATGCCAAGCCTAGACTTAAAGAAAATATTTCTTTCTTTCACTGCAGATATATTTTCATGTTTCAGACATTATGGGTGGTGGTCTTTATTTTCTGCTGGATCGAAAACTCCACTAGCCAATGTTGGCCTCATGTGTGTCACTCTAAAGAATGGAATAAAATAAAACTACCAAATGAATACAAATATTCTGATTCAGCTATCTTTAGAGTAACTATTCTGGGACAATGCTGTAACTGGCACATCATTTGCGAAACTTTGTTTGATAATAAATGCATGGGAACATGCAGATAGAAATGTAGATTATATTCATAATCATATTCTCTTCAAAGTCTGTGACACATTGAGTACATAGTAATGTGAAGAATGCTGTAAATCTTTTATATGTTTCAGCAGTTTGATACAATCATACCTCATTATAACAATCCCTTGAGAATGTTCAACAAGTTGTATCCTGGGGCAGGGGGATATTTGCTATATACTTCAAATATTCTATTTCTTTCTCCGTGGCTTTGTCTAAAACCGAGAAACAAGTAAATTGTATAGTTCTATCCCACCTTTAAACTTTATACCGAATTGATGCTTTCTTTGATGAGTAACCTTGTACTCCTCAGGTAGTCCCTCGGGATTGAGGATGATTTGCTTCCTGTGCAGCTTTATGGGTTCTCAGGTTGTCAATATATGAAATGCAGATTCCTCCTCAGATAAGACGTGGAATGTAAGTGGATATAAGTCATATGGAACGAACTGCCGGAGGAGGTAGTTGAGGCAGGTACTACAATAACGTTTTAGTGACATTTGGACAGGTAAATGGATAGGATAGGTTTAGAGGGATATGGGCCAGGCGCAGGCAGGTGGGACTAATCGGACATGTTGGTCGGCGTGGGCAAGGTGGGCCTAAGGGCCTGTTTCCACACCGTATGACTCTATGACTCTCAGACAGGAGGTGCCTGATGGGGGTTGGAAGGAGTAGGGGATTGGAAGGTGGTTTGCTCCATCTTTTGCTTATACAAGCTTTCTGTGTGTTCCCAGTGCATTGTCTCAAGGTTCTTAATGCAGCCTCAAATGTCTCTTCCCCCGTGGTGTGTGGTCGTGGACCAGAGAATCTCAGTAAATAATAACGAACATGCTGAATTTCTTCAAAGAAGCTTTGAGCACCTCCCTGAATCTTCTCCTCTATCTGCCTGGGGTAATCTCTTCCTACATCAGAGTCCAAAATAGCCACCTCTTCTGAGGGTTTCAAGAGTGCTATGATTCCACCCCATGGCCAAAGAGTGATGAATGATTCTCATAACCCAAGTTCATTCATTTAATGCATAGAGTGGAGTCTTATTCACATTAAAGTGGCAGTCAAAAGCTTTTAAAAAACACAAAGTGCTGGAGCAGGCAGCAACTCTGGAGGACATGGATAGACAATGTTTTAGGTCAGGATTCTTCTTTGGACTGATTGTAGGTGGGATGGGAAAGAAGAGGTGGAGGCAGGGCAAAGTCTTGCAAGTGATAGGTGGATACAGGTGAGGGGGGTTTTGAATGGCAAATGGGTGAAGAAATGTAAGATAAGATAAGGAGAGAAGAGGAGTGAAATGTGAAGCCAGGGGGAGGGATATAGGTGGAAGGGGACAGGTGGAAGCAGAAAAGGGGGATATGATAGTGAACAAAATGAGCGCACACTGGGCTGTGGAAAAGCACAGGAAAAAGAGGGGGAAAGAAATAAGGGGGAGTGTTACCTAAAATTGGCAAATTTAATGTTCATGTTGTTAGGTTGCAAGCACTCCGGTGGAATATTCCTCCAGTGTGCATTTAGCATTACTCTGTAAATAGAGGAGATGCTGTTCCATTTATCTTACAAATAAAATTCAATGCAACAGGAAGAATGGTGTTAAGCTGGAAAGAGTGCAGAAATATTTACGAGGATGTTGCCAGGACTTGAGTACCTGAACTATAGAGAGAGGCTAGGAATTTATTCCTTGAAGCGCAGGATAATGTGGGGTGATCTTATAGAGCTGTGTAGATATAGATAAGGTAAATTCACAGAGTCTTTTACCCAGATAAGGGAAATCAAGAAGCAGGGAGAGAGGTTTAAAGTGAGAGGAGAAAGATTTACTGAGAACCTGAGGGGTAACCTCTTCACACAGAGGGTAGCAGGTATTTGGAACGAGCTGCCGGAGGAGGTAATTGAGGCCGGTGTTATAACAACATTTAAAAGTAATTTGGACTGGTTCATGGTTAGGAAAGGTTTAGAGGGATATGGATCAACGTGGGCAGATGGGACTGGTGATGGGGCATCTTGGGAAAGTCGGGCCAAAGGGCCTGTTTCCGTGCTGCATGACTCTAAAGCAATGACTGAAATTTAAAGCCAGTATTTATAATTTGAGAAAGGTAAGAGGGTAGAAAAAAGGAGCTAAGAGTCACTTAGCTGCATTGCACAGAAATGCACCCATCAGCCCACCACATCCACGCTTTTCTACACTCATCCTATTTACCCACATTAGAACCATATCCCTATGTGCCTTTTCCATTTACGTGCGTGTGTAAATGTCTCTGAAATATAGTAATTGTATCTGATTCCATAACTTTGTCTGGCAATATGTTCCAGAGATCAACTGCTTTCTATGTTTCAAAAAGCCTACTGCTACTTTATTTTTAAACTCCCATCTTTCCCTTAAAAACTATGTCCTCTTGTTTTTGATAAGCATAGTAGAAGAAAGGTTTTGACTATCCACCCTATGTATACCTGTCATACTCATATCCTTTTATCAGGTCACCTTCAGCCTCCTTTACTCCATGGGAAAACAACCCCAACCTATGGCATTTCTCCCCATAATTATTGTGACCAGACAATACGACCAGACAATATCCTGGTGAATCTCCTATGAAAAGCTACCAATACTTAGGTCATCCATGATTATGAGCTATCACAGGGATTTATTTTTTCTTAAAATGTCGGTAAGATGATTTTATTTCCCACCTCCAGTTTGATTATTGGTCATTGGAGATTGGGCCAACACATAGGCCAGATAAAGCAGAAAATGGGAGGCTGTTTCCACAGAAAGGCATTAGTGTATTAATCAGGTTTAGGTGATAATCCTGAATCTTACATGCATTTCGTTATACACTGGCTGATAAATTACCAGTTGTAATCAACTACATTTCACTACTTGCCTGCTGGAATTTTGTACTGTTGCCGAATTCATTACATCCATTTTATATTCAACACAAGCAGTTTTGGCATATAATTGAAAAGTTGCACCATATCATAGTGAATTGTTGACAACTCATCTATCACTGTCAATGTAAATATACTTGTTCATTAGATCTTTATAATTTTGAAGGTACACAGGAGCCACCAGCCAAGTCAGATGCTGCCTTCAGTATTTGAATAGCATGGACCCTGTAAAGTTGATCTGCACCTCACTCACACTTATCCACCTTTCTCCTTTATACTGTATGCCCGGAAATCTTCATAGCACAAGTCTATAATCTCAATCTTTGAAATCCACAGCTTTTTGAGGGACAGCATTTTGCAGATTTCTCGTAAACCTTGTGTGGAGAAGGAATTTCACGTTCACTTTTTAAAAGGTTTACTGTGATTTCTCTTGTGTCGGATGCCCCACCAGAGTGAAAAGGCTCTCTCTGTCTACTTTATTCAGCACGACAAGAAGGCATTCTGCAGAATCTATCTCCTTGGAAACTCTCTGCAAATACTCTGGGGAATCTCCCAAAACTCAAAGTACATCGTTTTTAGACATATGAATAAAGAGAACAGCAGGTTTGAAAGCAATAACGACATAGTGTACTTCAATATTTTGGGTACAAACAAATGATTTCATTGAATTACATATTTACGATGACTGCATATCTTACAATCCTATAACCTTGCATCATTTTGCTGTTTTGCACATATATCCATTTACCTAGTTTGTAAGATTTTAGTAGTTGGTAAGATTTAAGAGTCCATCATTAAGGATAAGGTTTTAGGGAACTGGGAACCACATGGTAATTTAGGTTGATAATATATATCTTGCCTATATCTGTTGGAATTCTTTGAGGAAGTAACAAGCAGGACAGACAAAGGAGAGTCAGTGGATGTTGTTTACTTGGATTTAAAAAAAGACCTCTGATATGGTGCTGCACATGTGGCCGCTAAACAAGAAAGGAGTCCAGGGTATTAGAGGCAAGGTACTAGCATGGATAGAAAACTGGCAGACGGAAAAGAGTGGGAATAAAGGGGGCCTTTTATGGTTGGTGGGCGGTGACTAATGGTGTTCCGCAGGGGCTGGGGTTGGGTTCTCTAATTTTCATGTTATATTTTAATGATCTGGATAATGGAATTAATAGTTTTGTGGCATGGTTTGCGGATGATAGGAAGATAGGTGGAGGGGCAGGCAGAGTTGAAGAAGCAGAAGGACTTGGACAGGTTGGGATAGTGGACAAAGAAATAGCAAATGGAATACTGTGTAGCAAGTGGGTGGTCATGCACTTTGTAGAAGGAAAAAGGCGTAAACAATTTTCTAAATGGGGGAAGGATTTAGAAATTGGAGGTGCAGAGGGATTTGGGAGTGCTGGTGCAGGGTTTTTGAAAATATTACTTTGCAGGTGGAGTAGGCAATTTCATAAGTTATAGGAGCAGAACTAGGCCATTTGGCCCATCAAGTCTACTCCACCATTCAATTATGGCTGATCTATCTCTCCCTCCTAACCCCATTCTCCTCCCTTGTCCCCATAACCCCTGACACCCAAACTAATCAAGAATCTGCCAATCTCTGCCTTAAAAATGTCCATTGACTTGGCATCCGCAGGATTCCACAGATTCACCACCCTCTGACTAAAGAAAGAAAGATAAGAAGGAAGGCAAATGCAATGTTAGCATTTATTTTAACAATATAAAAGCAAGGATGTAATGTTGAGGCTTTGTAAGATGCTGGTCAGACCACATTGGAATATTATGAGCTATTTTGGGCTTCATATCTAAGGAAAGTTGTGCTGACATTGGGGAGGGTCCAGAGGAGATTCACAAGAATGATCCCGGGGATGATTGGGTTAACGTACGAGGAGCATTTTATGGCAAGAGGGTGATGAATCTGTGGAATTCATTGACACAGACGGCAATGGAAGTCAAGTCATTGGGTCTTTTTAATACGGAGATGGATAGGTTTAGTTTAGTGTAGAGATACAGCATGGAAACAGGCTCTTCGGCCCACCGACCCATACACTAGTTCTATCCTACACACTAGGGACAATTTACAAAAGCCAGTTAACCTATAAACTGGCACATCTTTGGAATGTGGGAGGAAACAGGAGCACCCATAAAAAATCCACGCAGTCACGGAGAATACAAATTTGGTGCAGATGGCACCCGAGATCAGGTTCGAACCCAGGTCCCTGGCGTTGTAACGCAGCAACTCTATAGCTAAGCCACTGCTCCGGCCTTGTGGTTCTTGATTATTAAAGGCTACAGGGAGTAGATTGGAGAATGAGGTTGAGAAGGAAAAGTAGATCAGCCATAATCGAATGGCGGAGCAGAACCCATCAAATCTGCTCCGCCATTCGATCATGGCTGATGTACTTTTCCTACTCAACCCCATTCTCCTGTCTTATCCCGGTAACCTTTGACACCCTTACTAATCAAGAACGGGATAAACTAGTGGCCTAATTCTGCTCCTATGTAATCTTATGATTTATCATTACAATTTACTCTGTGAACAAGGAATTTCATGCACCCTGGTGTGTATGACAATAAACTAAACTAACTAATCCTAAATTGACAAGATGCCTCAGAATATTCAAACACCTTTAATGGGTAATCCATCGGGACTGTCTAAAAGTTTCTGAGGACTGAAAATCCAAACACCAAAATTATTATTGTGAGGATCGACTCTTTGGGTACACAAATATCTCAATGATTGATAGACAGGGCAAATACAATTATTGATGTACTAAATGAGGAAACATGTTTGCTCTGGAACTTTCCTTGATTTCTGACACAATGGTGCTTTGATCTCATCACAATGGTGCAAAATAACTTGGCTGAAGATGTCTGGGGAAGGGTCTCGACCCGAAATGTCGCCTATTTCCTTCGCTCCATAGATGCTGCCTCACCCGCTGAGCTTCTCCAGCATTTTTGTCTACCTTGGCTGAAGATGTCTGATGCCTGGTTTGATGTAGGTCAATTAACATAAACCTCATTATTTGATCTGTGCATACCAGAATGTTTCGTGGTCATGTCAGTTTACAAACCATATCACTTGAACAGCCTCCCGCTGAAAGCCAATAGCCTAGCCTCTCTACGCAGCACTGTTTGGTTGCATAGCTGTCCTTTTCATTTCAATGTTGATTACTGCTCGTATTTTATATTTGAACTGTTTTTGAAGACTACTTCTCATTTGTCTCCTGTCCACATTATTCCTGAACAATGGCTAACAATCCCTAAAGGGCTCCATGTTTTAAGAACTAAGTAAAAGGCTTTGGAGAGGAGTAAAATGATTTCAGAAACAAAGAACTGCTGTAAAGATTTCAGGGTTGACAAACTTTAGTCTGGCCGTATAGACTACTTGTCTATTAGACTCTTGTAGACTAGAAAAGCTGGGCATATTCTCTGTGGTACAAACAGCTTCTGTGAAAAGCTTATAGAAGTATTTAAAAGGGTCTAGACAGAGTAGATAGAGTAAAACTGTTGCTGTCAGAAGAGGAGACAAGAATGAAGGGACATAGAAGGAAGGTCATTGGTAAAATAGTCGGAAGTGACACGAGGATCTTTTTCTTTTACAGAGCATCTGTTAAAGTCTGGAATGCACCGGAAGGGGGGTGGGGGGGTTAGTGGAGAACAAATAAAGTGTAGCATTCAAAAAGAAGCTGCATAAGTGTGTAACGTGAAACATTTCTGGACGATGTGAAGCTAGATGGCCCTTGCAGATATGAGAGACAAAATGGCCCCTTTCCATTCTGTGACCATTCTGTTATTCTGCAAACACACAAGAAAATAGGGGATAGGCCATCTGTTTCTGCATGATTTTGAGACATTTTCAAAGGGGATGATCAAAGAGAATATTAATGCACAGGATTTTTTTTACCCACTTGATCTAGTTCTATCTCTTTGTAATCTGACTCCCTCTTCCACAATGCTTCCTAATTCAGTATAACCTTGACAATACAAATCCTTAATTTTTCATCTATTCACAAACATAATGAAAAGTTAAGAATGCAGTACAGATCCCCAGGGAATTCATTAGTCTGTTGACAGGAAGTGAATTCATCCGCCTGTTTTTCATTATCTTAATGTGTACCATTCTCCAGAACCTGAGGTGGGGTGGAATATTTTTGCTTAATATTCACTGATAAATACACAAATGTATGATATTTTATTGTTACTAAGCAAACCTTTCTATCTCTATTATACTGTTAGTAATTGAATTGAACATAATGATTAATTTTAAATACAAAAAAATTGTGTTCCTTGAGCCAGCTCCTATCCTGTGGGTGTTCTACAGCTGGCTGCAAAAATGATTAAAATTATCAGCATGCATAATGACTTGTTTAACCAGGTACATCTGTGTAACTCTTGCACAGTGAAAACACACCAGGATGGCTACCAGGTACATTAAGGTTCTCTAGCAAAAGACAAATATAAATCGGCAAAACCTTCCTTTTGGGTACCTTGCCACACTAGGTAAAAGCTCCAGTACTTTGCACAGAGATGCAGACCGATGAACATGATGATAATGATGCAGAAAATTGAAAGAACTTCAATGTGGTGTTGTGACAGGATATTTATTTTAACTGTTGCATAGCTATGAACAAAATAATTAATTGAAAAATGTTTTTCATTTAGGGAGAAAAGTATGATGGTCGAAAAGCAGATGTCTGGAGCTGTGGTGTCATCCTTTTTGCACTCTTGGTGGTAAGTCTTTAAAGAATTTTACTTCCATCCGAAAAATATGGAATGATCTTTTGATGCGCAGAAGATTACCGCTTTGTTATGTGTTGGCTTAATGTACTTTCAACCATTTTCTTCCATTTCTGCTCTTGGAATTAATGATAATTTTATGCAGTGCATTTGTTCAAGTTATTCTGTTGTGAAGATGTGCTGCTGTGCTGCAAAACAGCGGTGAGTGCGGTACCCAGAGGGTTTAATTTGACAGCATTATCACTTGCCTCCATATCAGATTGTCTGCACGTGTAGAGATGTTGATGGATATGTTTGGCTCCTAGTAATCTATCAGATATCTTCAGCAATTAAAGTGAGATGATGCTGTACTGTTCGGGTTGGCCTGCCTAAACCGGAATTCTATCAAGTTCTGGAGCCTCCACGGAATATTTGGCTAGTTTTTCCAACGGAACCACTTGATCAGTCGATTTTTAAATACATTTATACTATGCCTGTGAGAAGGACGGCTGAACTGATGTTTTGCAATGATCTGCAATGATTCAATATACTGTATGATGAGCGAAAGAAATTCTAATTCAGATCATGCATGTGCAACAGTAGAAATGTCATTTCTAATTGGATTCAATTCAGTGAGAGCATTTCATGTTTTAAATGTTAGGTTAAGTTAAAATAGATACAAAATTACTTAGGTAGAATTCATATAGGTCAGGGAATAATCTATTGGTGTTATGATTAGCAATAAAACAAAATAATTTCATGCATGAAGTTAGAGAGGGTGTCTTCTTAAGCAGTCCCTTGGGATAGAGGGTGACTTGTTTGCATTCCAGTTTGCTAGTGTAGGAGGTGGCTGATAAGGCCAATGTGCAACATGCCATCTCTTCTACAACAGATCAGGGGGTAGTTTGTGAGGTGTGGGTGTGTTTCACTGCTTCAGCTGAGCTGCTGTGTGCTCCCAGATCATAGACTTGAAGTTCATGGTACTATGGAGAATGCATCCAAGGAATCGTGGGAGTCAGTGGGATGTTGAAGATTCTAATGAGGAAGTTTTGTTGACATCTGTGAATTTTCAATTTATCCTCCTGGTAATCCCTTCACATGACAGAGTGTCTCTTCTGGGAGTCCAGCCTCAAAGCAAACCAAGTCATGGTCTCAGTGCTGTGCATATTACGCTGGTGCTGTTGTTGGTTCACTTACCCTGCCAGCAAATTTTGAGTTTGAATTTAATTTATTGTTACGTGTACCGAGGTACAATGAAAAGCATTTGTTGCATGCTAACCAGTCAGCAGAAAGACAATATATGATTCCAATCGAGCCCTCCACCGTGTACAGATACATGATAAAGGGAATAACGTGAATAATGTTTAGTGCAAGATAAACCCCAGTAAAGTCCGATCAAAGATAGTCCAAGGGTCTCCAATTGTTCTCTAGTTGTTGATAGGGTGGTTCATTTGCCAGATAACAGCTGTACTTCATACTTCTATACCTCTTGCCTGATGGTAGAGGGGAGAAGAGGGAGAGGCTCGTCTTTGATTATGCTGGTGGCCTTGCCGAGGCAACGTGAGGTGCAAATGGAGTCAATGGAAGGGAGGTTGGTTTGTGTGATGGTCTGGCCCACATCAACAGTTCTCTGCAATTTCTTTCGGTCTTGGATGGAGCTGCTCCCAAACCATGCTGTGATGCATCAGGATTTTGTAGAATCTCAAATCTCTGGTATCTCCCCAGTGCGTTGAGGTGGCTGCTTGTAGTATAGTTTCAGAAGAACATTGGAAACCAGGGATCACTGCTGCCTCGACCATGAGGTATTGATCTTTAAACACGTTTTTCTTCTGATAATAAGAGACTATGCTGATGCATTGATGGTGATGGAGAATTTCATTGTCGATGGCTACATTTACTGAACAGAGGCCTCCAAGATTTGAGAAGTACTCCACGTTTTCCACAGTCTCATTATGGCTATTTATCATCAGTTGGTTGTATTGTACGGCAGGGGCAGATTGATAATGGACCTTTGTTTTCCAGATTAGGCCATCCTTTTGTGTGTTTCATTCAACAAGTCTACAGAAACCTGGACAAGAACAGAAAATGCAATACCGTGGCACCAGTAATGGAGCTGCCTACTCAACAGTTCCAGAGACCAGAGTTTAACCCTAACCTTGGGCACTGCACGTGGAGTCTTAGTTCTCCTTGTGAACCTGTGGGTTTCCCCCCCACACCCTAAAAATGGGCAGTTTGGTAGATTAATTGGTTCTGTAGATTGCCTCATGATAGAATCTGGGTGGAATTGATGAGAAAGTGGATGGAGTAAGACATGGGAATAGTGTAGGATTAGTGTCAATAAGTGATTGATGGCAGCATGGACTTGTTGGACCGAAGGGTCTGTTTCTGTGCTGTGTCTTTCTATGTCTCAACAAATCTAACTCAGCCAGTCCAGCAGTGTCTGGATGAGATAAAGAGAAACCAGTTAGCATTTCGGATCAGGGATTCTTTGTCGGAACTAACTGGGAGCTTGGCTCCAAACACATATACACACAAATAGCTTTTGCATACTGCAGCTCAACTGATGAGGTTGCTTGATCTTTATTTGCACTTAGATGATGTTGCAGAGTCATAGAGTCATGCAGCACAGAAACAGGCCCTTCGGCCCAGCTTGCCTATGCCAACCAAGGTGCCCCATCTACACTAGTTCCACCTGCCTGCATTTGACCCATATCCCTCCAATCCTTTCCTTTTCATGCACCTGTCCAAATGTCTTTTAAATATTGTTATAGTTTCTGCCTCAAGTACCTCTTCTGGCAGCACATTCCACATACCCTGCACCCTCTGTGTGAACAGAGTTGAACAGTTTTCCATTGGAAAAGAAGACACAAAGTGCTTGAGCAGCTCAGCGGGTCAGGCAGTGCCTTTAATGAACATGGGTAGGTGATGTTTTGGGTCAGGACTGAACAAGGAGTTATTTAAGATAGACACAAAAAGCTGGAGTAACTCAGCGGAACAGGCAGCATCTCCGGAGGGAAGGAGTTATGGGCCTGTCCCACTTACGCGACTTTTACGGCGACTGTCGGCACCCGTCATAGGTCGTTGCAGGTCGCCGAAAATTTTCAACATGTTGAAAATCCAGTGGCAACCAGAAAGACACTACGACTCTTTGGGCGACTGAGGAGACTACTCACGACCATACAGGCGACATGTCGCGGGGTGAAGCCTGTATGGTCGTGAGTAGTCGCCCAAAGAGTCGTACCTTGTTCTGGTCGCCGCTGGATTTTCAACATGTTGAAAATTTTCGGCAACCTGCAACGACCTATGATGGGTGCCGGCAGTCGCCGAAAAAGCCGCGTAAGTGGGACAGGCCCATTACTTAAGCTCTTTGTGTCTTATTTTGTAACAAGATGCTGCCTGTCCCGCTGAGTTATGCCAACAATTTGTGTCTTTTTTTGTAAACCAGTATCAGCAGTTCCTTGTTTCTACCTAGATTTCCATTTCCTGTCGCTTAGTACCACTTGACAAGAGGCGGGGCTTTGCAGTGAGAAAGATAGTGAAAAGTGTTGGGTAATTACTTGTGATGCTCCCTGCTATTCTTTAATGTTATTACATAGTGAAGACCACATCCACTGTACAGTTCAGGCAACAGCTCTTGGCCATTATTTGTTTGAGGAAAACCCTGGCCATGATTTTCCTTGAAGAGAGGCAAGGAGAACCTTTGGTAATTGGAACTTAAACTACTTCTGGAAGAACTCAGCGGTCAAGCAGCATCATTGGAGGCCAAGCGATAGGAGACATAGGCGGCAGTGCAATGGCGTAACGTTAGAGCTGCTGCCTTGCAGCGCAGGAGACCCGGGTTCGATCCTGACTACAGGTGCTGCCTGCAGTGAGTTTGTACATTCTCCCTGTGACTGCATGGGTTTTCCCCAGGAACACCAGTTTCCTCCTACATTCCAAAGAAGTGCAAATTTGTAGGTTAATTGGCTTCTGTAAATTGTCCCTAGTGTGTAGGATAGATCGAGTGTGCGGGTGATTGTGTGGTAATTAAACAGAGATGGAACTTTCTCGAAATATGAATAGTTTGTTTTTAAAGACCCTGATTGATATTTTAATTGATCTGAGCGAGCATGGTACAACAAGAGAGGAGTGGCCCTCGGGAGTGCAGAAGCCCACCTCTGCGCTCAGCTCCCTTCGTTCAGTCCTGCAAAACCCTCACTAAAACCACTACCTGCAAACAAATGTCTGCCAACTGTCGTTGCTGCCAGCTAACGATTGATTGTTGCTTACCCCATTTCAGATGGAGAGATGACCAGTAGCCTAAAACTGGCTCAGGAATTAAAATTGCTTACGTTTTAAGTGCACTAGTGAGACCACACCTGGAGTATTGTGTGCCATTTTGGTCTCCAAATTTGAGGAAGGACATTCTTGCTATTGAGGGAGTGCAGCGTAGGTTCACAAGGTTAATTCCTGGGATGGCGGGACTGTCATATGTTGATAGAATGGAGGGGCTGGGCTTGTACATGCTGGAATTTAGAAGGATGAGAGGGGATCTTATTGAAACATATAAGATTATTAAGGAATTGGACACGCTAGAGGCAGGAAACATGTTCCCGATGTTGGGGGAATCTAGAACCAGGGGCCACAGTTTAGGAATTAGGTGTAGTCCATTTACAACGGAGATGAGGAAAAACCTTTTCACCCAGAGAGTTGTGAATCTGTGGAATTCTCTGCCTCAGACAGTGGATGCCAATTCTCTGGTTGCTTTGTCAAGAGAGTTAGATTGAGCTATTAAAGATAGCAGAGTCAGGGGATATGGCGAGAAGGCAGGAACGGGTTACTGATTTTGGATGATCAGCCATGATCATATTGAATGGCGGTGCTGGCTCGAAGGGCCGAATGACCTACTCCTGCACCTATTGTCTATTGTTTATTGATGAGGTCAGGGCATTTTGAAACTCATCTACCTTTCCTCACCCTTACATGGCATGTTGATGCTCCATACCTGTCCGATTCCTCCTTTGCAATATTCTGTTCAGATTAACAGTTGTGAGCTGGGCATCAGTCTGCCGTCTGTGCCAGCCATTTTTGCTGGATTTCATGTGACTGATGCAACATTTCATTTTCATCAGGTAATCTCATGTATACTGAAAAGTAACCGAGCATAAAAATTACACTTAGATTTCAGGTTTTCATTTTGTCACGTTTCACAGTTCATTGGTTTACTGATTAGCTCACAGCCAGAAATATGGTCACAAATTACTTTAGGGCACTTGGATTGCTTTATTATTGCAATTGTCAGATGAAAATATGAACGATTAAAATATGAGGTAATGAAGGACTTTTAGTTTAGTTTAGACTTCTTGAAAATGTTAGAGCATTGACAGAAAAAGACACAACGTGCTAGACACAAAGTGCCTAGTGAATCAGGCAGCATCACTAGAGGACATGAATGAGCAAAGTTTCAGGTCAGGACCTTCTTCAGATTTCTTCTGACTAGAAGAACATAGGCAGTTTTTTAAAACATATTGATGGACACTGCTTCATGCCTTTTGCATTCCAGAAGAACTCCTAAAAAATTGAAATGTTTTACATTCTTGATTCCTGTTGTAGATTTGTCATGATATTGCTCTGGAGTAGGATCTGTTATTCTTTAGTCTTAGCACCATTTTTTTCCAAGGAAAAGGCGTATAAATTGGCCAGAAGAAGTGGCAAACCAGAGGACTGGGAGAAATTTAGAACTCAACAGAGGAGAACAAAGGGGTTAATCAAGAGAGGGGGAAAAGTGCATGAAAGAAAGCTTGCGGGGAATATAAAACTGACTCTAAAAGCTTCTTTAGATATGTAAAAAGAAAAAGATTAGTGAAGACGAATGTAGGTCCCTTACAATCAGAGACAGGTGAATTAATAATGGGAAACAAAGAAATGGCAGAACAGTTAAACAAGTACTTTGGTTCTGTCTTCACTGAGGAAGACACAAACAATCTCCCAAAAATATTAGAGGACCGAGGATCTAGTGGAAAGGAGGATCCACATTAGTCAGGAAATGGTGTTAGGTAAACTGTTGGGACTGAAGGCAGATCAACCCCCAGGGCCTGCATCCCAAAGTACTCAAGGAAGTGATCCTAGAAATCGTGGTAATTTTCCTATGTTCTCTCGACTCTGGATCAGTTCCTGTGGACTGGAGGGTAGCCAATGTAACTCCACTATTTAAGAAAGGATGGGGAATTACAAACCAGTTAGCCTTACATCGGTAGTGGGGAAGATGCTTGAGTCCATTTTTAAAGGTGTTAAAGCAGCGCATTTGGAAAACAGTGACATGATCGGTCATGGATGGATGGATCCAACATGGATTTATGAAGTGGAAATCATCCTTGACTCATCTTCCAGAATTTTTTGAGGATGTAACAAGTAGAATGTATAAAGGAGAGCCAGTGGATGTCGTGTATCTGGACTTTCAAAAAGCCTTTGACAAGGTCCAATACAAGAGATTATTGTGCAAAATTAGAACACATAGTATTGGGGGTAGGGTATTGACATGGATAGAGAACTGGCTGGCAGACAGGAAGCAAAGAGTAGGAATTAACGGGTCCTTTTCAAAATGCCAGGCTGGGGTGCCACAAGGCTCGGTGCTGGGAACCCAGTTATTTACAATATAAACGATTTAGATGAGGGAATTAAATGTGACATCTCCAAGTTTGCGGATGACACAAAGCTGTGTGAACTGTGATGAGGATGCTATGAGGCTGCAGGGTGAACTGGATAGGTTGCGTGAGTGGGCAGATGCATGGTAGATGCAGTATAATGTGGATAAATGTGAGGTTATCCACTTTGGTGGCAAGAACAGGAAGGCAGATAATTATCTGAATGGTGTCAGATTAGGAAAAGGGGAGGTGCAACGAGACCTGGATATGCTTGTACATCAGTCACTGAGAGTAAGCATGCAGGTACAGCAGGCAGTGAAGAAAGCTAATGGCATGTTGGCCTTCATTGCGAGAGGATTTGAGTTTAGCTGCGAGGAGGTCCTACTGTAGTTGTACAGGGCCCTTGGTGAGACCACACCTGAAGTATTGTGTGCAATTTTGGTCTACTAATTTGAGGAAGGACATTATTGTTATTGAGGGAGTGCAGCATAGGTTCACCAGGTTAATTCCCGGGATGGCGGGACTGACATGATGAAAGAATGGGTTGACTGTGCTTGTATAGAAGGATAAGAAGGATGAGAGGGAATCTTATAGAAACGTATACAATTCTTAAAGGATTGGACAGGCTAGATGTAGGAAAAATGTTCCTGATGTTGGGAGAGTCCAGAACCAGGGGTCGCAGTTTAAGAATAAGGGGTAGGCTATTTAGGACTGAGATGAGGAAATATTTTTTCACCCAGAGAGTTGTGAATCTGTGGAAATTTCTGCTACAGAAGGCAGTGGAAGCCAATTCACTGGATGTTTCCAAGAGGGAGTTAGATTTAGCTCTTGGGGCTAAAGGAATCAAGGGATATGGAGAAAAAGCCGGAACGGGGTACTGATTTTAGATGATCAACCACGATCGTATCGTATGGCGGTACTGGCTCGAAGGCCTGAATGGCCAACTCCTGCACCTATTTTTCTACGTTTCTATGTTTCTAACTCCTAAAAAGATGAAATGTTTTACATTCTTGATTCCTGTTGTAGATTTGTCATGATATCGCTCTGGAGTAGTATCTGTTATTCTTAAGTCTTAGCACCATTTATGCAATTGCAATTCATCAGCTTCAACCAATTGTGACTAAATATGAAATTAATCAAGATTGGTATCAAGATTCAGATTGCCATGACTGATCATAAATGCTGGCAAGTGGGTTAGAATTTTTGAATCTCTTAAGGGCTTGCTGCTGAGAGAAATAGATTACAAACCATATGGCCTATCCTCAGTTTCATAAAAACACTGCTCTGTCTTTCATGATCATCAATCGCTTTTCTTTGCCAGATCTATCTATCTAGATGCTGCTAATATTAATAGATATTCCAATGTATATTCAAAGTACTTGTAAAATGCAGTTAAGCTGAAACTACCTTTTCAGGTTTTCCTCTTTGCATAAATATGTTCGTTGATGTTGTGTCAAGTATGATGTTGCAATTCACTGAAAACATGAATATTTGGTATCGGAATATTTTATGTTATTTTAAACAGAAGCCTTATTTTCCAAAGTTGGAGCATCACAACATCTTAGAAATAGATTGTTAATTTAAATTGAGTTGGTAAATTTCCAAAGGAAAAGATACATACTGTCTTTTTCATTTCCCTTTTGATTTCGTTGTAAATCAGCTGCAGAAATAGTGTGTTAATATTCCATTACAATTTGGGACTATGGTGAACTTAATTATATTAAACTTATTATACATAATAAGAACATATGATTTGACATTTTAGAACAGCCATTTTTCTTTCATCATTATTTAATATGGGTCATGATCTCTGCTTCTTTTCATTTGACATTAATTACATGTGGTTGTCCTTTGATCAGAAACCTTTAATTTATATCCACCATTAATCATGGCCCAAGGACAAATTGCTACACACGGCGTCCTGCATTTGATGCTTGATCTTAACCTGAAGAATGCAGAGAGCTCTCTGATTATTTCTTAATGTTATAAAAACCCATCGGGCAACATTAATTTTGAGAGATTGATCTAAAATTTACTTTAGAAGCATAAAATAATCAACTAATTGAATCGTTAGACATTATTTGCCTGAGACATTTGAGTAGTAGATAGTGGAAAAGCTTTGGGAAATCAGAGTGTGAATCATTCATCATTTGATACATAGCTCTGACCTGCTCAAGTGGCTATGATGTTTATGGGGCTCGTTACATTTCTGGTCAACAGTGATCATCACACTCACCCCAGGCCATTGATGGGAATGGTCTCACTGTTGGTAACGTCATTGATTAACAAGGAAAGATATTTACACTCTCTCATCTCGATACTTGTTGCTTGGCACATGTACAATAAAAGTTATTTGTCTAATCAGTCTGGGCTTGAATTTTGTAAGATGAGGGCTTTCACTTTCTGAGGAGTTGTGAATGGAATTGAACATTGTGTATCATCAATTAGCATCCCAATTTTGAGCTTCTAAGGCAGGAGGCATCTTTGAGGAATCAACTTAAGATATATGGAACCAGGTCTGTGACTCCGGCTATTGGACAATTTTCTCCTCGATTTCCATAGATTTCAATTTTAGCTGTGCTCTTTGCTACATGCACAGTTAACTTGAGCTTAGTCTCATTCACACTTAGTCTTTAGATTTAGTTGTTAGTTCCATGTTTGGACCACAGTTACAATGAGGTCCAGAGGTAAATGGTCCTGGCAAAAATCCAAAATAATAAGTGATATTATTATTAATAAGCACAAAGAGCTTTAAAGCACTGTCGATGACAACTTCCATCATTTTATGATTGAGGCTGGTATGTCAGTAATTATTCAAATTAAATTTGTCCTGTTTTTTGTGGACAGGTTAAACCAAATAGATTTTCCATTTTGTCAGGTATATGATAGTACTATTGTTGTATTGCAACAGCTTGACCAAAGACGCATAACAATTTTTAAGCTCTAGAAACATAATGTTGCCCGCACACTCGAGCTTTGCTGCATTCATCAGTTCCAGCCAATTCTTGGTATCTCTTTCAGTGAGTTCAACTGGCTGAAGACTGGCATCCATAATGGAGTCATCCCCTCTTATCTGAAATCTATGCTTTCTCGTTCTTGATTTCTCCTATCCTGTGGAAAAGACTCTGTGCATTCACCCTATCTATTCCCCATCATGATTTTATACACTCGTATAAGATCACATACCAGCTGCCTGCGCTCCACAGAATAAATTCCTAGCCCAACCTCTCCCTATACCCAGGCTCCTGTCCTGGCAATATACTCTTAAATCTTCTCTGCATTCTTTCCTGCATAATGACATCTTTCCTGCAGCAGGCTGACCAAAACTGAACACAATACTCCAAGTGGGGCCTCACCAACATACAACTGTAACATAACATCTCTGCTTTTATACAATTCCCAGGCTGATGAAGGAAAATGTGCCAAAAGCTAAAAGCTTTCTGCACCACCTTATATACCTATAATGCTACTTTCAGATAACTATATACTTGTACTCCTAGATCCTCTGCTCTGCATCACTCCCCAGGATCCCACCATTCACTGAGAAGGTCCTGCCCTGGTTTGACTTCTCAAAATACAACACCTTATATTTATCTGAATAAAGCTCCATTACCCATTCCTTTGCCCAGTTGCCCTGCTGATCAAGATCCAATCCCAGTTCCTTGCACGTCTCCTGTAGCTCCACACATAGGCAGACAATTTGGTTTATCTTTCTAATTACCCTTTTACCCTTAATATACTCAGAAAATTTCTTTGAATTCTCCTTTAATATTATCTACCAGAACCATCTCATGCACCCTTTCTGCCTTCCTGATTTCCTTCTCAATCCCCTCTACTCGCCTAGGTCTACACTTAACCACAGCTGCATGCGATCCTTTTTCCCTGTGGCTATCAAACTGTATAACTCCTCCCCCTTCTGTCATGGGGAAGACTGACTCCCCAGAACCAGGGGTTGCAGTTTAAGAATAAGGGGTAGACCATTTAGGACTGAGATGAGGACGCAGAGAGTTGTGAATCTGTGGAATTCTCTGCCACAGAAGGCAGTGGAGGCCAATTCACTGGATGTTTTCAAGAGAGAGTTAGATATAGCTCTTAGAGCTAATGGAATCAAGGGATATGGGGAGAAAGCAGGAACGGGGTACTGATTTTGGATGATCAGCCATTATAATATTAAATGGCGGTGCTGGCTCGAAGGGCCGAATGGCGTACTCCTGCACCTATTTTTCTATGTTTCTATGTTTCTATGATTTGCTAGTACTTGCTTTGTCAAACACTGAACTCTCACTATAACTGCAACTGCAACTGCAACTGCAACTTTATTTATAGAGCACATTTCATACACGAGGCAGACTCAAAGTGCTTCACGTAAAAACATGTTATACAATAATATGAAATAATAAAATGAAATAAAATAGAAGAATTAAAATAAAATAAAAGCAAAGTTAAAAATGCATTATAGAAAAGTGCAAAAGTTAATAGTGCAATGTAGTTAAGATTTAGCTGAAAGCTAAAGTAAACATAAAAGTTTTCAGTCTTGTTTTAAAAGTGGTGAAAGTAGGGGCAAGTCTTAAATCTTCAGGAAGTTTATTCCAGCTATTTGTTGCATAGTAACTAAATCCTGCTTTCCCATGTTTTGTATTTACTCGGAATCACTAACAGATTGGTCTCAGAAGATCTTAGCGGTCTAGAAGGCTTATATAGTGGAAGCATGTCAGTGATATACTTTGGCCCTAAACCATGTATTGATTTATAGGTGAGCAGCAGGATTTTGAAATCAATTTTCAGACATACAGGGAGCCAATGTAAGGATTTAAGAATTGGTGTAATGTGTTCAAATTTTTTGGTCTTTGTTAGAAGTCTAGCAACAGCGTTCTGAACAAGCTGTAGCTGCCTGACAGTTTTTTTTTGGAAGACCTGCAAGGAGACCGTTACAATAATCTAGCCTACTAGTAATAAAGGCATGTACAAGTTTTTCTAAGTCTTGAGCTGACATGAGTCCTCTTAGTCTTGCTACGTTTTTGAGGTGATAGTAGGCCGATTTTGTTACTGATTTGATGTGACTGTCGAAATGTAAATCTGAATCCATAATAACCCCGAGATTTCTGGCTTTGTTTGAAGTTTTCAGGGACAGAGAGTGAAGGTGTTGGGTTACTTTAAGCCTTTCTTTTTTAGCACCAAAAACAATTATCTCCGTTTTGTCCTTATTTAGTTGGAGGAAATTTTGGCACATCCAGTCTTTGACTTGCTCAATGCACTGGCACAGCAGATCTATGGGGCGATAGTCATTTGGTGATAGCGCCACATAGATTTGAGTGTCATCGGCATAGCAGTGGTGGTCAATATTATTATTTTAACACTTTTAAAAGCATCCCACTTTCTGGATTTACCTACATCCCACTTTCTGGATTTACCTTTGCTTACAAACAATCTACTCCAATCAAATTTTGCAAATTCCTGTCTAATATCATCAAATATGGTCCTGCCCCAATCAGAACTTTAACTTGTGGACCAACCCTGTCCTGACCCATGACTATTTTAAAGCTAATGGAATCTTGGTCGGTGGTCCCAGAATGTTTTCCCACTGACACTTAAGTCATATACCCTGCCCAATTCCCTGAGAGTAGGTCCAGTTTTGTCCCCTTGTAGTGCCCTGTTGTTGCATGCTATTTTAAATAATGTGTGGGTGCAAGTTACAAGGCTTCTTTATTTACAGTTTACAGGTGTTACAGTTTCAGAACAAAAGTTAAAGACTACAGGGCAAAATTGTGGAGCAAAGCTACAGTACTAAACTACTGAACTTACAGAACAAAGAACTGAAAAATAGACTTTTGTATCTGTTTAGGATGTATTAGGCTATCAATCTTTGTGGCACCACTTGCTGGCTCAAAACCAATTATGTTGTGTCCTTTCCTTATTGGTCGTGATCCCAGGGGGTTGGATGGCATTACCTCATTACCTTCCACCTGTGAAGGGTTGTTGTTCACAGTTCTGTCTCGGTTCTTATAAGTTGTAACCTTGAGTTCACAAGCTGTTCTTTGTCTCTGTGCTCAAGTCCCCAGACTGTTCCTTTCAAGGAGTCAACAGTTTGTAACAAAACTCACTCCAGCAATTCTCTGCAAACCCCAGCAATTCTTTGCAACCCCCACAGGCCCTCTGCATATTGCCTGAGGAAACTTTCCTGAACACACATGACAGAGTCCACCCCGTCTATGGCAGTGGCACTATGCAGTTCCAGTCTATATTGGGAATGTTAAAATCTCCCACCATGACAACCCTATTAATCTTGCAGTAGTCTATAGCCTTCCGGTATATTTGTTCCTCAAATTCCCATTGACTAAATGGGGGCCTATAGTACAATCCCATCAAGGTGATCATCCCCTCTTTATTTGTCAGCTCTATCCTTAAAACCTCACCAGATGACCCTTCAGTAATGTCATCTTGGACTACTGCCATGATGTTCACCTTAATCAATGAAACAACTCCTCCTATTATTTTACCCCCATCTCTATCTTGTCTGCAGCACCTGTACCCTAGAATATTAAGCTGCCGGTTCTGTCCCTCCCTTAACCAGGTTTTTGTAAAGGATATAACATCCTACACACACTTATCTTACCACGCCCTGAATTCAACAATCTTACCTGTCAGGTCTATAGCATTGAAATAAATGCAATTTAATCCAACAGTTTTTCATGCACTCCCTTCTATTCTCCTGCTTATCCTTTTGTACTGAACTTGCTGTCATTGACTTGTGTATGACTTCCAGCCTCTTACATCCCTCACTACTGCATTGGATCCCATCCTCTTGCCAATCTAGTTTAAACCCTCCTGAACCAACAACCAGGTTTGTTTATCCTTAAAACTCCTCTGGTTGGTTGCAAATACTTCAGCATTGTCTTTCGGACCTCTATCTGTGTTCTTTCTGTGTGAAGGATGCAATGTTCTTGGAGCATTCCTTAACTGACCCACCTTGATTGTGGGTCAGTTAAGGAATATAGGCAAAATCCACTAGTAGTACTTAAATATTGGAGCTTTGTTTGTTTTTTAGTTTTGAAGTTCATCTACAGTGCTGGTTTTTATTTGTTCTTTTTAATTATATATGAATTATTTTTATCTTTTAAATCTATGCTTACGTGGACTATAAACTATATCAGTATTGATTACTAATTCACTGGAATGTTGCCTTTTTTTTAACCATCCATAAGAGGTCATCAATGGCGGAATATTAAAAACAGCACACAACAAAAAACTCCAACACTGTGACTTTTCAAAGCCCTTAGATGTTGAGTCATGTTCCACCTGATGAGATTTATTTCATGTGTGGTACAAGTTGAAATTTGACATCACTGCACTCACCACCCTTAGATCTACTGTTGCTATTATTTCGTACATTGACATATTGAGCAATGGCTGGTGGAATCTGACTTTCATTAGAAAGATTACATGCAGTTGAGGACAGACTGATCAATGATAATTAAAGTCACTTGAGCAATTTGCTGCATGTTATTTTTGGATCAATATATGGAGGTAGCTTTAAATACTATTAAAGTTTATAAAGATAAATATATTTAATGGAAGATAGACACAAAATGCTGTCTGAAGAAGATCTGAAGAAGGGTCTCGACCTGAAACATTACCCATTCCTTCTCTCCAGAGATGCTGCCTGTCCTGCTGAGTTACTCCAGCATTTTATATCTATCAATGGTTTAAACCAGCATCTGCAGTTCCTTCCTATATATTTGATGGAACTGGAATGTCCTTCTTGATTCACTGCTCCCAGCTTGCCCAGTCAGCTAACTAAAGACATTTCTGGGTGATTCTGGAAATCAGCTGAGCTGGACAGCAAAGAACGCCAAGCTGGTCACTTTATCAAATTAGTACCAATAAATTTAGGAATAATATGTGTAACGGGATGGCAAGATGAAGTGCCATAGGCTGATTTATATTCCATTTTGATTGGTTATTTACCTTTGAGATAACCATAAGCCATTCTCCAGATGCGAAATTAGAACAAATTATTTGGTGAAGCCGATCATGGTACATAATGCAGTTGGAGGGGGAGGAAGAAATCAAAGTGTATTTGAGTCATAAGAGAAGTCCAGAAGTCTAAAGCCCCTGTCCCACTTAGGCGATTTTTTTCAGCGACTACAGGTGACTAGGCTGTCGTCTGTATAGTCGTGATTAGTCTCCTCAAGTCGCCTAAAGAGTCGTAACGTTTTTCTGGTCGCCGCTGGATTTTGAAATGTTCAAAACTTTTCGCCGACTGTGGGCTTGACGTAGCTTGTCTTCTCCTGTCGTAGGTGCTGTCGTAGGTCCAGGATGATGCAGGTTGTCGCCAGGTGACGTTGGTTGTTGCCGGGTGCTGACTTTGGTGAATTCCATTGGTGACTACCTACGTCAACCGGCGACAGGTACCGGCGACTGAATTGTCTTCAGTTGTCGCCGACAGGGTCGTTGCTTGTCGTAGCTTGTCGCGGGTGGATGTAGGTTGACTTTGGTTGTTGTAGGTTGTCGCCTGTGTGGTCATAGGTTGTGGTAGGTGTGGTCATAGGTGGACATCCTAATGGGTCGCCGGGTGTCGGTAGCTTGCCGTAGCTTGACATCGACTAGGTGGTAGGTTGTCGTAACTTGTCGTAGACATTATCGTAGAGGGGGTTCAGTCGCCGCTTTTTCGGCGACCTGCTACAACTGTGACAGTCGCCGGCAGTCGACGAAAAAATCACCTAAGTGGGACAGGCCCTTAAAGCACAATGCTACTAAATTAAAGAAGGACAAGAACGGAATTATACCCAGAACTTTAGCCACAGACTGATCCACAGATTTTGGAATATATTTGATTCCACAAAATGGTATTTATCCTTGTATTCTGAGTCTCTCATTGTAACTGAAACACTCTGTCGCAGGCAACATCCTGATGAATCTCCTAAGCTCTCCAATGCTATCACATATTTCCTTTAGATTTGTGACCAGAACTGCACAACGGAGGTCTGGCCAGTGTTTTATAAAGTTGGAACATAATGTGCCTGCTCTTGTATTCAATAACCCAACAAATGAAGGCCAATATCTCATTTGCCTTCTTAACGACATTATCCACCTGCGCTGTGCCCTTCAAGGATCATTGGACTTGCATGTCAAGGTCACTCTGTTCCTCAATAATCCCTAGGACCTTGCCATTCATGGTGTAAGTCGTAGCCTCACATGTTTACTCTAAGCACGAATTGCCACACATTTTTTAGGATTAAATTCCATCTGCCATTTCTCAGCCTGTTTCGCAAACATATTGACATCACAATATTTAAGACTACCTTCCACTCTGTCAACAGCTTCACCAACATTTGTGTCATCTGCGAACTTACTGATCGTGTCTCCTGCATCCACGTCCAAATCATTCACGTGTATTACAAATAGCAAGTGTCCTCACACCAATCTCCATGGAATACGACTTGTCATAGCCACCAGATTACAGAATCAAACCTCTAGCCATCACCCTCTATCTCCTGTTGCCAATCTGATTTTGGATACAATTTGCCTGGATCCCATGTGCCCTAAGCTTTTGGAGTAGTCTCCAAAATAGATGACAAAATATCCTCCACGTTAATGCTCAACTTACTATACTCCCGATACATTCACAACTGTGCCACTAATTTCTGCTCTACCTCTTTTAATGAAGATTAATGAGAGAAATTACAGGAAGGAGATAGAAATTTGTAACATAGTGTTAAGACAACAACATAGAAACATAGAAACATAGAAATTAGGTGCAGGAGTAGGCCATTCGGCCCTTCGAGCCTGCACCGCCCTTCAATATGATCATGGCTGATCATCCTCTTCCTTGATGTGAACAAGATGAAGAGGTTAGTTATAGACTTCAGGCAATGGAGTGATATTCATGCTTCAGTCGGCATCAATGGTTCTGAAGTGGTGATGCGCAGGAGGTTCAAGTTCCTCAGTGTAAATATCACCAATAATTTATCCTGATCCAACCGCACTGATGCTCTGGCAAGAAAGCATGCCAGTATTGCAAGGAAACTGAGGAATTTGGCATGTCCCCAATGACTCTTACCATTTTCTATAGATGCATTGAGCATCCTAACAGGCTGCATCGCAGCTTGGTTTCGCATGTGCTCTGTACAAGACCATCAGAAATTGCAGAGTTATGTATGCAGCCCAGTCTATCACACAAAAAAACCTCCCCTCAATCTATTCCCTCTGTACTTAACCACCTCGGAAAAGTGGCCAACATAATCAAGGACGATTTACACCCCAGCCATTCACGCTTCTCCACTCTCCCATCAGGTAGAAGATACAAAAGCTTGAAAGCAGATACCATCAGATTTTAGAAACTCCTTCTTACCCGCTGTTAGCAGACTACTGAACAATCCTCTCGTATTTTAAAGACAGTGCCGATCTCCCAATCTACATCATTGCAGTCCTTCCACTTTTTTTATTTGAACTTTTACTGGAGCTGTACCATTGTAATGCGGAAATACTCTATTCTGCACGGGTTACATTTCTCTTTGAATTACCTGTTGTACTTGTGTACGCCTTGATTTTCATGTGTAGTATGATTTGACTGGATAGCATGCAAAACAAAGCTTTTCTCAGCATGCATGGCATGTATCTCAGTATGCATGGCAATAATAAACCAATACCAATCTACTACACTGTCCTCAGCAGTACACTTAGTTACCTCCTCAAATAGTTCAATGTGATTGATCATATACTGTAACATCTGCCCTGTCAAATACGTGCTGGCGATCTCTGATCAGTCCCTTATTGGAAAAAATTCTCAAGGACAGGATTAAGGGAAAGTAAGGGACTGATCAGAGATCGCCAGCACGTATTTGACAACTGATGTTAGGTTCGCAGGTCTCTCATAACCCGTGGGGGAAGGGCTGTAGCGGAAGAATGATTCATGCCAGTCAAGTGGACATGGACAGGTTGGTGAAGAACACTGGCAACAATGCAAAGGTTGCATGGAGACTGTTCAGAGCTACAGTCAGATCTGAGGTTACTGCAACTCCTGATCTGAGGTTACTGCAAAGTCTTTGTCAGGATTAATGCTACGTGAGTGCAGTGTATGAATATCTGAACTTTCGGGAGACCTACAGTGCAGGTAAATCCCTGTAGGCTGAACGCAAAGACAATGAAATTGTCTCTCTTTTAGTTTAGAGTTTAGGTGATCCTCCTAAAGCAGAAACTCTGAGATGTGGCCAAGGTCAGCTGCAGCCTGGGAACCTGGGGGAGAATAATTTGTGACACAGGCAAAGCAATGCAGGCACAAGAGTGAAGCATTGTTTGAGCCCATAGGAGGTCAACAAAGTCAGTGAGAACAAAGTCTGTGAAACAGGGTCAGTGGAACCTGGTTATTTTGTGAGTTATTCTTAGACAGTAAGATTGAAAATTATGCTGGAAACAAATTTTGGGCACTTTATCACTGTTGAAGGTAGACAAAAAAGCTGGAGAAACTCAGCGGATGAGGCAGCATCTATGGAGCGAAGGAATAGACGACGTTTCGGATCAAGACCCTTCTTCAGACTGATGTCGAGGGGGGGCGGGAAAAAGAAAGGAAGAGGCGGAGACAGTAGGCTGTGGGAGAGCTGGGAAGGGGAGGGGAAGGAAGGAGAAAGCAAGCACTACCTGAAATTGGAGAAGTCAATGTTCATACCGCTGGGGTGTGAACTACCCAAGCGAAATATGAGGTGCTGTTCCTCCAATTTGCGGTGGGACTCACTCTGGCCATGGAGGGGGTCCAGGACAGAAAGGTCAGATTCGGAATGGGAGGAGGAGGTGAAGTGCTGAGCCACCGGGAGATCAGGTTGGTTATTGCGAACTGAGCAGAGGTGTTGGGCGAAGCGATCGCCAAGCCTACGCTTGGTCTCACCGATGTAGAGCAGATGACACCTGGAACAGCGGATGCAATAGATGAGGTTGGAGGAGGTGCAGGTGAACCTCTGCCTCACCTGGAAAGACTGCTATCACCGTTGATATAATTTGGCCGAGTATTACACTCAAGTAACAGTGCTAACACAAATGAAAATCTTGCCAAATTATCTGGGGTTAAATGCCTGGCAGGTGATACCCAGGAATAGGTATTGCTCTACCCCAGATAAGCCAGTTTTCAATAGCACCTTGTATTTTTTTCAGAATTGTGTAAATACATTTTTCGTTGATTGTATTTCTTGGATGGTATACAATTGGTTTGTCAGAATATTTTCTCCTGTTGTTAAATTGCCTTACTTTAAAATAATTTTGACGTTTTACTTTATTAGTTTAAACTGAATGTGATTTTCAGATCATAATTATTGTTGTTATTGGCAGCCAGGAGAATATACAAGGCATTAAACGTACTTTCCTGGCAATTTGTCAGTAATGCAGGCTAATTGCAAATCCCGTGGCACTTTATTCCATTAATAGCTCCAATAAATGTGTGTATGCTTTGGTTCATATGGAAAATACTTTCTTTGTTGTGAGCAATGGGCAAATGTGTCAAGCCAAGCCATTAAACACTCATGCTTTTCCTGTTTATACACAACTGTTACAAATTTCCATTCACAGTGAACATACTTTACTTTAATACCCCAGAATAAGACCGTTGGATTGAATTTGAGATAAGAGTGCGCAATTTTTAAAAATTTTAAACACAGTAATTACCAAATAAATATCAAACACTATATAAAAGTTTTGAATCCAACTAAAGCTTGTATTATTCTGCAAGAAAAATGGGGTCGGAATGTGCGATCTATGTACCGTCATGCAGGAGTTCAAAAGGATTTTAATTCCCATTTTATGATTTTCCCAGGAAAAGCTGTGTTAAGGGTTGCAGTAACGTTATGGATAGAAGGTGGATACTTCCTCAATGCAGAGGGAATCACCCCTGTCGTTGCGCAATATTATTGAACCACAGAGTCATAGCATGGTTATAGGTCCTGTGGCCCAATTCATCTATATCGACCAAGTTGCCTACCTGAGTTAATCCCATTTAGCCGAATTTGGCTCAATATATTTAAGCCCTTCCTATCCAAATACTAGTCCAAATGTATTTTAAATATTGTAATTGTAATAGCCTCTCCCACTTCTTCATTCACTATACGCTGCACGCTCTGTGTAAAAAAAAGAAAGGTTGCCCCTTAGGTACCTGTTACATTTTTCCCCCTCTCACCTTAAATTGTGTCCTTTCGTTTTAGACTACCCTACCCCAAGTACCCCAGACCTTTCACTTTTTCTATGTCTCTAATGACTGAGGTGAATTCAGATGGGCATCTCAGCCAATGAGTTAAGGACCAGGGTGAAGACTACTCCTCTTTCTCATTAACAGGGAAAACAAATTAAATTGTTCAATGAGTCTTCCTGACACCTTTTGTTTTGAAGACGGATAAAAAGGGACTTGGTCACTGAAATATCAGCAAACACAAATCTATATATGCAAAGGTGGTCCCAATTATGTGACTCTCCCCTGTTAAAAATCACAGCTTACAGAACTGTTTAAGAAAGAACTGCAGATGCTGGAAAAATCGAAGGTAGACAAAAATGCTGGAGAAACTCAACGGGAGAGGCAGCATCTATGGAGCGAAGGAATGGGCGACGAAGGGCGACGAAGAAATCAGACTGAAGAAGGGTCTCACCCCAAAAGGTCACCTATTCCTTTGCTCCATAGATGCTGCCTCACCTGCTTACAGAACTGTGGTAAGGTCAGGCGGGTAATTGACCATAATAAATGCCCATTGTCCCAATTTCTGCTCGTAGCCAGTATTAAAATACTCCCAAGATCTTTCACTTCACATTTGATTTATTTTCATTGATGCAGCACCTCTTTATCTACTCTGAGCAACCAGAAAATACAATCCCAGATGATTCAACGTATCAAAGTTATTACATTGCCATAGCTGTCTTTTATTTCCTTCACTTTTCTGATTACCTGGGCTATTTGAGGCAAAAGACCATTATAACGGCGAAAGCAATACTCCAAGAGTAATTAGTTTAACTCTACTCTTCTTGATGGATGTGTTGTCCTAAACTCCAGAGAAATTGACTTTAATTGACAGGATGATTTTCTGAACAGCAATTTAGAAGCAAATGGATTTTGTTATCTTACACTCCCCACGTTATTTTTTTTACCCCAGACTACGTTGTTTCTCGTGCAGATAGTGGTTGACCAACAGAGCATAGCATTTGCAAAGAAACGAGTGTAACCTATTTTTATTTGTTTTATTTTTATTTATATTTCTTTTGTCAAGACTAATTGTATTATTGCAGAGATCATCCAATAACCTGTCATTAATGTCTTGGATCATTTGTTTGTTTTGACTACTACCTGTGTCACCTATCACTTTGGTTTAAACACAAAATTATAATTGTGCTGTGTTACAGTAAAGATGGCCTTCTCCTTGTTTCATTCTTTCTATTCCTGCATTTCAGTCATCCTCACTCTGGAAAAGAGAGAAAATTAAACCGAGTACATTGGAGGATTTCGTTATTTTGTATTTCACTCCCTCCGATATGCTTTTGTGACATGGACTACCAACACTATACCAGTTTAAAGATACCACGAATAATGTCTATGTAAAGTCCTCCAAAATCACTGGAAGTATAAATAAAAGAAAAGTCAGTGTTGCCTCCATTCAACTTCCCTAACCTAGGATACAATCTTAGAAATTTAAAGCGATTTGGCATATCACCGAATAATATGACAAGCTTCTTCGCTGTTGAAAGTATCCTGACTGATTGCATCATGGCCTGGTGCATAATTCCAAAGCATAGAAATGCAAAAGGCTACAGAGAGTGGTGACTCAGCCCAGTCCATCACTATCGCAGCCCTCCCCCAATACAGAGGGGCTGCCTCAAGAAGTTGGCATCTTTCCTAAAGGATCCCCAGCATCTGGACTGTGCCCTCTTCTCACTGCTACCGATGGGCAGGACAGAAACCTGAAGTCTCACACCACCAGGTTCAGGAACAGCTACAACCATTAGGATCTTGAACCGACCTGCACAACCCGAATCCTACCTCTGCATGGACATCCATTACCATGGACATATCCTCTAATTGTGTTTTGCACAAATGCCTTATATTTTTCCAGTCTTTTTCTTTTCCCTGTCATGCAGAATTGTGTGTAGGTTTCTGCATATATGCTGTGTGTTGTGTTAGTTGATGTGCTGTGATGTTGCTGCAAGCAAGATTTTCAGAATACCTGTACCTAACTCCACTTGGGCTTATGACAATAAACCTGTTTTTACTCAAGTTAAACATATTTGTCTTTGTTGGGCAGGACACACCATTTTGAATGTCCAGCACCAGACTTCTGAAATAGAAACTCCATTCAAAGTTCTGCCATGGCAAGAATTACCATAAGGACAGAGGAATAGGCTCAAGGTTATGCTTGGAGCCTCCATGAAAAATGTGAATTTCCTCAAACCAGAATTTCCTCTAACCAGTAATGTGCCAAGCTCATTAATCTGGCTCATTACTGACCTAAGTGTAGAGGAGCCATTCAGGTTGTTCTTCAGAGCCTTGAGTCAATGCATTAAGAGCTGACAGAAATATAAATGATGGAAAGAACATATCACCAACCTGCCCCATCAGGTACTTCTTGCCATATTTGTGGAAGAGTTTGGAAATCCCACATTGACACTTTCAGCCCCTTCAGAACTATCAGAAATGACATGGAAGTAATTCATCTTTGATCCAGAGGGACTATCAAAGAATGAGGAAATTCTAAATGGAGTTCCTTGTCTTTAGACAAGAATCACTTGGGGAAATTCTCACCTATGTTTATGTCAAAACTAAGCCTTTTTTGTTATTGGAGAAGGTATTTAGACCAAATACTACATTGGGATGGGAAAACAAAAACCTTTTGGATGCATTGCCATCCATTCTCATGCTATGGTCAATATGGCTTAAAACATCAAAACTATTACTTTCAACATAATTATATCAAAATGGGGAAATTAATATTGTCAGTTTTGTTTTATTATATAAAACTAAGAATAGAATTAATCTGATGAACTATTGAAGAAAAACTAAATAATGAACCCTTCTTGAGTTAATTGTCCATGATGATGCAGTCAACTTCACTCACAAAAAAAACATTCATTCTTTGAAATGCATTGGGAATCACATATTGCCTTATTTTTCTTGAGGATGAGCCTTTTTATAATTTAATTTTCTATCTGATATCATTATGACCTTAGATTAATTATCAATGACCCCATCTGAAATAGTGACTATGGAGTAGATTGAGAACATACTCTACACATTATTAAATATGGAAAAAAATAGATCCAACAAGCTCCTTTTGGTCTTAATACTAGCATGTAGAAGGATCGTAATGGACTCATGACTTATTCGAGTTAGAATGCTTATTGATAGTGAAACTAGAATTCTATCTCACCCGGTAAGCACCAATTTATTATAGTTTGCTCAGTGAGTGCCTGAAGTGGGCTAAAGATTTGTTGCTGGGTGACCCACTCCATGCATTAGGACATTTATCATTATCGCTGCTGCTTTCTTTACACCTTTTGCTTTAACCGGAACCAAAAAATGATTTATGTGACAAAAAAAACAGTCATCTTTTGGCAGCAAGTGAAAATTCTGTGGTGTTTCATGTTACCTGCAAAATAATTTGTGTTGAAATCCATAAGCACAACCAAAATGTTTAATTGCAATGATTTCCATTATCATGTTGATTTTGCCAGAGGGGTAGCCAATGTCTAATTTCCGGTAGTGCACTACAACCAGCTCCTTTATTTCTTAGATAGACACAAAATGCCGGAGCAACTCTGGAGAGAAGGAATAGGTGACATTTCGGGTCGAGACCCTTCTTCAGACAGTCTGGAGAAGGTCTCGACCCGAAACGTCACCTATTCCTTCTCTCCAGAGATCTGCCTGTCCCGCTGAGTTGCTCCAGCATTTTGTGTTTAACTTCTATGTTTAAATCAGCATCTGCAGTTCTTTCCTACATCCTTTATTTCCTATCCTTACTGATGCTGGCCTCAGACCAGAAGCAAACATTTATATAAGAGAAACTTTGTATGTTTTCCCTCCTCTTCCAAACCTGCTGCTCTGTCCGTACTGACAATGTCAAAATTTAAATTTCTGTATTAATTTAGTGATCAATATAAAATACACATTTTATGGAAACTTTCTTGGCAGATTCCTCATATAATTAATTTTATATGAACTGAATACAGCTACTACTTCTGTTGATGTTAAACCCTTCCCCCCCCCCCCCCCCCCCCCCCGCCCGATACTTGAACATCTCAGCTGGGCTGGCAGATCAGGAGTGCTGCACTCTCAAGGGCAGTGGATTTCCATGTGCGGTTCAATCAAGATTCCATCTGCCCTCTCTATTTGGTTTAAAAAAAAGATCCCACCTCACCAATTAAATAATAACAGAAGAGCTCTCCGAAGCATTCTGCTTTTCCGCAAACCAATATCATTAAAATCTGATTATCTAACCGGCAACAACTCATTATTGTCTGTGAAAGGTCATTGTGGATAAATTGGCTTACTTATTTCTTACCTTGTAATATTTATTTCAGAAGTTGCTTTTAGTTGTTTGGTAACTTGGAACACAGTAGATGTTCCAAGTAGATGAAAGATGTTAACTTGAATATGTGTGGAGCACAAGCATAATATAAATACTCATTTGATACTGGAGAAAATCGAGATAATTTTCTGAAACTAACCCTTAACTATCATTATCTTATATTTCACCATTTCATCCTAACCCCCACCCTCAGAAATGTTCAGATTTTCTGGGTAATGGACATTTGATGTGGAATTTTCAGAAAAGGAAAATCAGTTTATGGTTTTTTTTCGATGTCAGCTTGCTAAAGAAAAATGTTAACTCTGAGATTTCCTGGTGTTGCAGGGAGCACTGCCATTTGACGATGATAATCTGAGACAGTTATTGGAAAAAGTAAAACGTGGAGTGTTTCATATGCCACACTTTATACCACCGGACTGCCAAAACCTTTTAAAGGGAATGATTGAGGTGGATGCTTCAAAACGCTTGACTGTAAGTATTGGTTTTCATTTTCTCCACTTCTTTCCAAATGGTTGTACATTAATCTCATGTTTGACCACGCACAGCACATTTGGTAATTTCTATTGAACACATTAATAAAAGAAGAGAACAGTGACGTGGTGATAACAATAGTTGAGTCAAATATATTTCAGAATGACAATTCAATAAAATTCAACATTCATAATTCCACAGATGTCAGTGATTCACGTTCCAATTTTTCAGCATTCTTGCCCGCTGCAAATTTTAATACAAATGTAGCCTGACTAAATCTCTCATTTAAAGTTCTCTCTCTTAGATATAAAGTTGAAGCATTGGTTGTCACAATCCATTGAAATTCTAGTGAAGTGTAAAGAGGAATATCTAACTATACGAGGTGAGGTATGATCAATTACAAGGCAAAGGCACTGTTGCATAAAAGCATCTTTTCTTGGTTAGGGAACACAGGTTATGGTAGATTGGAGAAGATGATTGCTTTTCAATAAAGCCGCTTCCCTGCTGATTTAATGATTAACTTAATTGTCCAGTATGCAGCCAAGCCACACAGTCTAACAAGAATCCAAGATCTCCACACTGAGATTGCTGATCTCAGCCAGATGGTGCAGAAATGCTTTGCCCTCTACCAGCCCCTCAACCCGTCCCCCTCTACCCAGCCCAGCTTCAGCATGTATAAGACTAGAGGAAGTGAGAATACTTAGCCAGTGTTCTTAATTTTGTCAATGTTTAGAAACATGCAGTATGTGTATGTTAAGTGTAAATAAGATCAGGCTCAGATGCAGAGCCCTCTACAGCAGATAACCTGCCAATTCTCAGTGCCCGGGCACATGAGAAGATTAGCATTTGAGTGATATAGTTCAGATTATTGGCATTCATGCAGCCATATGGCAGCATGAGTCATAGGCTTCAAAAGAAAGTAGGTGGCTGATTAAGGAGAAGGTTCCTTTAAAGGCTCTGTCCCACGGGTTTGCGGTCGTTGGCGGTGAAGCGCGGCGTCGCCGGAGGAGGGGACCGCACGGCAACCACGAGAGCGCCGCACGGATGCTGCGCGGAGGGCCAAGTACGGCCGGTTCCACGAGCTTGCTGTTTCGGCTTTCAGATCGCGGGGCTGTGGCTGCGGCCGTGCCGCACACGTGCCTCACTGGCGGCGGTCGTGCCTCACTGGCCGGTGGCTGTGGCGGCGGCCGTGCCGCACACGCGCCTCACTAGCGGTGGCTGTGACGGCGGCCATGCCGCATACGCACCTCACTAGCGTCGGCTGTGACGGTGCAAGTTCGACGCACGGCGCTCGTGCCGCACTGGCGGCGGCTGTGGCGGCGACCGTGCCGCACTCGTGCCTCACTGGTGGTGGCTGTGCGGTAGGAACATATTTTTGAACAGTGTTGGTTTTATTTTAGCACCGTGCGGAGTTGGGAACAACGCTGCACGGCCCCAGCGGTGGGCGTTTGACCGAGTGCGCGGTCTATGGCAGCCCAGGAGCGGTAGATTCTTCCTGTTTCGCTGCCAATGACCGCAGACTCGTGAGACAGGCCTTTAAGTACCCTGTTGTGATAACCCCAAAGTTAGGGTTGATCCCAGGTCTTTTGAGTTTTAGAAATACAACACGGAAATAGGCCCTTCGGCCACCGAGTCCGCGCCGACCAGTGATCCCCGCACACCAGTGATCAAGGCAAATTCCTTGTATGTGAATACTTGGCCAATAAACTTACTTACTTACTTAACACCATCCTACAGACTAGGGACAATTTACAATTTTTACTGAAGCCAATTAACCTAAAAACCTGTATGTCTTTGGAATGTGGGAGGAAACCGGAGTACTCTGAGAAAACCCACATGGTCACGGGGAGAATGTACAAACTCTGTACAGGCAGTTCCCGCAGCCAGGATCGAACCCGGCAGCAACTCTAATACATAGATACATAGAATATAGGTGCAGGAGTAGGCCATTTGGCCCTTCGAGCCAGCACCACCATTCAATGTGATCATGGCTGATCATCCCCAATCAGTACCACATTCCTGCCTTCTCCCCATATCCCTGGATTCCACTAGCCTTAAAAGCTCTATCTCTCTTTTGAATGCATCAAGTGATTCGGCCTCCACTGCCTTCTGAGGCAGAGAATTCCACAAATTCACAACTTTCTGGGTGAAAAAGTTTTTCCTCATCTCAGTTCTAAATGGCCTACCCCTTATTCTTAAACTGTGGCCACTAGTTCTGGACTCCCCCAACATCGGAAACATGTTTCCTGCATCTAGCGTGTCCAATCCCTTAATAATTTTATATGTTTCAAAGAGACCCGGCAATTTAAAAAAAATCCCTAATTGCATGCTACTGATCGGCAATGCAATCCTTACCAAGTATCAAAATTACTGTTCTAGTGCAATAGCAATCAAAGTTGTCTTACTTCCTTACTTATTATGAAACAGAGAAAAGCATTTGGCCCATTAGGACAACCCTATCAGTCCCATTCCACCTCATTATATTTCCCTGTAGCTCGACAATTTGCAATTTCCCAATTACCCTTTGATTCTCTTATTATTTATCTACACCAATGGGTAATTTACAATAGCTATTAACCTACCACCTTGCCTTTGGGATGTGGGGAAGAACCCGAAAACATGGAGGAAACCAGAACACATGCAGAAACCCATACGATTATAGTGAGAATATGCCTTATCTCATAGACAGCACCTGAGGTCAAGATTGAATCTTAATCCCTGGATTACTGAGCCGGCAGCAACAACGGCTATGTCAATGTTCCCCCCTGAGCAAGAGCATTCTGATTGAAGTGCAAAGTATGTGCACAGTAGTGTTTTGGGTAGGAGAATTGTTCCCTTAACATCCTGGGTATATATGCCCTACTCATTTGTATCTCCTCATGCTTCTTCCACCAACTATCTCCTATTCTGCACAACTTTAATTTTTTCTCCCATTTATGCTACACTCCAAGGGGGATGGTTACTAATGTATCCACATTTAGGAGCAACTGCTTATTGCAAAGTTGCTGAAGTCAGGTTAAATGTATTTCAGCAACAGGCAGAACTAACTGACCCCACAATCAATGCAACAAATTAAACTTCTGCAGTGCTGCTCCACCCTTTCATCTTATTTGTAATACGTTCGCCACCTCAATTTTAACCAATTATGGCTTTGCTCCTTCCCATTATCTTTTCCTTTGTAAAAATTGATCCCAAATACTGGTTTCACTGTCAATTTTTGTAATCACTTTCTTCTGCTCTATCTTCTCTCAGACACAAAATCATTCATGTTTAACTACCAAATGTTCACCACTTCATCATTTGTTTAATTATTTACTGAGATTCTCTCCCCAAACTCCCTGGATGCACTCCTCAACTTTCCTTTAATTTTTTTTATCTGCTTCTTTATCTTACCATTGTTGTTGAGTTTAGTTTAGTTAAGAGATACAGCGCAGAAACAGGCCCTTCAGCCCAATGAGTCCGTGCCGACCAGCGATCTACACACACTTATACTATCCTACACACTAGGGTCAATTTACAATTATACCAAGCCAATTAACCTACAAACCTGTACATCTTTGGAGTGTGGAGGGAAACTGGACATCCCGGAGAAAACCCATGCAGGTCACGGGGAGATCGTACAAACTCCGTACAGACAGCACTCGTAGTCAGGATCGAACCCGGGTCTCTGGCGCTGTAAGGCAGCAGCTCTACCGCTTCGTCACCGTGCCGCCCACATGAACAATTTGCTGCATGTTATTTCTGGATCAATATATGGAGGTAACATATATCTATACCCAACTATTCCAATTCCGAGTAAAACCAGGTTAAATTGATGCATGTTATTTCAATTATGCAATTATGACATTATGATTATTATCTGAATGGTGGCCGATTAGGAAAAGGGGAGATGCAACGAGACCTGGGTGTCATGGTACACCAGTCATTGAAAGTAGGCATGCAGGTGCAGCAGGCAGTGAAGAAAGCGAATGGTATGTTAGCATTCATAGCAAAAGGATTTGAGTATAGGAGCAGGGAGGTTCTACTGCAGTTGTACAGGGTCTTGGTGAGACCACACCTGGAGTATTGCGTACAGTTTTGGTCTCCTAATCTGAGGAAAGACATTCTTGCCATAGAGGGAGTACAGAGAAGGTTCACCAGACTGATTCCTGGGATGTCAGGACTTTCATATGAAGAAAGACTGGATAGACTCGGCTTGTGCTCGCTAGAATTTAGAAGATTGAGGGGGGATCTTATAGAAACTTACAAAATTCTTAAGGGGTTGGACAGGCTAGATGCAGGAAGATTGTTCCCGATGTTGGGGAAGTCCAGAACAAGGGGTCACAGTTAAAGGATAAGGGGGAAGTCTTTTAGGACCGAGATGAGAAAAACATTTTTCACACAGAGAGTGGTGAATCTCTGGAATTCTCTGCCACAGAAGGTAGTTCAGGCCAGTTCATTGGCTATATTTAAGAGGGAGTTAGATGTGGCCCTTGTGGCTAAGGGATCAGGGGGTATGGAGACAAGGCAGGTACGGGATACTGAGTTGGATGATCAGCCATGATCATATTGAATGGCGGTGCAGACTCGAAGGGCCGAATGGCCTACTCCTGCACCTATTTTCTATGTTTCTATGTTTCTATGACACGGTTACTTGGCTATTTAATAAACAAAGCATAAATATGTTGTCCTCAGCATGAGCAATAAAAGATTGAATGTTCATCACAATATAATTTTGATTTTGATACCAAATTCAATATTTTTAAGAAAAGCTTAATTTGCTCTTTTGAATGGGTGGTTAACTTTTTTAGTTTTCATAATTTCTAGCTCATAACATGTGATACATTATTGATATAAAAACTGGTGCTTTTGGACTCATCACATACATTCATAAACATACTTCTGCCTTTTGAAATAATTTTGTGAGGCTCCCTGCACCTGAACTACACAGGGTAGCTTTGTGCACATTTGCAGCAGAAATTATTCTAAATGTAAATGTAAATTGGCATGTGATCAATAAAATCAATCAAAACATTAAAAATCGAGCTCAAAGCAAGGTACAGGCACAGGGTATGGTCAATCAGGCTGCCATCAGGCTATTAAACCTGGCTCGGACAAAACTCTGATCATTAATAACCCATTATCTGTTATTTGCGCTTTATCAGTTTATTTATTCATGTGTGTATATATTTATATAATGGTACTAGACTAAGTGGAACCCGTTGGGTCCCATGTTCACATGGGAGGGCTGAACCCCCCCCCCCCCTCCCCAAACAACCATTTGCACTGCTTTTTTACTTCAACCCAACCCCCCCCCCCCAACAATCATTTGCACTGCCTTTTTACTTCAACCCAAAACCCCCCCAAACAACCATTTGCACTGCCTTTTTACTTCAACCCAAAAAAAACCCAAACAACCATTTGCACTGCCTTTTTACTTCAACCCAAACCCCCCCAAACAACCATTTGCACTGCATTTTTACTTCAACCCCCAAAAAAACCAAACAACCATTTGCACTGCCTTTTTACTTCAACCCCCAAAAAAACCAAACAACCATTTGCACTGCCTTTTTACTTCAAACCAACCATATTTTCATTTTCAAACCACATTAAGGGCACTCACAGTTGAGTAGACATGGTTTTATAGTCCCTCCCCCTCCCTCCAGCAGGGGCAGCAGAGAGAATGGCAATTTTTATTTAAACATTAATATCTCTCTGATTTTAAATCGATGGGAAAAATCCTCTGGTCCTGGAAGGCAGAGGGGGGCTCTGAGCGAGGTGGCCAAAAATGACGGCCGTAGGTGGCGGCGTTCTCTCAGAAATCACAGCACAGCGAGCCAAAAGCGGTCAAGATCAGACTTTTATTAATATAATAATATAGATATATAGATATAGATATAGATAGAGATATAGATATAGATATAGATATAGATATAGATAGATAGATAGATAGATAGATAGATAGATAGATAGATAGATAGATAGATAGATAGATAGATAGATAGATAGATAGATAGATAGATAGATAGATAGATAGATAGATAGATACACACTGATCTGTTTTGTAGTAAATGCCTACTATGTTCTGTGTGCTGAAGCAAAGCAAGAATTTCATTGTCCTATCAGGGATACATGACAATAAACTCACTTGAACTTGAACTTGAACGTTTAAAATACAGCTTTGTGATACCATGGGAGTAGTGAAATAAAGCTTTTGACTTAGAATAAGCAAGGTCTAAGGTTGCCAAGTTCCATTACTGGGAAGTCACATGAGAGGTATTTTGTATTCTTCAGTACAATACTTTTCGTCAGGATAATCAAAAGATCATTTGTAGAATATTCAAATGATCACGAACCACTACACTGTAACAAGAATAGTAGAAATCTCCTTTGATGGTAAGGGGATAATTGACCCAGTTGGTATTGTGTGTCTGTAGTAGCACAGTATAGGCAGCACATGATATTCTACTTCTACTTCTACTTCGTCTGAGGAAGGGTCTCGACCCGAAACATCACCCGTTCCTTCTCTCCAGAGATGCTGCCTGTCCCACTGAGTTACTCTTGCTTTTTGTGTCAATCTTCGGTTTAAACCAGCATCTACAGTTATTTCTTACACATGATATTTCATTTTTAATTAAGTGTATTCAGGATACTGTAGAAGTTTGCACTGCATATTGAATAGAAGTGCTGTCGATATTTTGAAATATTTTGCATTCAAGATTGACTGGTACCAGAATTTTCTTTCATACTCTGCCCACTTGTGAGGGAGGGAAACACAGTTGAGTGATTGGTAAAAAAATCAGGAGTGATGTGCAGAAAACCATTGTTTACAAAGCAAGACTTTAAAGACCCATCATTTATTTATTTGCCTCTATACTCCACAATTTGAGATTTGTAATAGAAAAAAAAATCACATGTGGTTAAAGTGCACATTGTCAGATTTTATTAAAGGCTGTTGTGCTGCTGCAAGTAAGAATTTCATGTTTCACATTCAGGACATATGACAGTAAAACACTCTTGATTCTCTGACGTGTGGTCTGTGAGACCCTCTCTCATTGCTCCCCTTTTGTGGATCTTGCTGCTCTCCTGCTACCCATCACTTGCCCAGCTTTGTCCTATTCCTCCTCACTTCTAGCTTTCTTCCCCCTGCTCCCCACCACCACAATCAGTGTGAAGAAGGGTCCCGAACTATAAAGTCAGCTTTCCAGGTTGTACATAGATGTTGCCTGACCTGCTGAGTTAAGGGCCTGTCCCACTGATGCGACTTTTCACCAACTATCTTTGACCTTCAAGCTGGGGGGCACTCGCCTGCAAAACCTGGAGCTGGATCGACCGTCAGCGATGAAACCACGAGCTGGATCGAACACACACACACACACACACACGCACACGCACACGCACGCGCACGTGCACAATTTATTAATTTGATCTTTCTTTGGAGAGAAAACAGAAGATAACCTCAGCCTAATCTAACAGCTGGAAGATATTTGAAGAATGAAAGCCCTTAATCTAGTGAAAATTGGGAGTAAAAAAGAAAACTGTATTGAGAGCAGGCGTTACACCAGGGTGACTGCAGCTGGATTGGCGCTAAATTTATAGGAAATAGAATTGGTAGAGCAGAACCAAAATTCAATAAATGTGTATCCCAGTATTATAAAGTGTGGCACTCTGTAAAGCTTTAATAAAATGTTGGTGTGTTTGCTAACCATGAAAGTGGGCTGCAAAATATTGGAAACCTTTTGTGATTTTACTGTGGGCACAAACTAATGATTACTAAGGCACCTGGCATAAGGAAATATAAACACATACTTGAACATTTGAGCATTTTCTCAATGGAATATTGCATCTAAGAATCACACAAACCCATGCAGATAAATAGGGATCATAGGGATTAGCAAATGAAGGGAAAAATAAATTACATTTTAAGTATTTATTTTATAGCATTTATATAATAATGGATGAAAGATTACAGGGGATGGGCAGGCATACAGAATTACAAGATTATGAGCAATGATTAGCTGTGATTTTATTTAATAGTGAGGCAAGATGGAGGAGTTAAATAGCCCATCCCTGCTCCTGTTTGAACGTTTGTACCAGAATAGATTATTTTGCGAAGGCGAGGTGTTTAGAATGAGGACAATAAATGCAAGGAATATGAAAAGGAGAACAAGAGAAACATCTCTTCATGGACTGGGTAACGTTCCTCTAAACACTTCACAGGAAAGTATTCAGATTGGATCAACGACCTATTTCATGCCATCCTCATGTTGACTTCCCATTGAAGTAAAGTTAAATCAGGCAGAATGTTAAATAATAGTCAATCTAATCCCTATCTGGTGGATTGAATAAAAATTACATTACGTAAACTTATTTAATTCATGAATAATAATTGATGCAGTAAATATCAGACTGGGTAGGCGAAAGAAGGGAAATGGAATGAAGGGATAGAGAAGCAGATGAAATAAAAATATTTTCCAGAATATTCATTCATGCAAAACCTGATGAGACCATATTGAAACAAAAAGACCATTTCCACAGCATAACATTGCAAACAGATTTGCATCTTGTTGCATGGCTCCATAAAGTTGTAAATACGACATTGTCTTATTTTAGTTTAACACATTCTGGCACTTAAAAACATCATGTAGGAAAATATTAAAGGAAATTATAGTAGAGAGGACTCCTAGACTAGTCCAAATGAAAACATACATGATAACTGCTTGAAATCATGCCTCTATTAAAATAAAACTAAGCTCATCCATTTTAATTACTTTTATCCCTGCCCTGTAGTTTTTAATTTCCTTTTATGTCCTTAATGCATCAAAGCCCATTAATTTTGTCAATGCCATCTGTTTTACCCACCTACTGTGACTGCAGTTTCTGCCTTCTTGTAACTTTGCATAAAAAGATAAATGCTCAGAATTTCTTTATTTATTCATAACAACCTGTTGCATTTCTGTCAATCCAGAAATTCCCTTAAAAACTGTAATCAATTTTGCAGCTCTCTCCAAATCCACCATGGTGCCTGCTCCAGAACCTGGTTACAAGTGTCCCCTCATGACATCTTATGAGGTTCTTTTGCAGTGAATCCATTACTTTGTCTACTACTTTTGTTATTGAGGAGATTGAGGAAATTCAGCATGTCTCCAACGACTCTTACAAACTTTTACAGATACACCATGGAAAGCATACTGTTGGGATTTCCAGATAAAATTAGTTTTATTTTAATAGAGGCATGATTTGGGAATACCTCTGCCTAAGACCACAAGAAATGGCAGAGTTGTAGATGTGGCCCAGTCCATCACAAAGACCAAACTTCCCATCATAGACGCACTTCACGGAAAAGTAGCTAACGTGTCTAAGATTCTCACAAATCTGATTGATTTTTTTGAAGATGTGACCAAAAAGGTTGATGAGGGCAGAGCTGTAGACATTCTATATATGGATTTTAACAAGGCATTAGATAAGATTCCACATGGTAGGCTGCTCTGGAAGGTTAGATCGAGTCAGATCTAAGGAAAGGTAGCTGATGGATAGAAAATTGGCTTCATGGTGGAAGGTTGTTTTTCAGACTGGAGGCCTGTGACAAGTGGTGCACCTCAGAGTTCGGTGCTCGGCCCATTGCTGTTTTGTCATCTATATCAATGATTTGGATGAGAACAAACAAGGCATGATTAGCAAGTTTGCAGATGACACTAAAGTGGGTGGTATTGTTGCTAGCGAAGATGGTTGTCAAAAATTACAGCAGGATTGGGTAGGTTGGGTGAGGAATGTTTGATGGAATTTAATACAGGGTCATTAATTCTCACGATTGCACTTTGAGAAATCGAACAAGGCCAGGACCTACACAGTTAATGGTAAGGCTTTGGGGAGTGTTGTAGAGCAGAGGTCTTTAGGAGTGCAGGCACATTGTTCCTTCAAAGTGGCGTCACAGGTAGAAAGGGTGGTCAAAATTTAGAGTATTGTGTTCAGTTTTGGTCACCGTGTCATAAGAAAGATGTTGTCAAGCTGGAAAGGCTACAGAAAATATGTACAAGGATGTTGCCAGGACTCGAGGGCCTGAGCTATAGAACGAGGTTGAGCAGTCTCGGACTCTATTCCTTGGTGCGCAGGAGGATGAAGGGTGATCCTATACAAAATCATGAGAGAGATAGATCGAGTAAATGCACAGTCTTGTCTCCAGAATAGGGGAATCAAGAACCAGAGGACAAAGGTTTAATGTGAGGGGGGGAAAGATTTAATAGGGACCTGAGGGGTAACTTTTTTACACAAAGGGTGGTAGGTGTATGTAACAAGTTGCCGGTGGATGTAGTAAAAGCCCAGTCTCACGGTGCGAGTCCACCCACGAGTGATCCCGAGTGAAAGAAAAAATCAAACTCGTGGTTGTCTACGAGATTCCAAGTTTATGTTCACGAGTTTAAACGAGTTCCCACGTGTATGTCTAAGTTTGCCGTTTACTTCTCATTTCTGCGATGTACCAAGTTCCTCTCCCGAGTTACCAAGTTCCTCTCCCGAGTTATTCTTGAGCCAACAACGACTACCGACGTGTGGAAAAATCATCACATGGATAAAAATGAAGTCATGCAGTTTTTTTTACTATAAAAAGCCTCCCATGACCATGGACAGAACTGCCCCGATGATCAGCTTCTCCGTGTCTCTTATGTAGCTGCATGCTTCTCTTGTCATGTCATTAACCGCTGTGTGTTTGCAAACAAAAAAAACAGGTTTAACTTGTTATCAAATCGTTGCCTATCATTGCTACAATGCAATAAATGGCATTTAAAGTACTTGGCTGTCAAAAAAAGCGCAAAACGTAAAGGTGTTTAAGAAACGGTCTGCAGGGAGAACTTCAAAGCTTTTGTAAATCGATTAAATTCAGGTAGAAGTTGAACTCAAGATTTAAATCCCCTGAAAGTTAGGTTTCTTAACACAGGATCTGCCAGAACGGAGTTGCTGAATAAAATCGTCTCCCGTTTCCCTCCGTTTCTTGCATGACCTCGGCTTGCCAGCTTTATTTCACACTCCGTGATCTAAGTGTATAAGTATATAAGTGTAAAATAATAAACTGACCAAGAAGGTCCAGTGTTCTCCCCTGTTAGTTTAGTTTAGTTTAGAGATACAGAGCGGAAACAGGCCCTTCGGCCCACCGAGTCCGCGCCGACCAGCGATCCCCGCACACTAACACCATCCTACACCCACTATGGACATTTTTACATTCACCAAGCCAATTAACCTACAAACCTGTACGTCTTTGGAGTGTGGGGGGATCTCGGAGAAATCCCACGCAGGTCACGGGGATAACTTACTCAGTAAGAAAGCACCCGTAGTCGGGATCGAACCCGGGTCTCCGACGCTGCATTCGCTGTCAGGCAGCAACTCTACCGCTGCACCACCGTGAATGAAGGCCTGTTTTAAGTATCAAATAGAGGAGCAAGAGGGTGATCAAGGCGGAGAAAGTGTAGAGGCCAATGCCCAGGTAGTCCAACTCGCAGGAATGCAGGTCCACCACTCGCTAGAATTTAGGAGATTGAGAGGGGATCTTATAGAAACGTACAAAATTCTTAAGGGGTTGGACAGGCTAGATGCAGGAAGATTGTTCCCGATGTTGGGGAAGTCCAGGACAAGGGGTCACAGCTTAAGGATAAGGGGGAAATTCCATAAGACCGAGATGAGGAAAAACTTTTTCACACAGAGAGTGGTGAATCTCTGGAACTCTCTGCCACAGAGGGTAGTTGAGGCCAGTTCATTGGCTATATTTAAGAGGGAGTTAGATGTGGCCCTTGTGGCTAAAGGGATCAGGGGGTATGGAGAGAAGGCAGGTACGGGATACTGAGTTGGATGATCAGCCATGATCATATTGAATGGCGGTGCAGGCTCGAAGGGCCGAATGGCCTACTCCTGCACCTCTTTTCTATGTATCTATGTATCTATGACGACGCCGTGGCCGCGGTGGGCTTTGGGGGAGGTGCAGGTGACATCGGTGACCAGGCGAGGGATGCAGACCGTGGTCTGATTGATCCACCACACGAACCACCTGGCGTTGCAGGTGCAGAGAAAGTGGTTGCCGCTTAGCCGCAGCTCCCGAAGGTGTTTGATGGCGATGTCCGGGAAACTGGAGGCCTGGATGGTCTTCAGGTTGTTGTAGCTGAGATCCAGGTACTGCAGGGAGGCCACGTCCCGCAGGAATTCCTTGGTCAGCTTGGAGATCTGGTTGCGGGTGAGGTTGAAGACGCAGGGTCTGGGTGCAGTTGGACAGCATGCGAGGCACCGTGGTCAACAGGTTGCTACCGAGATCCAGCAGCTCCAACCAGCCTAGCAGGTAAAGCCTGCCCCAGTTGAAGCTCCACAGCTGGTTACCGCTCAGCACAAGCTCCTTGAGTAGCGGGGGCAGGTGGTCAAACACGTTGTGCGGCATGAGCGCGAGTTTCTTCTCCTAATAATCCGCTGCTATCTGTGTTTGAGAGCGAAAACTTGCAAAGGGCATGCACGGTTCCTCGCCAGCGAAGATGGACACAGAATGCTGGAGTAACTCAGCGGGACGGGCAGCATCTCTGGAGAGAAGGAATGGGTGACGTTTCGGGTCGAGACCCATTACTTCTCTCCAGAGATACGGCAACAGCACAGCACAAAACCAGTCTGAAGAAGGGTCTCGACCCGAAACGTCACCAATTCCTTTTCTCCAGAGATGCTGTCTGCCCCGCTGAGTTACTCCAGCATTTTGTGTCTATATCCCATGGCGTATAATGTCACCTCACATTGTAAAATCATTATCTGAAGAAATGTCTCCTCGTTGGCTCAAACATAATCTATGTAGAACTCACGTTTCTCTCTGCTTCATATACGTGGGAATTCCCTCAGTATGGTCACTTTTCACGCGTCCCGCCCGGTGTTAACCCTTCCCATCAATGCTTGAGCCCCCGTCTTCACTCTGTACCTTCAGCTTCATCGGCGGCTCTCTCCCATCGAAAGTATCCAAGTTAATTTCAGACCCCTATCCATCCATTCATTCATTCATTTTCCATTAAGATCTGACTAATCTTCAACATTTCACTTCTGGCACTCAGGCCAAACCCACGGTAGACTCAAAAGTCACTCTGACTGTGATAGGGAGAGACAGAGGCACACAAACACACACACACAGCGTGGAGTTCCTCTGACTGACTGATTGTGTGTGGGTGTGGGGGGTGGGACAGAGAGAGAGAGAGAGAGAGAGACACACACACACACACAGGCAGCGTGGAGTATCTTTAACTGTGTGTGGGAGAGAGAGACAGAGGCAGACACACACACACAATGGGCAGTGTGTACCTCAGTCTGTGTGTGTGTGTAGGGGAGAGTGAGACACAGAGACAGTGTGGACCTCTGACTGTATGAAGGAGAGAGAGAGAGGCACAGAGACAGTGTGGTGTACTTCGGCGTGACTGTGGGGGAGAGAGAAAGAGCGCACAGGACCTCGGTCTATCTGTGTGTGTGGGAGGGAAGAGAGACTAAGCAGAATACATCGGTCTTATTGTGTGTTGGGGGAGAAAGAGAGAGGTGGGGGGGGGAGAAAGAGAGAAATGGGGGGAGATGTATATACACACAAAGCAGTTTTACTGTGTGCGTGGGAGACACAGATGAACTTACACAGATGGACTTACCTCGGTCTTACTGTGTGTGGGGGAGGGGGAGAAAGAGACGTACACTCACAGAGGCAGAGTCTCTCAGCCTGTGTGAGAGGGAGGGAGGGAGAGAGAGACACACACACACAAGGTGGATGTGAAATCTCACCTGCCTGTTTCAGTGACAGGCACCCGCCGCCAGTGAATGAAGACACCCCCATCTGTCTCCCCCTCCTCTCCCTCCACTCTCCACCCTCTCTCCTCCACCACCCCCCCCTCCCTCGTCCCTCCTCCCCCCCCCAATTTGGAAATGTCATCCCATCACCCATTCCTTCTCTCCAGAGATGCTGCCTGCCCGCTGAGTTAAAGAGTTCCCACGGTAGACTCACGAGTCACTAAGGTAAACGCACGGGCCACTACGTTCTTACAACGTGTTTAAATGTTTCAATTTTTAACCTCAAGAGTACATTTTACTCGTGGAAAACTTTAACCATGTTTGAATTTTTCCAAGAGTTAACAAGTTTCACGGATACTTGCCGTTAGCGCCACGAGTCGCTAAGTTGCGTCCACGAGTTCCGACGTTCCCGCTACGTTAATCGTACGTGATTACCACGAGTTAAATTTGTTTTAAGCTCGGGGTACCTCGTGGGTCAGCTCGCACCGTGAGACAGGGGTTTTAAGCCATGTACTATCGCAACATTTAAGAAACATTGAGACAGGTACATGGATCGGACAGGTTTAGAGGGATATGGGTCAAACGCAGACAGGTAGGACCAGTATAGATGGGGCATGTTGGTTGGTGCGGGCAAGTTGGGCCGAAGTGCCTGTTTCCACTCTGTGACTATAACTCTATAACATAATTAATGACTTGTCCCACAGAGTCGTTCCTTCTTCTCCCTGCTCCCATCTGGCAGCAGATACTAAAGCTTGAAAGTGTGCACCATCAGACTCAGGAATAGCTTCTTCCTCTCTGATAACATGTTTCTGATTAATCCTTCCATTAGCTAAATATTGTCCAATTAACCTCTACTCCATTGTGGTCTTTGGACTTTGTCCATGGAACTGATGCGTTGCAATGCTGAGAACTATATTCTGCACTCTTTATCTTCCCCTTTGCTCTGTGTATTGTACTTGAATTTGACTTGATTGTATTGATTTATAGTATATCTGATCTGTTTGGTATACGATACGATACGATAGAACTTTATTTATCCCAGGAGGGAAATTGGTCTGCCAGCAGTCATAAAACGCAACAAGATACATGAAATTAAAGTTATGAGTGGTAAGTCCAGGATTGGGCATGTACAAAGATTGGGGAGGGGGAGTCAGTCTACCCCACGACAGAAGGGGGAGAAGTTGTACAGTTTGATAGTCACAGGGAAAAAGGACCTCCTTTGGAGTTCTGTGCTGCATCTTGGTGGAACCAGTCTTTTGCTGAAGGTGCTCCTCAGGTTGATCAGTGTGTCATGGAAGGGGTGAGCTGTATTGTCCAAGGTGCTCCGCCGTTTGAGGAGCATCCTCCCCTCCAAGACCATCTCCAGTGAATCCAACTCCACCCCCCAGGACAGAGCCAGCAAGACAGTATACCATACAAAACAAATCCTTTCACTGTACCTTGGTCCTTGTGATAATAATAAACCTAAATCTAAGCCCAAAATATCATTTAATGCATTGATAAAATTGGATATCCTAGAATTTGTAAGATATAGTCTAAATGTGCATCGAATATAATTGTCAGTTACCCAACACCTAACGTGAATGAAATATCCTGCAACTTTTTTTTTGTATATACATAACTGATTAGATGACTGCAAGTTCATGATCAGTGCACTCTTAACATATCTATTTTTTTCAAAAAGACAGTTAGCTTGTTGGATGTATTGAATACCTCAATTACACTGGCAACACTTTCTCTCCTGGCTTGGCTCTGCTGTGTTTACATACCTGCTTACTCATCATTGCTGATGCTGAAGTTGAAGGCTGTTTGCATTGCAATACATCACTTTGTCGTGCCTGAGCACAGCCATTGTTTTTGATGAACTGAGCTCATTATAGAATTTGCTCTGAACATTGAGTATTTTTATTTGCCCTGCACAAAAGAACACATTGGTTTTTTTTTAAAATAGAGTTTGTAAAATATGCTTTTCAGAGGATCAGGCTTTTTATAACTAAGGATAGCCACAAAAAGCTGGAGTAACTCAGCGGGTTAGCATCTCTGGAGAAAAGGAATAGGTGACGTTTTGGGTCGAGACCCTTCTTCAGACACTATGGAATGGTTTACTTGAGAATTAGGGATTGAATCCTCTAATTATTTCTACAATCTTTTTGCGATTTGACAGGACACTGGTCCAGCACAGTTCAGGCAAAGACTATTCCAATAAACCATTTCTTCTTCTCCAGTACTGGTGCCACTATCCCATCAATCAATTCCTGTTCTGCCCACACCAAACTTTGAGCCCTCCAATTACCTCTCAAATCCTATTTTTCCTTTTGCAGTTTCCATGCGCTTCAAGTAACAACCTGCAGTTTATCACCCTATTATCCTCTTTTTGGGTGCCAAAAAAACAACATAGTTTTGCATCCAAAATCCACCTGATTTTACTTGATTTATCATGATATTATATCAGGAAGATTCTAGACACCTACAAAGAAAAGTAGAGAATCAGAGGGCAAGAAAGAGAGTTTGTAGAATGCCTCCGAGATGGATTCTTAGAGCAGCTTGTAATGGAGCCGACCAGAGAAAAGGCAATTCTGGATTTAGTGTTGTCCAATGAACCAGATATGATAAGAGAACTCGAGGTAAAGGAACCGCTTGGAGGTATTGATCATAATATGATTAGTTTTAATCTGCAATTTGAGAAGGAGAACGTTAAATCGGAAGTGGCAGTGATGCAGTTGAACAAAGGGGACTATGAAGGCATGAGAGGGGAGCTGGCCAAAGTAGACTGAAAAGGGATCCTAGCAGGAATGACAGTGGAACAGCAATGGCAGGAATTTCTGGGCATAATCCGGGAGACACAGGATCATTTCATTCCAAAAAGGAAGAAAGATTCTAAGGGGAGTAGGAGGCAACCGTGGCTGACAAGAGAAGTTAGGGATAGAATAAAACTAAAAGAAAAGATGTATAACACAGCAAATAGCCAGAAGCCAGAGGATTGGGAAACTTTCATAGGACAACAGAAGGAAACAAAACAGCAATACGGGCTGAAAAGATGAAGTACGAGGGGAAGCTGGCCAGGAATATAAAGAAGGACAGTAAAAGCTTCTTCAGATATGTTAAGGGAAAAAGAGTGGGTCCCTTGAAGGCAGACACGTGTGAAATTATTATGGGCAACAAGGAAATGGCAGAAGAGTTGAATAGGTACTTCGGATCTGTCTTCACTAAGGAAGACACAAACAATCTCCCAGATGTACTGGAGGACAGAGGATCTAAGGGGGTAGAGGAACTGAAAGAAATTTTCATTAGGCGAGAAATAGTATTTGGTAGGCTAATGGGACTGAAGGATGATAAATCCCCTGGGCCTGATGGTCTGCATCCCAGGTCCTCAGGGAGGTGGCTCTAGAAATAGTGGATGCATTGGTGATCATTTTCCAATGTTTGAGATTCTTTTGAGATTCAGGATCAGTTCCTGTGGATTGGAGGATAGCTAATGTTATCCCACCTTTCAAGAAAGGAGCAAGAGAGAAAACGGGGAATTACAGACCAGTTAGCCTGACTTCGGTGGTGGGAAAGATGCTGGAGTCAATTATTAAAGAGGTAATAATGGGGCATTTGGATAGCAGTAAAAGGATTAGTCCAAGTCAACATGGATTTATGAAAGGGTAATCATGCTTGACTAATCTTCTGGAATTTTTTGAGGATGTGACAAGTAAAATGGATGAAGGGGTGCCAGTGGATGTAGTGTATCTAGACTTTCAGAAAGCCTTTGATAAGGTCCCGCACGGGAGACTGGTGACTAAAATTAGAGCACATGGTATTGGGGGTAGGGTGTTGACATGGATAGAAAATTGGTTGGCAGACCGGAAGCAAAGAGTAGGAGTGAACGGGTCCTTTTCAGAATGGCAGGCAGTGGCGCGTGGAGTGCCGCAAGGCTCGGTGTTGGGGTCGCAACAGTTTACCATATATATTAATGATTTGGAAGAGGGAATTAGGAGCAACACTAGCAAGTTTGCAGATGACACAAAGCTGGGTGTCAGTGTGAACTGTGAAGAGGATGTTAGGAGGTTGCAGGGTGACCTGGACAGGTTGAGTGAGTGGGCAGATGCGTGGCAGATGCAGTATAATATAGATAAATGTGAGGTTCTCCACTTTGGCGGCAGATTATTATCTCAATGGGGTTAGGTTGGGTAATGGGGAGGTACAGCGAGACCTGGGTGTCCTTGTACACCGGTCACTGAACGTTGGCGTGCAGGTACAGCAGGCAGTGAAGAAAGCTAATGGAATGTTGGCCTTCATAACAAGAGGATTTCAGTATAGGAGTAAAGAGGCTCTTCTGCAGTTGTATAGGGCTCTGGTGAGACCACATCTGGAGTATTGTGTACAGTTTTGGTCTCCTAATTTGAGGAAGGACATCCTTGTGATTGAGGCAGTGCAGCGTAGGTTCACGAGATTGATCCCTGGGATGGCGGGACTGTCATATGAGGAAAGATTGAAAAGACTAGGCTTGTATTCACTGGAGTTTAGAAGGATGAGGGGGAATCTTATAGAAACATATAAAATTATAAAAGGACTGGACAAGCTAGATGCAGGAAAAATGTTCCCAATGTTGGGCGAGTCCAGAACCAGGGGCCACAGTCTTAGAATAAAGGGGAGGTTATGTATGACTGAGGTGAGAAAAACTTTTTCACCCAGAGAGTTGTGAATTTATGGAATTCCCTGCCACAGAGGGCAGTGGAGGCTAAATCACTGGATGGATTTAAGAGAGAGTTAGATAGATCTCTAGGGGCTAGTGGAGTCAAGGGATATGGGGAGAAGGCAGGCACGGGTTATTGATAGGGGACGATCAGCCATGATCACAATGAATGGCGGTGCTGGCTCGAAGGGCCGAATGGCCTCCTCCTGCACCTATTTTCTATGTTTCTAAGTCAATCAACTGTGTATGGTATGCTTCCTTGTGGTTGCATTAAACAGTAATAACAGAAGCTAAAACAAATGGTTCAAAATCTCAGTGGCTCAGGCAGCATCTGTGAAGGCAAAGGGCCGGTCAAGATTTCAGTTTGAGACCCTGGATCCGATTGCTTCTTTTGCTCCAGGCTCTCTTATCTGCAGTCTCTTGTATCTCCATTAACAGTAGCTATGTAACCAGTTATCGTTCTTAACAACCATAAAGCAGTAGATGGAATATGGAGTGGTCTAATTAGGAGGAACAAACTGTTTACAAAAGTAATGGAGCACCATATCTTAGAAAAGTATGATGGAATACATGTCACTCATTAATCAGCAATATCAGCTTTCTGCCTAGACAGGAGTATTGTTGTAGCAAAATGTATATTAATTGTAAGTTAAAATGTTTTGTTTTGGGGCACTGAGGCACTGCCTTCACTTTCTGCATGGGTGTGCTTTAATCATCAATTAGGGCAAACTTTCTTGTTCATTAATAATAATCTAATAGTTCTCGCATTTCTTGGAAAGAATTGGTATCGAGGGGGTTGTTAAGAATATTGTAAAAGTACTGTTATTCTCCAATATATTTTCATATTTTGTCATTGGTTTGGAAATTAACTGGAAAGCTAATAGTGTGTGGTGCTGACAACCATGAAAATGCTAATCATTCAATATCTTATAATTGTCCTTTAATTAATTTATGTATATTTGCAATACAAAATAAGGTCTGAGATTCGTACAGCACATAATCAGGCCCACCGACCCAACTCATCCATGCCGGCCAAGCTGCCTACCCAAGTTAATCCCATTTGCCAGCATTATTGTTATAAACCTTTTCTAACCAAGTACTTTATTTAAAAGTTATAATTTCACCTACCCCTCCCACTTCCTCTGACAGTTTATTTCATTCACCCACCGTCCTTACATGAAAAACCTGTCCCTCAGTTCTCCTGTAAATCTTACCCCCCTCATCTTAACACCATGCCCTATAGTTTTAGATTTCCCACCTTAGGAGAACATTTCAACTGTTGTTACCTTTGAACTGAGTCACAAAGGCTGAAACTGGTTGATATAAACGTCTTTATTCATCAAGAGACACGGATAGTCTCTCGGAGATCCTCATGGTAGAATTTCTCGACTCAAAGTACATTAAGTTTTTATATACAGCAGGTAATTCAGTATAATGTCAACAGCTACAATATTATTTACTCTGATATTTTGGGTCTGACAAAAAGGTTCAATTGAATTACACATTTTCAATGCAGCTGACAAGACACTCTGAATGTCCCAACACCTTTGTTAGTTGAAAGCTATTCATATGGATGGTCTAAAAGCTTCTGCGGACAGGGAACTCAGATGCCCAATATTAGTGTTGTGAGGGATGACTCTCTTGAGTACACAAATTCACCAATTATTGAGAAACAGTCAAATATGTCTATGACCATGCTTGATATGCAATATGACAAAATTAGTCTGGTCTGGCCATTTCCTTCATCTCTATCACAATGGCATGAAATAGATGCTGAAGATTTCTGATTTGATGTTGCCTTATGCGTGGTTGATACGTACAAATTGTCTTTGCACAGTACATTAGAACAGATATTCTGACGAGTTTTTTTGTTTTGAATTAATGGCTGCTACTTCCACATAATTTTATAACCCCTGAATAATCCCTCACAACAATTATCTAACACTATCTACAGGCATGTCCCTCATGATTTAATAAATCTCTTCAAGGTCACACTTCGGCCTCCTTTCCTCCAGGGAAAACAGTCCCAGCCTATCTAATTTCTCTTTATATCTCAAGCTTCCAATCCTGGCAACATCCTCATGAATCTTTTCTGCATCCTCTCTAGATTAATTACATCCTTCCTTTAGCACCATGACCAGGTCTGCACACAACATTGCGAGTGTCATCCCACCAATATCTTGTACAGCTGTAACATGATGTCCCAATTGTTGTGCTCTGTGCTGTAACCAAGCGTGTGTTTTGCCTTTTTCACCAGCCTGTCTAACTGTATCTACTACTTTCAGCAAACAATGTACTTATATCCCTCAGTCTCTCTGTTCTACAACACTCCCCTGGAGTTTTGCCTTTCTCTGTGTATGTTAGCCACTTCCGGCACGTGGCTAATGAAGATACAAAAGTCTCTGCCATTACCACAGCAATTTCTTCCGTTGCTTCCCACAACATCTTAGGATAAACTTGATCATGCTGTGGATATTTATCTGCTTTTATGTGCTTCAAGACCACCAACGCCTCCTCTCGTGATATCAATATATTTCGGGATAACACTGTTCTCCTCCCTGAACTCTCAAGCTTCCACAACTTTCTGCACAATAAATAAAGTTAAGGGCCTGTCCCACTTTGCGATTTTACGGGCGACGACGGCCGTCAGTGACTGACGCCCAATGTCACCTGAAAACCGTCAAGTAGTATGACAGGATGCGTCAAGGTACGTCACTCCGCATCACCATGCATCACCAAGTTCCACGCGTCACCATAGGACAGGGCATGCGTCACCGTGCATCACCATAGGACAGCATGCGACAGCATATGGCAGCATAGGACAGCGCCTGTGACATCACAGCCATCAAGCGGCGTCAATGTACGTCCACCCGCAACACGATAAAGCAAGATACGACAGGTTGCGTCATCTGGGGCGCGTGACGTCATTCGATTGACCAACTTCTCTATAAAAGGGGACGCGCCGCGACGCATCTTGACGCATCATGACGCACAACGACGTACGGGTGACGCGTGGTGATGCATGGCGACGCAAAATAAATTAGCATAAGCAACGACCATGCATCACCATGCGTCACCCGTACGTCATCATGCGAAAGGGCGCATGACATGATAAGACACGCAGATGTCGCGCGAGGATTTTGAACATTCCAAAATCCTGGGGTGGCAGGGAGACATTAGGCTGTCGCCTAAAATGTTGCCCAAGTGGGACAGGCCCTTTAAGAAGTATTAATTTGGGACTTTGCCCATTTCCCATGATTTCCCTCATAGATAACCGCACTGATCGTTAAGGGGATCTATTCTCTCCGCAGTTACCTTGGCGATCTTAGTGTACTTAGAATCTTTTATGATTTTCTGTACCTTATCTGCAAGGATATTTCATGTCCCCCTTTTGCCCTCTTGATTTCCTTCTTAAGTGTACTCCTACATTCACTATATTTCTCAAGGGACTTACTTGATCTCAGCTGCTGATACGACCTATGCCTTCTTTTCCCTGACCAAAGCCTCAACATCCCTCCTAAACTAGTTCACTTGTCCTTCACTCAGAGCATGCTATTCCTGAACTCTCCCTATCTCACTATCAAAAGCCTCCTGTTTCTCTTCACCTGTGAACAACCTCTCCCAATCAACATTTCAAGTTTCAGTCTAGTGCCATCAAAGTATATTACTATATTTTCAAAGGCATATCAGTAACATTGAAGATTGTTGTGTTCTTATGGTTTTGACACTTTAATTGTTTGGTTTATTATTCCTATTCTTCCAAATGTGGTCTAATATTGTAGCTTTATTCCTTAAATCATATTATAAAGACACAAAGGGAAGCCATTCAGCCCATTCCTAATCAGCCTGTCATGACCATGCTTGTTATCAGCCATTTTGATTGTTTTTCCCATTAGCCTACATTAAGAAGTCAAGTCACTTTTATTTCTATAGCACATTTAAAAAACAACTCTCGTTGACCAAAGTGCTTTACATTGGTGGAGGTACTAATGTTATACAACATTGGTTCATAGATTAGGTACATACATAAATACATACATATAGCCCTCCCTCAGAGGACGTCAAGAAAGGCTTGAGAGTAAAGATGAGTTTTAAGTCTCGACTCAAAGGCGCGGTCGCCCCTGAGCTTATGCCTAGATGGCGGGATGTTCAGTAACCCCAAGTCGGCCGATCTGAGGGACCTGGAGGTGGTGTGGTGGGTAAGCAGACTTTGGATGTAGGTGGGGGCAAGCCCGTTAAGGGCTTTGTAATCATAGAAAAGGATCTTGAAATTTATTCGGAACCACACAGGGAGCCAGTGGAGAGAGGCCAGAATCGGGGTGATGTGGTCTCTTTTTCGGGTGCCCATCAGGAGTCTCGCTGCGGTGTTTTGGACCAGTTGCAGGCGGGACAGGGAAGATTGACTGATGCCAGTGTAAAGGGAGTTGCAGTAGTCGAGGCAGGAGGAGATAAATGTGTGGATGATCTTTTCGAGGTAATCAAACTGGAGGAATTGTTTTATTTTAGCTATCGTCCGAAGCTAGAAGAAGCTAGCTTTTACCACGGCATTGCCTTGTTTGTCAAATTTCAATGCTGAGTCAAATATCACGCCAATGTTTTTGACGTGAGGTTTGAGTAATGGGGTAAGGCTTCCAATGCTGCCTGCTATCGATTTGATTGAGTCCGAGGGGCCGAGAAGGATGACCTCAGACTTACTCTTGTTTAGTTGGAGGAAGGTCTGGGCCATCCAACACTTTATATCCTCGAGGCAGTGGATAAGGTTAAGTAGATTTGATCGGTTTTTGAGCTTCAGAGGGAGATAGAGTTGTGTATCGTCTGCATAGCAATGGAAGGAAATGCCGTGCCTTTGAATGACTTGGCCTAAGGGGAGCATATACAGGGAGAAGAGAATGGGGCCAAGGATGGAACCTTGTGGAACCCTGCTAGCTGGGGAGGAGAAAGCGTTGCCTATGTTAGTAGAGAAACTGCTACCTTTGAGGTAGGAGATGAACCAGCTTAGGGCAGTGCCATCAATACCAACCCCGTATCGGAGACGGTCAATTAGGATGGTGTGGTCGACAGTATCAAATGCTGGCTGAGGTCGAGAAGGAGCAGGATTGCACAGTCCCCGGAGTCAATGGTGAGAAGTAGGTCATTATATCCTTCAACAAGGCAGACTCTGTGCTGTGGTGGGCCCTGAAACCTGATTGGAAAGTTTCCAAAGAAATTTACAGTAATTAGTTAACCTATTACCATGTCTTTGTGATAGTCAGATAGTCATACAACATGGCAATATGCCTTTCTGCCCAACTTGCCCACACCGACCATCATGTCCCATCTACACTAGTCCCATCTGACTGCGTTTGGCCCATATCCCTCTAAACCTATCATATCCATGTACCTCTCTAAATGTTTCTTAATTGTTGCGATAGTACCTGCCTCAACTACCTCATCCAGCAGCTCGTTCCATATACCCACCACCCTTTGTGTCAAAAAGTTACCCCTCAGGTTCTTATTAAATCTTTCCCCCCCTCACCATTAACCTATGCCCTCTGTTGGGTTCTTCATTCCCATACTCTGGGCAAGTGAATCTATGCATTTACCCAATTTATTGCTCAATTGCATGTTTACCCGATGAGGGAGGAAATCAAAACTCCCAGGAGAGAACATACGTGGTCACTGAGAAACGCATACACTCTGCGCAGACGAGATGTCAGGATCAAACGTGGGTCCCTGGAGCTTCGAGACGCAGCACCAACTGCTACGGCATGTCACTAATTCACTAATACCTTCACCACAATATCTTAAAAATAGAATAACTCTCTGTTTGTCAAAGACAATTACATTTACTAACACAGCTAGCATTTTACTTCAGTCATCTCTGGGAATCTTAAGCCTTTTTGTATTCTTTGGTCAAAGAAAGAACATTTGAAGACACTCTATCATCATGGACAAGCCAGTGAGGGTGAGACTTTTCCATCAGGTTTTGTTCTGCTGAAGGTTGTTTTTCCTGAGACACTGAGCTCGTTGAAAGTGATGCCCCTGTCCCTTAGGAAACCTGAACGGAAACCTCTGGTGACCTTACGCCCCACTCAAGGTTTCCGTGAGGTTCCCGGGTGTTTTGGTCACTCTCCCTAATGGTCGAAAGTGGTTTCCGCGTAGTCAAGGCTTTTTCTATGTTCCTGCGATTATTTCAACAAAATCAAAACCGGCCTCGACTAAAAATAGGTTGCCGTTTGGTCGAAGCCAGTGGAGTGGGGTCGCTATTTACTTACAGGCAGTCGAAGGCCATCTCCTTCGCTGACCGGCCATTTTGATTGGCTCATTGGAGTTTTCAGCAAAGATCCTATAGGATCTTTGGTTTTCAAGACCTAGAAGAACCGCCGGAAGGTAAAATGCCCGCTAACTTCTTAAAACTGTCTCCACTCCTTCTCTCCCCCCTTCTCTCCCCTTCTCTCCCCTTCTCTCCCCTTCTCTCCCCTTTCTCTCCCCTTTCTCTCCCCTTTCTCTCCCCTTCTCTCCCTTTCTCTTCCCTTCTCTCCCCTTCTCTCCCCTTCTCTCTCCCCTTCTCTCCCCTTCCCTTCCCCTTCTCTTCCTCTTCTCTCTCCCCTTCTCTGTCGTTCTCTCCCCTTCTCCCCCATTCTCTCCCCTTCTCTCCTCTTCTCTCTCCCCTTCTCTGTCCATCTCTCCCCTTCTTTCCCCTTCTCTCCCTCCCTCCCGCACTCTCTAAAGGACTTACCGTGCTCTGTGGCAGCCGTTTACCTTCCTCTTCATCGCGCAGACAGCGCTCCTCCGCTGTCCCTGGCCCCAATCTTCGTGATGTGTTTTTGTGTGTGTGTGTGCGGTCGGTAGCAAAGATCCTGTAGGATCTTTGGTCAGTAGATGCAGCTCACGCTTCGGTCGAGGCTTTCCAGGCGAGTGACCAAAACCTCTGGCGACTCATGGAAACCTTGGGTGGGGCGCAAGGTCACCAAAGGTTTCCGTTCTGGTTTCCTAAGTGGGACAGGGGCATTAAGGTCACAAATGGATCTGGTTTGCAGAAATCCAATCTGCAAAACTCCAGATCCTCAGACTTGATAGTAATGGCTGAATGAGATGCATGCCATGGGAATATATATATGGTATATATTTCTGATGTTGCTATTTGTTCAAGGTAACTCATCAGTGATAATGTTTTGTTCTTAATCTAATCAATGCAGCACAATTGTAGATGAAAATCAAAAACTGCAGGAGATAACATGTCTTAAGAATAAGGGGTAAGCCATTTAGAACGAAGATGAGGAAAATCTTTTTCACAAAGAGAGTTGTGATTCTGTGCAATTCTCTGCCTCAGAGGGCGATGGAGGCCGGTTCTCTGGATGCTTTCAAGAGAGAGCTAGACAGAGCTCTTAAAGATAGCAGAGTCAAGGGATATGGGGAGAAGGCAGGAACTGGGTACTGATTGTGGATGATCAGCCATGATCACATTGAATGGCGGTGCTAGCTCAAGGGGCCGAATGGCCTACTCCTGCACCTATTGTCTATTGTCTATTGTCTTGTGGACATAGAAGCAAAGTTAATGTTTCCAAATGAAGAATTATTCCTGTTTCATGCCAATACCTCCAATGGGTCTGTCCTGCCAGTAGGAAGGAAGGAAGTGTGATGGGGGAGTGGGGCACATTATTCATAAAGAATGATTCTATGGCGACAACTGTTATTAGTCTGTTTAAAATCACTCTCAATTTAGGCTCTCACCCTGACATGTTTGTGAGGAGAACTTTGTTCGGTTGAATTTCTTGTTTCTAAATTTACATTCTAGGTTGGTTCTGGATGATTCATCTGATTTTATTCATTCTCTGTTTCATCGTAGTGGTTATGGTACAACTGAGTGGCTTGCTAAGCAATTTAATATTAATCAAATTAGTAGGTCTGGAGTCACAGATAAACCAGACTGGCAAATTTTCATACATGAAGTGGATGTTTCTGTTTCCATTTACTTGGAAGGAGTCTACATCATTGTTTCCATTACCTTCTACTTAGACCATAACTTATCTTCAAGTTCAAAACAAAATCCTTGCAACACCTCAATTTTGTTGCTTCTCACTTTAAATGTGGCTCCTTGATCATCCTTTGATGGGAACAGCTTTTCATTATTTGCCACTAAAGCAATTATTAACAAGTGCATCTCTCAAATCTCCTGTCAAACTTCTTTGCTGTAAGGAGAGCAACAGTGCCTTCTGTTGTGAGATCCATTCTTGTAAATCTTTCTCTCTCTTATACCTTTACGTCCTTTCGTAAGTGTAGTGACCACAATTATTTGCAATCTTTATTTGTTTTACCCTTTTGATTCTCATAACTGCCAGAACTGCATGTTTCTCACAATCGAAACAGTGTACTGCTTTGAGAAAATTATTAATGTGTACCTGGCAGCAGATGTAATGAACAGGCTGGGTAATGTGTTATTTAATCCTATTTTGTGTAAACGTAACATGAAAGATAAAATATGTCAATTAGCATAATGACAGGCTGCCTTATTGAAGGTTATTATTCATACATTGAACTCGCTGAGAAATATTAGCAATGTCAATTTTTAAAAACCTTGACAGCTCTTCTGAGACATCTCAGATAAATGTGATAAGTTGCCATGATTAATGCATATCTATCTTTGAATTGTTGTTTATTTTCATCTTTTAAGTTCGAGTGTTAGCAATTCAAGTGTTAGCAATTCAAGTGCATGTCTCCTTATGGTAAAAATGTGGAAATAGATCAGGGTTTTGTTTTCCCAGGGTGATAAGTGAGAGAAATAGAATGTGTGGCCAAGTGCAAAACTAATATTCCAAACCAGTGTGAACTGATAACATTAAGAAACAACATAAGCAGCTCTTGGTTGCAACAACCACTTTGTACAGTCCTTCCAAAAGAATTGCCACTTGCTGATTCTCAGCTGTTCACAAATCACTTTTTGTTTGGTTGGCTAGTTGGAATTGTGTTCCATGAAGCATTAGTTAGCCAAAAATGAAACTCTAAACATGTGTTCATGACTTCTTCATTGCCTTGCTCTGTGTATCTGTCATCCAACACCAACACAAACTAATCGTACAAGGAGTGATTATAACTGATTGTTTTATATTCGTATATTAGCGCATTTAACTTTATCGCCATATTAACTGTTAACACCAACTCTTTAACCTGTCCAAAATAAAATATTGTCTGCAAAGTACTTATAAATAAACTACCTATATCAATCTGTTTTGCTAGTTCTTATTGAGAGGAGGATTGATACAATGTTAAAGCAAGTGATCTTTATATAAAAAAGACTCGAGTTTAAAATGCAAATACTCTCACATTATTGAAAAAGGTTGAGCATCTATTGTGTTTGCATTGAAGGATGAACATTCATGGTGCCTCTGGCCAAGGAATGAGTGTATTAAAAATAGAACAATACAGGACATAGCCAAAACAGACAATGCTATCTATTAAATTAATTTATAAAACATATCCTGTTGTACCTATCGCATGAAGTGAAAACCTAATGAAATTGCAGATGCCAGTGCTTTAGTTATTGAAAAATAGTTTGATATAAAAATTATATTACAATGTTGTGATAGAATTTTCTATTAAAATATTTATACATTGTGTGATTCTTCATTCCCCTTGTCATTAAGTAATATATTACTCAATTTGTTTTCCTTTACAGCTAGACCAGATCCAAAAACACTCTTGGTATATGTAAGTACAACTATTAGTTTGGCTACATTTATTAGCATCTTTATTTGCTTCTGTCTCTTTTTTTCTTCTGGCAAATGCAACCTGTTAGATTTTCCTAATCTCTCACAAATCATCTGTGACATTGCTGGTATATTAAAGTTTAATGGAATAATATAGCTTGGCAATATGGCAGGCTTGGAACTTAAAACATGAACATTCTTTTTGATTTTCAGTTTTCTTGGACATGTTTGACACATGAGTTTTGCCTGCAAAATCATTAAAATAAGAAAATATGGCTTTCCTAATAGGTCAGCAAATAACCTCAAACCCTGACATAAAACTAAGGCATTACTGTCAATCAGGATCCTAGAATAAATACATTGCTAGTCCGAACTAGGTTGTCCAGTCTCAGATGGATCATATAATGGGAATTCATTTGATGATATTGCTCTCATCCCAGAATAAAAATCAGTTGCACATACCAGAATGTTTACTTGTCAGCAAGCGAGGACTGGGTTGGATTATGCTTAGATATTGTTGAAGAACCTGCTATCACTCGTTACCTAGACTTGTACAGAATCTGAATGATCAGCGGCAGGTACCTGCAACCAATCATAAGTCCGATGTCTTCAGGAGATGTGTCAAATTGCACATGTAATCTGTGTAGTTTAATAGTAAGATTAAACGAGAACTTACCTAAGTTTGAAGTTTGATCTTTATTTTATGAGGAGTTACATAGGTGATTACGTGAAGAACCCCACCAGTGTTCCTGCGCGTCAATCTTCAAAGCAGCGGTGTGAAATCACAAAAAACAACAACCGAAGTAATATAGTCTCATAATAAAACGAGTAATACAAGAACTTCCATCTGACCTTTATGATAGAGGGTAGGGTCATGGCGGGCACGTAATCACCTACGTAACTCCTCATAAAATAAAGATCAAACTTCAAACTTAGGTAAGTTCTCGTTTAATCTTACTATTTTACTTCAGAGTCACGTGAGTGACTACGTGAAGATTTTAAAGCTTTGTGATTTCATGCCGTAGATCAATCCCGGCTTCTCACTGCATTGATTGACTCGGAACGAGAAATAATCAATCATGCATTCATAATAACATTTGTACCACAAATGCAGTAATTCATTTCAATAATGAAATTAATCAGATCCCCTTTAAACCAGAGGAATTTACACAGAACTTAAAATAGTTTCTGCAAACAATCCCGCATTAACAATAGGCCGATGGTAAAAATGTTGAAACGTCAACTCATTGGACCATCCGGCGGCTGCGAGGATATGGTCGACGGGGACGTCTTTTGCCCTGGCCGCCGACGTTTCTGCTGCCCTAGTCGAGTGAGACGTAAAAACATAAGTGTTAATACCAGCAGCTGTTAAGACTTCTTTTATCCATCTGGAAATAGTCTGTATTGAAACTCTCTTGTGTGGTTTCTTGTGTGTGATCAACCCAGTTTCCGTATTTCTCAAATTCTTTGTGACCTCAATGTATTGTAACAAATATGTCTTAATACAGAGACAAGGATCATTTGGATATGCTGCTAGCATAATTTTAAATCCTGTCACACCTGGCCTAATTTGCTTTAGTAGGTCATAGATATAGAATGTAACCTTATCTTCAGTTACTTCCATACTGTCTATTTGTAAGTTTCCAAGTGTTTGCACTCGTTGTGCTGTCACTCATGCCATAAGCATGAATACTTTCATACTGAGCTTGGCCAAAGGTAAAGACACACTTGATGACCATTCATGAAGTAGTTTCAGTACCACACTTACATCCCAGATTGTCATGTACCTAGGTTTCGGTGGTTTGGAATTAAAGATTCCTTTCATTAGTCTGGAAACAATGGGGTGTGACCCAATTGGGTTTCTTTCTGAATCCAGAACCAAATATGAGGACAATGCACTTCTGGCTGAATTAATTGCACTACAACTCAGACCTTCATCATAATAAGGTTTTGACAGAAATTCTAAACATTTGAAATATCTGCAGTACTTTATTGCACATTATTTTGTACACAGAACTCTTCCCATTTCTTAATATAAGAAAGGTACTGTTTTTGAGTGCTCTTCCTCCAGGCTGCCGTAAGCATGTCCACAGTACGCTCAGTCCTCGTCCCAGAAAAGGCATTCTTAAAACCTGCAAATCAACAAATCCAAACGATCATATAATGGATGTTGTTCCCCTGTTACAGGGTGCAGCAATAAATTACTCCTTTTTGGGACTTTCATCAACATTTGTGTTGTTAATTCTAATATCAACGGATACCATGGCTGTGTAGGCCAATCTGGTACTACCAATACCCTTGAAGCAGCATCTTGCCTGATTTTAAGCAAACATTGGCTTATGAGGCAGAAAGGTGGAAATATATATGAAAACATACCACCCCAATGTAGCGAGAAAGCATCAATCGCCACTGCTCCTGGATCTGGTTTCCATGAGACATATCTCGATAGCTGATGATTCAAGTCGATGTCGGGCATTCCAAATCTGATTACTATATCATTGAATACCTCTTGATTCAACATCCATTCTTCATTATCATGGAACTTTCGTGACCTGGTGTCTGCTATCGTGTTCATTCTACCTGGTAGATAGATAGCTGAAATCCAAATGTTCTTTTCAATACACCAAGACCAAAGTTGATTTAACCATTTTGTCACATGACACCGACTTAATTCCACCCATATCATTAATATAGGCAACTGCTGTTGTGTTTATTAATTTGAACTTGTGTTAGAACAATAAGCTTGGAGTCCATAGAAACCTCCTAAAAGCTCCAAATAGGTAATTCCCCATGTCTGCAGTAACAATAACTCTTCCTGATTCCATCTGCCTCCGCAGCTAGATGTTAAGTCAGTTGCACCCCATCCTAGTGCACTGGCATCAGTTTGTAATATCATGGAAGGTTGTTCAATCAGCACTTTGCCTGAACTGCTTGAGACATGTAGAATCCACCACTGCAGATTAGAAACAGCATTTGTTGTTACTTGCATGGTTCTATCAAAATGACCAGCATTTACTCTCAGTGCCTGTTCTTTGATTCTCTGCAGCTGTTGATAATGTAATGGTCCATACTGGACTGCTGGGAATCTACTAATTTTACCAGTACTCGAGCCACCTGTCTGATTAAAGGTTTTTGCTCGTTTAACAGATTACCGCAATCTTTAATCAACTCCACCCTTTTTTCACTGGGCAAAGTAATTTTCATTTGGGCTGAATCAATTGTGAACCCCAAATAATCAATCGAGGTACATGTTTTTAACCGTGATTTCTTTGGATGAATTTAGAAACCCCCAAACTTTCAAAAGTTTGATTTCATAACTGCTACAGATGCTTCTGTTGACTGTTTTGTCCTTCCTATAATCAGGACATCATCCAGGTATGCCATTAGTACATGCCCCTGGCTCTCAGCAACCCCAGAATTGATTTTAACAATTTTATGAATATTCTGGGAGCGGACGTTAACCCATTAGGCAGAGCTTTGAACTGCCCTAACTGGTTCATCCATGTAAATTTAAGATACTTCATATCTTCCAAGTGAACAGACACTGAACAAAAGGATTCAGACTTGTCAACAATAAAGTCTATAATAATCCTACATCCTCCATCCTTTTTTGATTGAGGGAATATATTTGACCCAAATTGGTGAATTTGGTAGACTGATTCTTCAATAACACCTTTTATATATAGGGTTTTGAAGCGCAGCTTGAACCTCCATTACTTTGCAAAGTGGAGAGTTCTGCTAGGAACATGCTGGACAGGCAAATCATAATTTGGATTGAATTCAATTCGAAATCCTTGTATATTATTCAGAATTACCACATCTGAAGTAATCTTCTTCCAATTGTTATAGAAGAGACGTAATCTGCCTCCAACTTTTGGACTTAATCCAGTTAGTATGTTCCCATGAGAACCAAGTCCACCTACCTCTTGAGTCATTTGAGTACTCTGAGATCCTGGATTCTCCCGGAAGCACCACCACTGGTTCTTACTCCCGCTGCAGGCCGCCGCTACGTCCCTGCGTTGATGAGCGACTTGGTCCTGGTCCAGGATCCGTAGTCTGAAAGGATACTTCCTCTTTACAGACTTTGAAACCATTGATGTTTTCATCAATCCTGTTTTCGCTTCATCTTCCAACTCTTTAATACGTCTCCCGAGATCCTCTCCAAAGAGTAAGTTGGGTAATTGTATATTACTTGGTTTGCAGAGTGCTGCGAATTTCGGATTCATGGTAGGCCGTATTCACCTTTCTCAGATAATTGATCTCGAAGTGGGTGCTGCATAGCAACCCCAGTGCTTCCTGATGCAACTTCGTCATCTCTTGGCTGTTATCTGCTATTCTGGTAAAAGCAGTTATTCCAGAACCCAGCAGCTTTAATATTCTCTGCAACTGATTCCAGATAATTTGGTTCACTGCTGCTGCTTTCAGCAACCCACAGTTACTTGGGGTCTCCTGCTTTCTTGCAGTCTCATCCATCTCCTGCTGTTCCAGCTGATGGGAAACCAAGTAATTTATTTAAGGAGGCCAGTTCTTCTCCTAATGGCTCTCCTGACCCTGACGGGGCAGCGAATCCTACTGCCAGGGGTGGAACATCTGGCAGCTGCCGTTCATTGCCTTGTACAGCCTCACCGTCAGAGTCGGGGTCGGTCTGAAATCTCATGACCCGTAGCACGCTCCTCATCCCTGAGGGTGCATTCCATCAGCCCTGTACCAGGTGCTGTTGAGCTGCTTCCAGCAGCTTGGATTTCACCTGAGTGAACTTTGCTCCAACAGCCTATGTAAAAGGCTTTCTATTTGGGCAATACGCTCGAAAGCAGTATCTAGCCCTGTACCAGGAGCTGTTGAGCTGCTTCCAGCAGCTTGGATTTTAGTACACTCCTCCCTGAGTGAACTTTGCTCCAACAGCCTATGTAAAAGGCTTTCTATTTGGGCAATACGCTCGAAAGCAGTATCTAGTCCTGGAGCTACTACCATTGCCTGGGACTCCCTCCGTGGGCCGTTGGGATTAAAACTTCGCCTTTTGCCCGACAGGCGCTGACTGTGTTTTCACCAGCCCCAGGTCCACAGTCGCTATGCTCACCGCTGGCGACTGTACCGCCGACTTTCCCGACTTTCCCTGTCGGCTGAGTCGCTCGCCTCTTCCCCCTGCCTGTTTTTTCCCATGGCGTCTGTGGAAAAAATCCCCACAGACCCACAGTAAACGGACCTGGAAAACATGAAAAAAGTTTTACTTACCTTGTAGTTGCAAAACTACAAACCACTGGAGGAGCTCTGCTCCTCACGTCCATTTGCGTCAAGGCGTCTGACGTAATGACGCGCAGGCGCACTGGCGGGGTTCTTCACGTAGTCACTCACGTGACTCCGAAGTAAAATTGAATTTGGTGGCCTGCACTCTGCTTGAAATGCTATGAAATCGAATTTGGTGGCCTGCACTCTGCTTAAAATGCTATGAAATCGAATTTGGTGGCCTGCACTCTGCTTGAAATGCTATGAAATTGAATTTGGTGGCTTGCACTCTGCTTGAAATGCTATGAAATCGAATTTGATGGCCGCACTCTGCTTAAAATGCTATGAAATCGAATTTGGTGGCTTGCACTCTGCTTGAAATGCTATGAAATCGAATTTGGTGGCCTACACTCTGCTTGAAATGGTATGAAATCGAATTTGGTGGCCTGCACTCTGCTCGAAAGGTACCCGGACGTGGCGCCGACGGACGAGAAGCCGAAGCAAAGAAGTCGAAGCCAAAGAACTGAATGGAAACGAGGCCAAAACGCAAAAAAAATGAAAAGTACGAAGACGAAACGGCAACTAACCGAAAGGATGGGACACCTAAATGTAAACTAACCGAAAGGGCGGGACGCCTAAAACCCGACTAACCGAAAAGCTGCGTCGCCTAAAAGCAAACTCACCGAATGGCCACTCTTTCAAAACGCCACCTACCCGAAAGTTGGCGTCGCCTACAAGCCAACGAACCGCATGCTGCTCAACAGAAAAGTCCAATAACAGACATGATGTTGCCAGCGGGCGGGACTTGTCAGCGATTGGTCCCAGCCCCCCGTGTCCATCACATCACTGTGGAGGGATGAACATTGTCCCACACCTCCGCGCTCACCCGACCCACAGCCCTGGGAGGGTGGCTGTGGGAGAGTGGCGGGCGTCCCGAAGGAGGCACACCTTCGGCGCTTACAACTGGTGCTGGGTTCAGATTGTCCAGTTACCTATGGCTTGTGGTGAAAAATGATCCGGAAGAGAGAGAGCTCTCTCTCTCTCTCCTCTCTCTCTCTCCTCTCTCTCCCCCTCTCTCCCCTTCTCTCTCCTCCCTTCTCTCTCTCCTCCTCTCTCTCCCCCTCCTCTCTCTCTCCCCTTCTCTCTCTCCCTTCTCTCTTCTCTCCCCTCTTCTCTCTCTCCCCCACTCTCTCCCCCTCTCTCCCTTCTTTCTCCTTCTCTCTCTCTCTCTCCTCCTCTCTCTCTCCCCCTCTCTCCTCTCCCCCCTCTCTCTCTCCCCCTTCTCTCTCCCCTTCTCTATCTCCCCTTCTCTCTCTCTCCTCTCTCTCTCTCCTCTCCTCTCTCTCTCTCTCCCTTCTCTCTCTTCTCTCCCTCTTGTCTCTCTCCCCCTCTCTCCCCTTCTCTCTCTCTCTCTCTCTCTCCTCTCTCTCTCCCTCTCTCCCTCTCTCCCCTCCTCTCCCCTCCCTTCTTTCTCTCCCCTTCTTTCTCTCCCCTTTCTCTCTCTCCCCCTCTCTCACTCCCTTCTCTCTCTCCCCACTTATACAGAGCGGCTATGGAAGTTGAGACAACTGGCAGCGGTCCGTGCAAAAATACAGCACCTACCAACAATGAAGGCAATATGAAACCAGCTGCCGCAAGCCCTTCCCACGGGACGGGGTTTTAACTCGGCATTAAAAATCAAAACAGAGTTACATTGATTTAAAAACAAAATGTTACATGTATAAATCGTTCTTACATTCGGAACCTGGTTAATTAACTGGTGGCATTATTTCCCTGTCCTAACTGCCTGCTTTAGCCAGTGGTCACACCCATTCCATCCCTCTCTCTCAAAGATGTGAGATTTCAATTTGAGCGCACTTGAAAATCGTGTCGACACCATTCTTCAGACCTGAAGACTAGGTCTGAAGAGTCTTGACCCCGAAACGCCACCCATTCCTTCTCTCCAGAGATGCTGCCTGTTCAGCTGAGTTACTCCAGCATTTTGTGTCCTATCTTTGTGTGACAGTTGTCTCATATCATCGGCTTCGTGTATTGCGCGCCTAGAAGAGATGCTTTACATGCCGCTTGCATCTATTCAACCAAGTGTCCAATCTAATGGTTGGCTTTGGTTTGATAGAGAGAGACTACGAGGATTGATTTGGATGAGTGGGAGTAGAATCTGTACTAATGCTCACGGTGTTGTGGTAACCATCACCATTCATACCTACGGTAATATCGAGTTTGCAGCTCTTGCAGCACCACCTGCGTCACTATAACAGCTCCAGCAGCACTGGCAGAGTTTCCTGACTCCGACAGCACCGGTGTTGGTGGCATTCCCAGTCGCGCTCTGTACCAGGAGTAAGACTAAAAAGAGCCAACCCATACCACAAGTTTTAACCCCAGTAGAACACACAAGACTCCTAGCTAACTTGGGGTTCCGAACCCATGACGTGCTGGTTAATTAACATGCTCAGAATGAAGCCAGAGAGGAAGCAATCCTTACCGCCCTTACTGCCACTATACTAAAACCAATTGATCTGAGGTGCCTTTGGAATTGTGGAAGCAGGACTATGAGGTTGCCGTGCATATATCAAATAAAGTGAACTTCCCATCTAATGCAAAGGATTTGGGAGCTATGGTTAAGCAAGCGATTGGTCTGGAGAATCCAAACACGAGCCAGGAACAAGAACTGTCTAATAATTGTACTGTTCAATTTTATCAGCGACCAATGTCGACCACAGCTATGACATCATCTGGGGAGTGAGGTAACAGAGTATGTGGACCCACAGGGGTGGGCAGAAGACTCTACTCAGGTAGGATGCGTCCAGATTAACCCAAGTAGCTCCTCAGAAAAGTTAACACTGCCCTCTACAGTATATGACAGTACCCACTGAAGCAGCAGGCAAGCTTGCAATTTAAGTATTGTACCACCATCAATCCGGCATCCTTTCTCGTCAAACCACCGGAGGAACAAGATGAGTCAGGACACGATTGCCTATTTGTGATTAAAGAAGATACCTTTGTTCGGGAAGATTTGACATATTCCCATGACAAACCCTGACTTAACTCTATATGTAGATAGGAGTGCATCAATTGGATCTCTAGGTGAAAGACTTTCAGGATACGCAATCATAGATCAGGATGGCAATAATGTGGAGGCGGCGGCCTTGGAAACACCATCCTCTACCCAACGAGCGGAACTGTTTGCCCTGATAAGAGCCTGCATCTTGGGGAACGACTTGGGAATCAACGTTTATACTGACTTCAGATATGCTTTTGGGAGTGATCTGTGACTTTGGTCAGTTGTGGAAAAACGGGATTCTTGACTTCAGCAGGATGACATCACCAGCAATTGATATCAGACCTGTTACAAGCCCTTATGTTGCCAAAACAAAAGGCTGACTAAAAGCATCGAAAAAGACAAGTCTCCCTCAGAAAAATCAATGCCAACCATCCAAGATGTCATTAGATTACAGGACTATGCTCCTGACCCAGATATAGAAATGTGGAAACAGCTCGGTTGTAAAGTTGATTGTATGTCGAGTTTATGGGTTATCCCAGCAGGAACAACATATTCACTTTCATCACACGACAATGGAAATGACTAACTATATTTTATCGTTAACCAGGACATTGAAGGATGTACAATAGAGCCACTATGTCTAAAATTGAACCTGGTACTTGTGTAATGATCAAGAATTGGATGAAGAGACTGGACATTCGGTGGGAAAGGCATTACCAGGTCCTTCTAACAACCCCTGCCACAGCGAAGGTGGAGGGGAGACACGAGTGGATCACTTTCACCACTGTAAGATTGTCAGTATGGTGCCTAAGAGATAAAACGTTAACCTCTTCTTTCTTTTAAGAAATCGCTTTCTAGGATATATCACGATGGACATGTCGCTATTGTTCACCTATCTTGGGACATTGATAGCCATCAGATCTGCAAGAAACGGAGTATGTCTATGTAATGCAATGTGATGGCGATGGTGGCATTGGCAAATTTGCAGGTGACGCAGGGCTGAGTGACGGTGCGAGCTGTGGGAAGGATGATATGAACCGAGGGTGACCACAGGCTATGTACCCTCTGGTGTGCGACTAGAGTATGGAAGTTATACCTGGAGTGTGGACCTTACACCTACAGGCACAGTGGTTAACTAATTATGTATGATTTTGATAATTATAATTGTCGGTTTACTGCTGTATTGCTGTGCACCATGTATTAACAGATGTATCGCCTCTAGCTTCATTATTTGATCTATTAATCAAAAGGGGGGAATGTAAGAGTTAATGCAGTAGCAGCCATTTTATTCTAGCTATAGCTGACATTTTAAGTATTGATTTAGTAGACAAGCAGGCTTCACAGACTGACCTTCACTATGTAGAGAAACACTGATAACAATTTGTTTATCTGAGGTGAGACATTCTGATACTTTCTCATCTAACAATATAGCCTTCTAGTTTCTGCAACTCCATAATACTCCTTAATAACTCGCATGTACTCCTTAACACAATTAAAGGGACTCTATTATGTCTCTTTGCAACATGACTTTATGTGTCTTTGGAAAAATACTAGATGTATCTTAAGCTGTTCTATTAGGTATAAATAGAGCTTGTACTTCTTTGTATTCCTTGAGAGAACGGTAGCAGGCGCTTGGGTGAGCTCGTGTTACACGCAAGCTGCCTGTGTTTCTCTCCCACCTAGGTGATTCTAGTAAAGACTTATGACTGAGACTTGTGTCTTTTGAATTATTTTAACAGTTTAAGGTTATCAGACTTTCACACCACTTTCTCATCCATTCCCTATATGCTAGTTGATATTTACAGGCTAATTAACCTACAAAAACCCGCATGTGAGGGCCGAGGACAGTTGCCAGATGATCTAGCTTGGCAGGAGAATGGGAACTTGACTGCCTTTCAGATTGGTTGTGAAATGTAGTAGTTAGCAAACAAGTCTGAAAGGCATAAAAGAGGAAATTAACACGCAGCGTGAAGTTGCTAGAGTAATTCAGCGGAACAGGCAGCATATCTGGATGCAAGGAATGGGTGACGTTCTGGGTTGAGACCCTTCTTCAGACTGGCATGCAGCATTTTATGATGTGATTGGTATTATTAGAATGCATTGGTATTATTAGAATGCAACCTTCTTTACCAAAATTAATGTGTGGGATACTCAATGAGAGAATGGATGTGTGAATGAGTGTGTGAAAAAGGAGGGCATTTTGGTGGCAGCATTTATAATTTAGTTCGGTTTAATATGGCGCTGGAAAATAGAGAAAGACCAGTAGAAGGAAAGTGAGTTTTTACTTGACAGAGCACAATTTAGTAAAAGTGAATAAGGAGCAGTCATTTGAAGGTAAATCTGTTGTCAGAACAGCAAGAAACATTCAGAGGGAAAATCAAGGGTTAGACTAAATATGCGCCAAAAGAAGAAAAAGGACCCCCTCATCCCAGCACCCCGTCCCTGCCGTGAATGCCTAAGAAATAGCGGAAAGGATAAAACTCAATGGGTGATGTCAATTGGAGAGACAGGAAGAAAATAAATAACAAATGGCAAAGGACAAACAGGAAGGAGGAAGAAATGAGCCTTGGAATTCATGTCTATGGATCCCGAAGATAGCTGGACAGGCAAATAAAGTGGTTATGAAGCAGAAGAATGCTAGTTTTTAAAAAGCAGCCATGACAAGGGGCAGGCAGATAATATTAGAGCCTCCCTAACATTAGGTTGACCACAGTTAGAGTATGTGTACATAGAAACATAGAGTGGGCAGAAGCATGGCAGATGCAGTATAATGTGGATAAATGTGAGATTATCCACTTTGGTGGCAAGAACAAGAAGGCAGATTATTATCTGAATGGTGTCAGATTAGGAGAAAGGGGGGTGCAACGAGACCTGGGTGTGCATGTACATCAGTCACTGAAAGTAAGCATGCAGGTACAGCAGGCAGTGGAGAAAGCCAATGTCATGTTGGCCTTCATTGTGAGATTTGAGTTTAGGAGCAAGGGGGGTCCGACTGCAGTTGTATGGGGCCCTGGTGAGACCACACCAGGAGTACTGTGTGCAATTTTGGTCTCCTAATTTGAGGAAGGACATTATTGCTATCGAGGGAGTGCAGTATAGGTTCACCATGTTAATTCCCAGGATGGCAGGACTGACATATGATGAAAGAATGGGTCGACTGGCTTTGTATTAGCTGGAATTTAGAAAGATGAGAGGGGATCTTATAGAAACATATAAAATTAAGAGGATTGGACAGGGTAGATGCAGGAAAAATATTCCCGCTGTTGGGGGAGTCCAGAACCAGGGGTCACAGTTTAAGAATAAGGGGTAGGCCATTTAGGATTGAGACAAGGAAAAACTTTTTCACCCAGAGTTGTGAATCTGTGGAATTCTCTGCCACAGAAGGCAGTGGAGGCCAATTTACTGTCTGTTTTCAAGAGAGTTGGATTTAGCTCTTGGGGCTAAGGGAATCAAGGGATATGGGGAAAAAGCCAGAACGGGGTACTGATTTTGGATGATCAGGCATGATCATATTGAATGGCTCGAAAGGCCGAATGGCCTACTCCTGCACCTATTTTCTATGTTTCTATAATACTAGAGCCTCCCTAACATTAGCTTGGCCACAGTTAATGTGCACAGTTCTGGTCACTAACTACAGGAATGATATGATAATGGCAGAGAGGGTGCTGCGGAATTTTACAACAACATTGCCTAGGGGTTGCGGATTTTTGTTTTCAGAGCAATTAATCAGGCTTTCAGGAGCAATTAATCAGGCTGAGATTACTTTCTTCTGAATTAAGGAGAGATTGAGGGAAGTTTTACATCAGGTTATAACATTGAAGGGTGTGGTCAGCATGGATAAAAAGTGCATACTTCACTCAGCAGAGGGGTCAATAACTCAGGATCATTGATTAAAGAGTAGTAATACCAGGGAATTAAAATGTACCAAAAGGGTAATGAGTTAATACTTCTATGGGCGATGGAGACAAAAAAAGCAGATAAAGACCACAAGAAGTTACTGTAACGAGCAAACTGCCGGACTCAAAGATGAACCACATGCAGGCAAGAGAAGGGTGGCAATAAGAAGCATAATTGATTAACTTTTCCTGTTTGGGGAAAAGCCAGGTAACATGATCAATACAGTCATCAACGGTACCATTCTCTTTTTCTTCAATTCCTTGTGTTCAACCATTCTGCGTATTTAACTCCATTGTTTTTGATGTAGAAGACCACATGTTTAGTATCTACAAACAAAGCTTTTATTTGTTTTTAACGATAGAATTTGCACAAGTTACTTTCCCCCTCAACCATAATTTTTTTTTTCAGTCAGAAAAAATGTTGCAACAACCTTTGAGAGCTATAACAAGTTAGTGTTTACATTTAAGTTGCTCCTAAAAACAAACTTTCTGTTCTGATTAAAATTACATTAAGCATGGGAAGTTTGACAATACACATTTATTTAGCATTTGGCCTTTGTAGATCACCTGATGTGCCATTCCTCACAGCAATCATGCTTTACATTCAATAACTTTTATTCAAAATTCACTCATGTTCTTAATTCTTCAATCACTTTAATTATCTCTAGTGGCAAAATACCTTTGCACATAGGGTAACAATGTCATGCAGTATGAGAGAAAGACAGTTTAGTCTCAAATTAGTTTCTTCTGCAAACTCAACAACAGATAATGAGATCTAGGTATTAATTCTCGTCAAATGCATTATTTCTTGAATAGGGAGCAGGAAATACAAACAGAGATTTTCAGTTCGCACTTATCTTTCAATTTTCTCAGATTATAACACATATCTGCCATTATGAATCATTATCATTGACATATTACTATTTTTCTCAGTTATTTATTCCTAAGACTAAATGCACAGTTACAAAAAAAAAAAAGCAATTTACTAATTTTCTAAATGTGTCGAATGGGATAGTGGAGGATGGAGTTAAAGGGAAAGGGTTTCTTAAATGTGTGAGCGTAGAGACAGAGGGGTGTAAAATGAGGGTAGAAGCAATAGGTAGCAAGGTGAAAAGTAAAAGTGGCAGGCAGACAAAACCAGGGCAAAAATCAAAAAGGGCCACTTTTCAACATAATTGTATAAGGGGTAAGAGTGTTGTAAAAACAAGCCTGAAGGCTTTGTGTCTCAATGCAAGGAGCATTCGTAATAAGGTGGATGAGTTGAATGTGCAGATAGCTATTACTGACTATGATATAGTTGGGATCACGGAGACATGGCTCCAGGGTGACCAAGGCTGGGAGCTGAACATCCAGGGATATTCAATATTCAGGAGGGATAGAGAGAAAGGAAAAGGAGGTGGGGTAGCGTTGCTGATTAGAGAGGAGATTAACGCAATGGAAAGGAAGGACATTAGTTTCGAGGATGTGGAATCGGTATGGGTAGAGCTGCGAAACACTAAGGGGCAGAAAATGCTGGTGGGTGTTGTGTACAGGCCACCTAACAGTAGTAGTGAAGTTGGAGATGGTATCAAACAGGAAATTAGAAATGCGTAAGACAAAGGCAAAACAGTTATAATGGGTGACTTCAATCTACATATAGATTGGGTGAATCAAATTGGCAGGGGTGCTGAGAAAGAGGATTTCTTGGAATGTATGCGGGATAGTTATCTAAATCAACATGTAGAGGAACCAACGAGAGAGCAGGCTATTTTAGACTGGGTATTGAGTAATGAGGAAGGGTTAGTTAGCAGTCTTGTTGTACGTGCCCCCTTGGGCAAGAGTGACCATAATATGGTTGAGTTCTTCATTAGGATGGAGAGTGACATTGTTAATTCAGAAACAATGGTTCTGAACTTAAAGAAAGGTAACTTTGAGGGTATGAGACGTGAATTGGCCAAGATTGACTGGCAATTAATTCTAAAAGGGTTGATGGTGGATATGCAATGGAAGACATTTAAAGACTGCATGGATGAACTACAAAAATTGTTCATCCCAGTTTGGCAAAAGAATAAATCAGGGAAGGTAGTGCATCCGTGGATAACAAGGGAAATCAGGGATGGTATCAAAGCGAAGGATGATGCGTACAAATTAGCCAGAAAAAGCAGCATACTGGGAGAAATTCAGAGACCAGCAGAGGAGGACAAAGGGCTTAATTAAGAAAGGGAAAATAGATTATGAAAGAAAACTGGCAGGGAACATATAAACTGACTGCAAAAGTTTTTATAGAGATGTGAAAAGAAAGAGATTAGTTAAAACAAATGTAGGTCCCTTGCAGTCGGAAACGGGTGAGTTGATCACGGGGAACAAGGATATGGCGGACCAATTGAATAACTACTTTGGTTCCGTCTTCACTAAGGAAGACATAAATAATCTGCCGGAAATAGCAGGGGACCGCGGGTCAAAGGAGTTGGAGGAATTGGGTGAAATCCAGGTTAGTCAGGAAGTGCTGTTGGGTAAATTGAATGGATTAAAGGCCGATAAATCCCCAGGGCCAGATAGGCTGCATCCCAGAGTACTTAAGGAAGTAGCTCCAGAAATAGTGGATGCATTAGTAATAATCTTTCAAAACTCTTTAGATTCTGGAGTAGTTCCTGAGGATTGGCGGGTAGCAAACGTAACCCCACTTTTTAAGAAGGGAGGGAGAGAGAAAACGGGGAATTACAGACCAGTTAGTCTAACGTCGGTAGTGGGGAAACTGCTAGAGTCAGTTATTAAAGATGGGATAGCAGCACATTTGGAAAGTGGTGAAATCATTGGACAAAGTCAGCATGGATTTACGAAAGGTAAATCATGTCTGACGAATCTTATAGAATTTTTCGAGGATGTAACTAGCAGCGTGGATAGGGGAGAACCAGTGGATGTGGTGTATCTGGACTTCCAGAAGGCTTTCGACAAGGTCCCACATAAGAGATTAGTATACAAACTTAAAGCACATGGCATTGGGGGTTCAGTATTGATGTGGATAGAGAACTGGCTGGCAAACAGGAAGCAAAGAGTAGGAGTAAACGGTTCCTTTTCACAATGGCAGGCAGTGACTAGTGGGGTACCGCAAGGCTCAGTGCTGGGACCCCAGCTATTTACAATATATATTAATGAACTGGATGAGGGAATTGAAGGCAATATCTCCAAGTTTGCGGATGACACTAAGCTGGGGGGCAGTGTTAGCTGTGACGAGGATGCTAGGAGACTGCAAGGTGACTTGGATAGGCTGGGTGAGTGGGCAAATGTTTGGCAGATGCAGTATAATGTGGATAAATGTGAGGTTATCCACTTTGGTGGCAAAAACAGGAAAGCAGACTATTATCTAAATGGTGGCCGACTAGGAAAAGGGGAGATGCAGCGAGACCTGGGTGTCATGGTACACCAGTCATTGAAAGTAGGCATGCAGGTGCAGCAGGCAATGAAGAAAGCGAATGGCTTGTTAGCTTTCATAGCAAAAGGATTTGAGTATAGGAGCAGGGAGGTTCTACTGCAGTTGTACAGGGTCTTGCTGAGACCACACCTGGAGTATTGCGTATAGTTTTGGTCTCCAAATCTGAGGAAGGACATTATTGCCATAGAGGGAGTGCAGAGAAGGTTCACCAGACTGATTCCTGGGATGTCAGGACTGTCTTATGAAGAAAGACTGGATAGACTTGGTTTATACTCTCTAGAATTTAGGAGATTGAGAGGGGATCTTATAGAAACTTACACAATTCTTAAGGGGTTTGACAGGCTAGATGCAGGAAGATTGCTCCCGATGTTGGGGAAGTCCAGGACAAGGGGTCACAGCTTAAGGATAAGGGGGAGGTCCTTTAAAACCGAGATGAGAAGAACTTTTTTCACACAGAGAGTGGTGAATCTCTGGAACACTCTGCCACAGAGGGTAGTCGAGGCCAATTCATTGGCTATATTTAAGAGGGAGTTAGATGTGGCCCTTGTGGCTAAAGGGATCAGAGGGTATGGAGAGAAGGCAGGTACGGGATACTGAGTTGGATGATCAGCCATGATCATATTGAATGGCGGTGCAGGCTCGAAGGGCCGAAAGGCCTAATCCTGCACCTAATTTCTATGTTTCTATGTTTCTATGTTACTTAATTAAGATTTACTTCTCAAGTTCTGGGTTATTAAAACATGATATACATTTTTAATAATCTGGAATAGAACTATTTTCTACAACCTTTAAATTGTTAGTACATATTTGCTTTGAACTACAAATATTTTAAGCAAGTGTTTTTTTAACAATATTATATTATTTTAACAATATTTTAACAAAAGTTATTTTAACAATAAGATAAAATAGTTTCAAAAATGTATTGTAATGATATTTTAACGAACGAGTTCTTCTTCCAAATATATTTAAAGCAGTTGCTTCCAGATCATTGCTGATGATCACATCAATCCTTCTTAACGCGACCGAAATTATCCATACTTTCAAAAATGCCAAGGTACTTTCCAAAAACAAGACTCACTTTTACTGGAAGTTGACTATTTTAGAATAAAAAAATATTAATGATTGCTTTTGTTACAGTAATAGTCAAGGGTTAGACAAATGGACTGGTACAAATTAATTACAACTGGGATTAAAGCATTTTTTCTTTAATTACATTTTTTAAATGATAATCTGTTTTTAATTCAGTCTTAACTTTGACTCTTAATTTTATTGCACGGAGCTAGGAAGTGAACAGGCTGGAATATCTTAGAAGTGACAAGCTGCTTGTGCTCATTGCTCTGCAATCCGATTGGTCTACACTTTTATGGAGCCCGTTTCTGATGGCAATTTCTTGAACTGGTCCCAATTTGGTCAGCAAGATCCTGTAGTGCCAATTCCAAATAGTATCATGCTGTGGGGCTTGGATCTGAACACCCTCAATCCACAATCTTTGACAAGCTCGTTAAACCATGCCCATGGGGATAACTAGCTGTTAAAACCATTATTGAATTTGAAATCAGAAAACACTGGAAATTCTTCACAGGGCAACAAGCATACGTGGAGAGAAAAGCACAGTTAATGTTCTTGCTGACCGTTTGTCAGATTTGGGAAAAATTTGAAATATGCAAAAGTGCAATGAACTGGAGAGAACAAGAACGCAAGGTGTGTGAAAGGGTGGAGGCTAGGGAAATTGAATGATACAAGGGATGATACTAAGGGTGGTAAATGTTCTAAATAACAAAAAGTACATTTGGAGATATGAACATTCCAATTGTAATGAATTACAAGAGAGAAACAAATTGAATTGGAATTTCATAAAAGTTCACTAACTCTCAAAATCAATTCAAGAGCACTTAAAGAATTTTTAATAATTTTTTTTAAAGCATTACGGACCTCTTAGAAATTAAATATTTTAGTACTTCAAATTCATTCGTTAAAGATGCTTTTAACTTCCTCACTCCCTTGAGGCAGTTTATGTCCAATGCAATGAATAACAGGTTTGGGCAGATTTCCCAGTGTGGCTGCTGACAAATTAGACGAAGTTGACATTCTGCCATTGAGTGTCCAAAGACAGTGTACACTTGGGAAATTCTGGCCAGCAGTTCGGAGGACATGTAGGACTATATTAGCGTGTTTTATTTTAGGAGATTATTTTGATTTAACACCCATGCAATTTGCATATCACGTAACACTCTTGATTTTACAATCAAAATGTGTCAAAGCCCATGAGGTAAAACTCCAGTGCAGAAATGAAGGCCTGTTCAAAATGCTATACTTCACATTGGCTGCTGGAGGCTTCATCCTCCTGAAGTATATCCTGAATGCCCAATGTTAATTTTCATTGGTAAGTTGTCATTGTGTATCCTGGTTAACATGCATACATTAAATCATAGACAGCTATCCAATCTGTTTGATTTCTATCTGTTGGCTAGGTTCTGGTTATGCACATGATTATTAACATATTAGGTTGCAATAGATCCTGAAATGGAAATGATAGAGGTGGACACAGACAGGTATCTGGACAGGAAAGGGTTGGAGGAATATGGGTCAGGCGTAAGCAAATGGGACTAGCTCAATTACGCAACTTTGGCATGGACATTGTGTCTCGAGGCCGGATTCCATGCTGTTTTATGAGTACAAATTCAATGTTTATGTAACTAATTTTCTAAAAAGAAGTATTCTTAGACATTGAGCATTTACTAATAGGTTCATTAACAATGCATGATCTTTTAAATCATTTACCTACTGAGACCTTAAATGTTAAAATAGATTTTGCATATTAGTAAATTTAATTACACCAGAATCAACTCTTTGATTTTGTTTTAAATCTTGAATATCACTTTGGAAGTATGAGTTTTGTAATTTGCTAACTCTGCATGTCAGACATGTTAAACAAGTGTTACTTCATCCGTGTCAGTAGGTTTTAATAACTATTTTCCAATAAAAGATGGTGTTGTAGCGGCGCCACCTAGCGCACGCAGATATTGAACCCGGCGTTCGGAAGCCGCGGTCACGTGATCCGGGAGGGGCCATTGTTTTCGTGCGGTTTTCCCTTGGCTCGAGTTAGTTCAGTGCTGACCACCGATGTGGTCAGACGTGTTTGACAAACCTGTGAACTGCAACTTACTTTCAAATAAGGTTTTTGGCTGAAACTCCAGTAGTCGTTTCTCAAACCGCTAAATTGGTGACCCCGACCTGTCTAGCCGTTGTTAGACAGAAGAATTATGCAGGAAGAAGGTCCTTCTGCAGAATCGTCCAGCACGAGGCAAGGCTCACCGGCTTTCAAACTGACAGCCTTTTGGACTGATCAACCTCAAGTGTGGTTCGCCCATGTGGAAGCACAATTCCACCTTCATCGTATCGACCACGATGAGAACATGTATTTCCATGTAGTAGGAGCGTTACTGCAGGACTGTGCCTCGAGGCTGTTGCCCTTTATCAGAGACCCTCCGTCCAGCGGCAAGTACGAAGTGTTGAAGGCCCTGTTATTTCATGCTTACGGTCTGACCCGTAGAGACAGGGCAGCAAGACTGCTGCATATGGACTGCATCGGCGACCGAAGGCCATCGACGATCATGGCCAAGATGTTGGCCCTGATGGACGGGCATCGACCCTGCTTGCTTTTCGAACAGGCGTTCTTAGAGCAGATGCCTGACGAAGTGCAGCTGATGTTAACAGGAGCTGATTTCAGCGACCCGCAGCGGCTCGCGGAAAGAGCAGACGAGCTATGGGCGCTCAGACGGCGGGACGTACACGCCGTCGCCGCCCCATGGTCACGCAACAGGTGCAGCCACTCCGACAACGAGAGGAAGAGACTCAGCCCAGCGTCGAAGACGAAGCGCCGCGGCCAGCGATCTACACCCAACGGAGATGGTGCTTCTACCACCAGCGATACGGGCTCGGAGCCCAAAGATGGCGAAGCCCTTGTTCGTTTCCGGGAAATGCCTCCGACGATCGTCCGTAGAGGCGAACGCGATCGGCCCCAACACACGCCTCTTCGTCCGTGATCGCCATTCCGGACACCGTTTCCTGGTAGATTCAGGTGCCCATGTCAGTATCCTGCCTCCAAACACCCGGGACCTCCGTGTGGGTAAGGTGGGACCTGTCCTCTCGGCTGTAAATGGGAGCGATATTTGCACCTACGGTACGCGGACTGCGAAACTAAATTTCGATTCCCACCAGTACAGGTGGAAGTTTATCGTTGCTGACGTCGCCCAACCAATCCTGGGCACCGATTTCTTGCGCGCGTTCTCCCTGTTAGTCGATGTACGGGGTGGTCGAATGATCCCTGCGTTGGGCCCACGCTCTGACACACCGCGCAACCCGTCAACGCCCTCGGAGCAACTATCCGAGGTAGCTGAGATCCAGAAACCTTTCACGACCCTGCTCACCGATTTTCCAGGGTTGCTGCGTCCCGTCATGTCGTGGTCCATCACATTCCCACCGAGGGTCCGCTAGTGCACGCCCGCACGCGCCGTCTCCCACCCAATAAACCGCATCGCACGAGACGAGTTCCAGCTCATGGAGGACATGGGAATTGTCCGGCGGTCAGATAGACCCTGGGCTTCCCCGTTACACATGGCACCTAAAGATTCCGGGGGTTGGAGGCCTTGCGGCGACTATCGACGTTTAAACGCGATAACCACGGCCGACCGGTATCCGGTCCCAAACATTCAGGATTTCTCGGCCCATTTGGAAGGGGCGACCGTCTTCTCGAAGGTCGACCTCATCCGCGGGTATAACCAAATCCTGGTCCACCCTGACGACATCCCTAAGACGGCCATCATTACCCCGTTCGGCCTTTTTGAGTGGCTCAGAATGCCTTTTGGCCTGAAGAACGCAGCTCAGGCATTCCAAAGGTTAATGGATCAGGTTGGCCGGGGTTTGCCGTTCGTTTTCATCTACCTGGATTACATCCTGGTGGCCAGCCGCTCGGAGGCAGAACATATCAAACACCTCCGCTTACTTTTCGAACTGCTGCACGAACACGGGTTGGTGATCAACCCCGAGAAGTGCCAGTTCCGGCTGCGCTCTATCTCGTTCTTGGGGCATAGTATCACTTCCCAGGGAGCGCAACCCCTGCCCGAGAATGTCGACGCCATTCGGCAATTCCCCAGGCCGTTGTCGATTAAGGGTCTCCAGGAGTTTATCGGGATGGTTAACTTCTATCACCGTTTCGTCCCGTCGGCAGCCGCCATCATGGGCCGCTATTCCAATGCCTGGCCGGTAAGCCCAAGGACCTAGTTGGGTGTAAGGAGGCACAGAAAGCTTTTGAAAGGCCGTTGTTTTCGTGCGGTTTTCCCTTGGCGCGAGTTAGTTCAGTGCTGACCACCGATGTGATCAGATGTGTTTGACAAACCTGTGAACTGCAACTTACTTTCGAATAAAGTTTTTGGTTGAAACTCCAGTAGTCGTTTCTCAAACCGCTAAAGTGTTATAATTTGTATTATAGAGGTATGCCAATTAACCAGTTTTTGTTCATCACAGATGCATTAGCTATATGTCATTACCCAAATTACATAATTTAACTATAAATTAATGTACAGGAATTACATACATTAAGTTTTATAAAATGTTACACATTGATTGAATGTTGTACTCTTGTATTACTGTAGGCAATAACCAACTACTTAACTGAAAAATTTACCTGGATAAAAAATTGTCATAAAAGAATTATTACATTTATATGATACTACATGTATGATTTAAGGTATTGCAGTAAAAAAGAATAGCAGTTCAAGATAAATTACTTACTTTTTAAAAGCAAGCAAAAAACCCATGCACCGTGGCATCACAAGGTATACTTGTTCCCGCAAAATGGCATCTGTAATCCTCCGAGCAGCATAATGTGGATCCAAAATGGGAATAAAATTTGGCCACCTTTACAGAATTTAATATAAATTAGAACGTGAAAGCCTGCTTAATAGTGAAAATCTCACTACATTAAAAAAAAGTAAACTACCATTCAAAATAGTTTATAAATACTTGTAAAATGTGTTAAAAGGCATTTTTGTACAGGATTTCACTCGGATCTCCTTGCTGATAGCTCTTAATTATTCTCTCACCTATTGTATTTATCAGATACCTTTGAATGGAGCAATATATCTGTGATATTCTCATTGCAATAAAGAACTATGAGACCTTGGTTGGAGAAAACATGAACAATTTGCCAATACTAACATCTTATCTCAGCAGAGAAATGTATACGTTTCCCAATAAGTAATCGAGAGGCAGAATTTCTTGTTGGCTGATACAACAAATCAGATAAATGTACAAGTTAGGAGATACCTTGAATTTCTCTTGATTGAGATCATTAAGAGTCTAAAGGTCGAGGTTTATTGTCATATGTCCCAGATAGAACAATGAAATTCTTATTTGCAGCAGCACAACAGAATATGTAAACATTGTACACTGTAAACAATATAATAAATGGAAAAATATCAGTGTGTGTATATACACGGTGATATTCCCGCTATCATAACTGTCATTGGTAGCCCGGCTGATCTTTTCCAGATGACTAGCTAGTTCATATTTTTACGTCAAGTGTCTGATCATCTTTTCACCTCTATGCTTGAATGCTCAAAATGCTAAAAAAAAAACAACTCCTGGGATATAATGTTTACTTTCTTTAGTATCTTAAGATAACTGGACTGGATAATTTACCTGGACTGTACCATATCTGTCTAAGAGAGTAAGAAATTGCAGAAAGGTGAAAATGTAGCCCAGTCCATTACATAATCCAGACTTTGCACCATTGACTCCATCTACACCACACATTGTCTCAGAAATACAGCCAACATAATCAAAGACTTGTTCCACCAAAGTCATTCTTTTTTCTCCCTGCTTCCATCTGGAAGATGGTACAGAAGCTTGAAAGCACACATCACCAGACTCAGAAACTCTTCTTCCCTTCTGTTATCAATCTTCTAAATGCTCCATCCATAAGATAGGGTACTGTCCAATTCACCTCTACCCCATTGTGAACATTGGACTTTGTCTATGGAACTGATGTGCTACAATGCCAAGAACTATATTCTGCCCTGTATTTTCCTCTTAGCTCCATCTATTGTACTTGAGTTTGACTTGATTGCATTCATGCATGGTATGTCTGTTCTGATTGGATAGCATGCAAAACAAAGCTTTTCACTGTATCTCGGTACCTGTGATAATCATGAACCTAAACCTAATCCAGGACGCTGCCATGATATAGCAATCTTTCTAGTGGTTACTCCCTGTTCTTCATATTCCAACTTTGAAAGTAAAAGGCATACCTCAGATTAGTTTTATAACACTAATAAAAAGTCATCAAGGATATCTGTGATACTTTGTTTGTTTAAATATATAATCATTACAATTAAAATCTCATTATCCAATCATTCCTATTTATTGTCATTATTTTTGTTGTACTCATTCATAGCTTTTGTGTCCCCAGCTCCTCCCCACCCACACTTTAGTCCTCATACCCCCCTCCTTCCTGACCACCCACCACCCCTCTACCAGACATTGCCTCAGCCTCCGTCCACTCACCTGCCTTCCTCCAGCAACAACCCCCATCATTGCCGTGTGTTCACCATCCCCCCTGACCTCCCCCTCTCTGATACCGAACGATCTGTCCTCAACAGAGGCCTCACCTTTGTTTCCTTCCGTCCCCACCTCAATGAGTTCCGTGTCCGCCACGATGTGGAGCTCTTCTTCCGTCGCCTCCGCATCCAAGTGTTTTTCCATGGGAAGGAATCCTCACCCCCTAGTGATGACCCCTTCTCCCATCTGCAACAGACACCCTCCTCTTGGACTCCCCCTCATGGCCATCTACCGGCTTTAAACCTTTTTATTTTAAACTGCCGGTGGGATATCAACCGCCTCAACTTCTCCACTCCCCTTTCTCACTCTAACCTCTCCCCCCCTAAACGTTCAGCCCTCCACTCGCTCTGCAAAAACCCAGATAGGGTGATCAAACCTGCCGACAAGGGAGGTGCCGTGGTAGTCTGGCGCGCTGAACTCTACCGGTCCGAGGCCAGGCGCCAACTCTCAGACACATCCTCCTACTTATCCTTGGACCATGACCCCACAGACGAGCACCAGGCCATTATCTCAAACACCAGCATGAGCTTCAACACTTCCGGCTCCCTGCCCCCACAAGCCTCCAACCTCACCGTTCCTGAGCCCCGCACGGCCCGATTTTACCTTCTCCCCAAAATCCACAAACCTGACTGTCCTGGCAGACCCATTGTTTCTGCTTGTTCTTGTCCCACCGAACTTATTTCCACATACCTCGACTTCACCCTATCCCCCCTGGTCAAATCCCTCCCTACCTATGTCCAAGACACTTCTCACGCTCTTCGTCTCCTCCAAGCCCCCACTCCCTGATCTTCTTCATGGGTGTCCAGTCACTCTACACCTTATCCCCCATCAGGAGGGTCTTCAAGCCCTCCGTTTCTTCCTCGACCGCAGAACCAACCAATCCCCGTCTACAAATACTCTCCTCCGCCTAGCGGAGCTGGTCCTTACCCTCAACAACATTTCCTTTGACTCCTCCCATTTCCTCCAAATCCAAGGCGTAGCTATGAACAATCCTTGTTCGAGGCGTACCGTGGCCCTATCCCCAAACTCTAACTCCGCTACAGTGACGACTGCATTGGTGCTACCTCCTCACCCATGCAGAACTCACTGACTTCAACCATTTCACCACTAACTTCCATCCGGCACTCAAATTCACCTGGACCATTTCCAACATCTCCCTCCTGTTTCTTGACCTCACCATCTCCATCGCAGGTAACAGACTACAGACCGACATCTACTAGAAACCCACTGACTCCCATGGCTATCTGAACTACACTTCTTCTCACCCTGCTTCCTGTAAGGACTATCCCCTACTCCCAATTCCTCCGTCTACGCCGCATCTGCACCCAGGATGAGGTGTTCCAAACCAGGGCATCAGAGATGTCCTCATTCTTTAGGGAACGGGGGTTCCCCTCTTCGACTATAGATGAGGCTCTCACCAGGGTCTCCTCCATATCCCGTAGCTCCGCTCTCACTCCCTATCCCGCCACTCATAACAAGGACAGAGTCCCCCTTGTCCTCACCTTCCACCCCATCAGCCGTCATAATCCTCTGACATTTTTGCCACCTCCAACGGGATCCCACTACTGGCCACATCTTCCCATCTCCTCCCCTTTCGGCTTTCCGCAGAGACCACTCCCTCCATAACTCCCTGGTCAATTCGTCCCTTCCCACCCAAACCACTCCCTCCTCTGGTACTTTCCCTTGCAACTGCAGGAAATGCTACACTTGTCGCTTTACCTTCCCCCTCGACTCCATCCAAGGACCCAAGCAGTCTTTCCAGGTGAGACAGAGGTTCACCTGCACCTCCTCCAACCTCACTTATTGTATCCGCTGCTCTAGGTGTCAGCTGCTCCACATCGGTAAGACCAAGCGTAGGCTTGGCAATCGCTTCGCCCAGCACCTCCACTCGGTTTGCAATAACCAACCTGATCTCCCGGTGGCCCAGTACATCAACTCCCCCTCCCATTCCGAACCTGACCTTTCTGTCCTGGGCCTCCTCTATGGCCAGAGTGAGTCCCAGTGCAAATTGGAGGAGCAGCACCTCATATTTTGCTTGGGCAATTTACACCCCAGCGGTATGAACATTTACTTCTCCAATTTCAGGTAGTCCTTGCTTTCTCCCTCCTTCCCCTCCCCTTCCCAGCTCTCCCACAGCCCACTGTTTCCGCCTCTTCCTTTCTTCTTCCCGTCCCCCCCTACCTCCACATCAATGTGAAGAAGGGTCTCGACCGGAAATGTCACCTATTCCTTCGCTCTATAGATGCTGCCTCACCCACTGAGTTTCTCCAGCATTTTTGTCTACCTTACCTTTAAGGAAGTCAACGATGTTATTCAATTCATCTTTTAAAATCCTCATCATTAATATTATTGCTTTTACTTCCGATTTGGACTCCTGCCTTCTCTACTATTCTTTCCACTTAATGGAATATGCTCAGCTAGAGAATGTCTGATTAAATCGCTAGAATTTAGAATCACTCGTAGTTTGTATCACAATCATTTTACTTGAAATCATTCATATTCAGTATTAATGAAATATTCATTGATAAATAAGCTATATTTTTAAGCTTGGATGTTGAATACAGACTCCACGTTTGATGAATTAACATGGCTACTTACTTGCTTGAGCAGCCATCAAACATGCCAGTGTTTATGAAGTATGGGCAAACAATGGTCGTTTTGATACCATCTTTTCCTGAAACAACAATTCTAATGCAATAGACTCAGCAAAACCAACCGCTGCAAACTTGCTTGCACAATAATCTGCAAAAGAAGATAAAAGACACATTGTTTATCAAGACTACTTGAAACAATGTCAGCTGTATTTAAATATACAGTGCCCTCCATAACATTTGGGACAATTATTTGCCTCTGCATTATTATTTATTTGCCTCTGTACTCCACAATTTGAGATATGTAATAGAAAAAAATCACACGTGGTTAAAGTGCACATTGTCAGATTAAGGCCATTTAATTAAGGCCATTTTTATACATTTTGGTTTCACCATGTAGAAATTACAGCAGTGTTTATACATAATCCCCCCATTTCATGGCACCATAATGTTTAGGACACAGCAATGTCATGCAAATGATAGTAGTCATGTTTAGTATTTTGATGCATATCCTTTGCATGCAATAACTGTTTGAAGTCTGCAATTCATGGATATCACCAGCTGCTGGGTGTCTTCTCTGGTGATGCTCTGCCCGGCCTGTATTGCAGCCATCTTTAGCTTATGCATGTTTTGGGGGCTAGTTCCCTTCAGTTTTCTCTTCAGCATATAAAAGGCATGCTCAATTGGGTTCAGATCAGGTGATTGACTTGGCCACTCAAGAATTGACCATTGTTTTAGCTTGGAAAAACTCCTATTGTTGCTTTAGAGGTATGTTTGAGATCATTGTCTTGCTGTAGAATGAACCGCCGGCCAATGGGTTTTGAGGCACTTGTTTAAACTTGAGCAAATAGGATGTGTCTATACACTTCAGAATTAATTAAGCGGCTACCAACAGCAGTTGCATCATCAATGAAGTTAAGTGAAGGGCCTGTCCCACTTGGGCGACATTTGGGCGACAGCCAAAAAAGAGGTTGTCGCGTCGTGACTCGGGCGTGAGGCGTGCTGACACATGCAGTGACTCGCGGTGCTTCCCTGTCGCCCCAGGACTTTGGAATGTTCCAAATCCTGCGCGACATTTGGGTGTCTCATCATGTCGTGCGCCCTGTCACATGCTGACTTATGCTGTCCTGTGGGTGACGCCTGGTTAGGGTTAGGGTTAGGGACCACAGATGGGCTGTAAAATATTCTTCCTTCAATGCATGGATTTTAAAAATTAATATATTAAAATTAATACAATAAAATCAATTGTGCAAATGAAAAGATGTCTGAGTCGTTCAGTTTTATTTATAGATGTATTGGTCCGCTTCCAGATGCGATCACCATCTCTATAACTTTTCACAGGGATGGATTCAGTGAGTGTAGACTTAACTCCCCTCTCCCCTCTTTCCCCACTCCCCCCCTACCCTACTCCCCGCCTTCTTCCCTTCCCCCCTCTTCCTCCCCCCCGCTCCACTCTTATCCCCCTTATCCACTACCCTCTCCCCTCACATCCCCTTCTCCCCCTCTCCCTCCCTTCTCCACCCCCCCCCCACTTTCCCTGACGCCCCCCCATTTGTGGACCCAGCCTGTGACCAGCGATCCCCCACATACTATCCCACACATGCTAGGGACAATTTATACAAACCTGTGCGCCTTTGGAGTGCGGGAGGAAACCCTAACCCTAGCCCTAACCCTAACTTCTGCCTGCTCCTCATGGGAACTAAACTTTTGGCCATTAGTTGTCAGTGGGATCTAGCTGGCACAGGCTGGGTCCACAAATGGAGGGCGTCCCCCTCTCCTCCCTTCTCCGCCTTATCCACTACCACCTGCCCTCACAGCCCCTTTTCCCCCTCTCCCTCCGTTCTCCCATTCTCCAACCGCCCCCCCCCCCTTTCCCGGACGCCTCCCATTTGTGGACCCAGCCTGTGACAGCTAGATCCCACTAATAGCACTGCACAAAGGCCACATCATCTGTTTTAGAAACATTGATTATGGGATAAATGCAGACTTTGGGAACCCCCCACCCCCCCCCCTCGCTTCAAAATGGGTGGTGGGTATTTAGACCCAGTGGCCAGAGCAGGTGGGTGGCACTGGTACATTGACAACATTGCCTGTACCCAGTTGAAAAGCCCGCTGCCTCTGTGGGTTTGGAGAGACCATTGGAAGAGAGATCTGCCTCTGGGACAACTCGTGGCCAACAGTTTAGTTCCCATGAGGACCAGACAGAACATTGGTGGTTCGTCCAACTCCTGGGTCCCCTGTGTCACATTTAGTTCAGAGATACAGTGCCCTTCGGCCCACCGAGTCCGCACCGACCAGCGATCCCCCGCACACTGTCCCACACATGCTAGGGACAATTTATACTTATACCAAGCCTATCAACCTTGAGTTAGGGTTAGGGTTACGGTTATGGTTAGAGTTAGGGTTAGGGCTAGGGTTTGGGTTTCCTCCCGCACTCCAAAGGCGCACAGGTTTGTATATATTGTCCATGTGTGGGATAGTGTGTGGGGATCACTGGTCATAGGCTGGGTCCACAAATGGGGGGGTGTCGGGGAAAGTGGTGGTGGGGGGGAGGGTGGAGAATGGGAGTAGGGAGGGGAGAAGGGGATGTGAGGGGGGGTAGTGGATAAGGTGGAGAAGAGTGGAGCGGGGAGAAGGGAGGAAGAAGGGGGAAGGGGGGAGAAGGGAGGGGGGAAGGGGGGAGAAGAGGGGAGGGGAGAAGGGTAGAGGGAAGTGGAGAAGGAGGGATGGGAGCAGGAGTGGGGAAAGAGGGGAGTTAAGTCTACACTCACTGAATCCATCCCTGTGGAAAGTTATAGAGACGGTGATCGGATCTGGAAGCGGACCAATACATCTATAAATAAAACTGAACGACTCAGACATCTTTTCATTTGCACAATTGATTTTATTGTATTAATTTTAATATATTAATGTTTTAAATCCATGCATTGAAGGAAGAATATTTTACAGCCTCAACCCTAACCAGGCATCACCCGCATGACAGCATACGTCAGCGTGTATGTCGTGTAAATTGACGGTTTTACGGGCGTCAGTCGCTGACGCTCCGCAGTCGCCCGTCGCTGACGCTCCGCAGTCGCCCAAGTGGGACAGGCCCTTGACCAGTACCTTCAGCTGCCATACATTACCAGGCCATAACACCCCCACCACCGTGTTTCACAGATGAGGCGGTATGATTTGGATCTTGGGCAGTTCCTTCTCTGCTCCTTACTTTGCTCTTGCCATCACTCTGATATAAGTTAATCTTCAACTCATCTGTCCACAAGACCTTTTTCCAGAACTGTGGTTACTTATAAGTACTTCTTGGCAAACTGTAACCTGGCCATCCTATTTTTGTGGCTAACCATTGGTTTGCGTCTTGCAGTGTAGCCTCTGTATTTCTGTTCATGAAGTCTTCGGTGGACAATGGCCATTGTCAAATCCACACTTGACTCCTGAAGAGTGTTTCTGATCTGTCGTACAGGTGTTTGGGGATTTTTCTTTATTATAAAGAGAATTCTTCTGACATCAGCTGTTGAGGTCTTCCTTGGCCTGCCAGTCCCTTTGCGATTAGTAAGCTCACCAGTACCTTTTTCTTCTTAATGATGTTCCAAACAGTTGATTTTGGTAAGCCTAAGGTTTGGCTGATGTCTTGAACTGTTTTATTCATGTTTCTCAGTCTCATAATGGCTTATTTGACTTTCATTGGCACAGCTTTGGTCCTCATGTTGATAAACAGCAATAATAGTTTCCAAAGGTGATGGAAAGACTGGAGGAAAGACTAGGTGCTGAGAGCTCTCTTATACCTGCATTAAGGAGGCAATTAAACACGCCTGAGCAATTACAAACACCTGTGAAGCCATGTGTCCCAAACATTATGGTGCCCTGAAATGGGGGAACAATATATAAACACAGCTGTAATTTCTACACGGTGAAACCAAAATGTATAAAAATACCCTTTAATAAAATCTAACAATGTGCACTTTAACCTCATATGATTTTTATTATTACAAATCTCAAAATTTGGAGTACAGAGGCAAATAAATACATGATGGGTCTGTCCCAAACATTATTGAGGGCACTGTATTTGGGCAGTTAAAGAAATTCACCAGGTTAACACTTGGTTTTGATGATTATAATGGGTCTAGCACAATATGGCAAAATAAGCACCAACATAAATTGTGTTTTTAAATTGTGAATTCTGTAATAACCATCCTGGTAGCAATAGGCCAGATTGTATGACCCATCTTCACTTCTATGATCTCCAATTTCTAACTTGACCAGTCAGGACTTACCATGTGTCCATTCAATCCAGACGCTGAAGGCAACAGTTTCTACAGTAAACCATCATTACAACAGACCATGGGGGGGGGGGGGGGCGGTATGGTGTCCGTTATTGCCAATTGTCCACTATAACCAAGTAAGTGATTACTGAGTAATAGTGGTAGTTGAACAAGTAGTAGATACAATTGACTGCAAATGCTAGTGAATACACAAAAGGGCACAAAGAACTGGAGTAATTCAGTAGGTCAGGAATCTTCTTTCCAGCAACAATCAGGCTAATAAACACTACAACCTCCAAATGGGCTTCGAACTATATAGACTTGGGGACGAAGAAAGACTAAAAGCTGGAGCAACTCAGCGGGACAGGCAGCATCTCTTTAGAACATGGATAGATGACGTTTCAGGTCAAGACCCTTCTTCAGACTCTCGGTCTGGAACTGGGAGTGAAATACAGGTGAGTTGATGGCCCTGGATTGCTGGCGGCCGGCAAGAGGCAAATATAGGCGGAGTCATTGGTATCGGTCCAGCCAGAGTTAAAAGCTGTTTGTAACATTGTTTAATGAAGTATCTATAGTAGCAATGACTTGCAACTTATATGCCCCTGCAGTGTAACTAGCAGCCCGTGTTCTTATACATTGCTGTCTGATTACTGTGGGGTAAGCTCTGTCTGCTATATCCAAAATCTGTTATAAAGTCAGTAATAACCAGGGTTTACTGTATTTACTTTGTGAATCGAACCAGTTCCCTGTAATGGAGGAATTAACTGCAGTATAGTAAGTAACACGTATTTGTCAAAACAATTCATACAAAAGGATTTTAAAGATACAAATGATATGTAGTTTAAACTGACTCTCCACACTCACATCAAAACAAAGTGTCTGTTAACTTTTGCAAACTACCATAATGAATACAAAAAAAAACATTTTCACTTTTGTCAGTTCTGTCCAACACTCAGCCATAATTATTTTGTTCATCCTCAATTTAGGTATAGCTTTATACAAAAAGCAGAAACATTATAGCTAACTCTACAGATTTCTCTACAGATGCTATCAGATCTGCCAAATTAAAATTTCTGTATTTTATTTAAAGTTAATTTTTATTTCCGACTGATACTGTCTGAATATTTCCAGTATTTTCTGTTATTGTTTCAGATGGCCAGTAATTTATATTTGCAACAATTATATGATTTAATGGGCCCCAATAACCAGGGCATAGCCTGTATAATGCAGAAACGGGCCATTCAGCCCAACTGTCCATACCAACCTAGTTGCCTAACTGTGTTAGTCCCACACCTCTGCCTGGTTGACTTCCCTCCTAACCTCCTTGACTTCCGTCCTAACCTTTCTTATCCCAATGTATTTTAAATGTCATCTTTGTACCCGCCTCCACCACTTTCTCTGGCAACTTATTCTATATATGCACCTCCATCTGCATGAAAAACTTGCTCTAAATTGCTAGTCCACCTACTGCAACAGGTACTTTAGAGCATTTACATTTTTATTCTAATGCGAAAGAATTTGTACATGAACATACATTTCATCATGTATTTTGTAACAAGGCGGTATACCTTTTGAAACATAAATTTTTTTCCAATATTTTATGGACCATTCTGTTTATAAAGTCTAGTTAATTAAATCAGTGGCAAATAGGTCAAACACTCAGATGAAAAATATGTGAAGGGAAGTTTAAGATGCTGCACTGTTTAATAGCTGGAATGATCTTCACCATAACACTATGCTTCACCAGTAATGAGTTTGGATGAAATGTTTACGCAAGTATTTGCATTCTCTAAATATGACAACTACAAAGTAAATAGACATTCAGTCAGATTCAGCCACAAGCAGTTCTGTGGTGTTGGGGCTAAATATTCTTTAATGGCTGAAACATTAAGTAAGGAGGATGAAGTGGGAGTGCCATACCCGTCTTTCATTTGGAGTACAAATACAATCTGGTGCAAAAATAAAACAGTATTCCCTGCTTAAAAATCTGGCTTGCTTTTTTATTAAAATGAGCAAATGGAAATGCTTGGAGCTGCCCACAAAGTCCTGCTCTGTGATCACTTCTGTTCACCATCTGTGTCAACATTGTGAAGTATAGGTCAGCAGAACAGCGGCATGCACAATTTTTTCAAAATGTTTCCTCATGTTAAGGAGATTACTAACATTACTGCCATTTATTGTCTGTCCCTAGTTAGTAGGTAGTACTTACTTACTGTGGAATGGATGTGGTTCATGTAGTGAAGGTGCTTCCAAAACGCTGATTAAAAATTCTATTATTTACTCCAAGTAATGATGAAAGAACGCATCAAGACACAAGGTGCTGGATTAACTCAGGAGGCCAGGCAGCATTCTGGAGAACATGGATAGGTGACATTTCGGGTCGAGAACATGTCAGTATGTTTTGCGACTGAGAGGGATATTTTCTGGGGAACTTGGATGTGATAGTAGTTTCATGCACCTACTGCCTTGTACTTCTTGATGACATCTTCAAACTTGAGATATGCTGCTGAGGAAATTTTGGTATGTAGCTGCAGTGAATTTTATAGTTAATTCAGATCCACCTTAACTTGCATTATTTAGGGAAAGTAGAGGAAGACAGTAACGTAGCTTGCAGCTGTGCTATTTTTTATCTTTGCAAACGCTGTGGCTTCTACACCATTGAAACAAAGTACTTGCACTTTTTGTTGTTTCGATCATATTTAAAAAATCATGTACTTAAATCACGTACACGCTCTAGAATATTGCAACCTTCATATGCCAATTAAGCAGTTTGTCAGTTGTTTGCCACTCTTCGTAGAAGAATATGCCAATGTCCAAAATTTATATCAAGATCAATAATATTGTTGTCAGATCTCAATGTTTTTTTAATGTATTCCTGACAGGGATTTCTGGTGTCATCTACAGATTTCTATTGGAGAAAGTGTTGCTACACAGGATGTCCTAGTACTGTATCCATTAATAGACAAAACATCAAAATGAATTCATTGGTAAGGCCTTGCTCACTAGTTATGGAATAAACCAAACTTGGGTTGTTGCAATAAAGTGAGAGGTTTTTTTAATGGGTCAACAGGTAAGTACAGTGAACTAATCGATCCAGCTTGAAAATATAATTTCATTCACTACAAAAATTAGCAATTGCAAGAAAAAAACCCTCTTAATTTTCCTTTTCTGCATCTTTGTCTCCATCTTCCTAAATCCTGAGTCTGCATTTTCCAACCTTTCCCCCCCCCCCCCCCCCCACAATACCCAAGAATACTTTTAAATTTGAATATCCTAAATGTTCTGGTTTAGACTCTGCATTTCACTAAAATGTATTCTGATTGGTTTCTTGCCCTAAAGCAACACATCTGATGGATACTGGATTACAGGAAATCATGCAGACAAGGTTGCAATTAATTTAGGGCAAGCATTGTTCCTTCTCCAGTGAGAGCAAAATACAGGAGAAATACACTAATGGTCCTCTAAATATAAGAGTATAGCATCTGTAATTCTGCTTGGAAAAAAGAAACAGACATTTCACAAATATATGCACAAAGAACGTTGCAGAAAACAACAGCAATGCAATGTTCAACATATACTGCCTCATGGTTCACATCTTAATCAAAATATAATTAACAAAGAAAATCATCAGTACACCGCAGAATTGATTCTTACCTATCAATCCATTCACTGGAAAGAGGCCAGCTGAACTGGCAATGCTCACCAGATGGCCATGGTTACGGGCAATCATTGCAGGCAGAAATGCTTTGTAGGTCTAAAAATATGTAACCTCAGAATTACAAAATGAACTATAACTGCCAAAGAAAGTTACAAGAATTTCTAAGAGGAAAATGAAATGTTTACCACATATTTGAAAATTATATGGACAATCATTTGCATCCAAATAATTCATATTAATTACCATCAAATGAAGGAGATTAATACAGTGAACTACAGATTAGAGAATTTTGTGCAATATAGAAATACAGCAATTAAAACTAAAAGTAAAAACTAAAGGCCCATTTGCTGGCAGATACCAATTCACAATATTTGCATTTGAAAAATGCAGTCTGAACAGATATAACTCCTGATATTTCAATCTCACTCTTTACCATTATTACTATTTTAAAATATAGACTGAGACTTTATCATACTAGTATTTGTTTTTTACCGCAGATAAATCAGTGCAACAAACCCAAACTAATTAATAGGCCATTCTATTACCATTTTTGTTGTGGCTGATGCAAAGCAGATTATGGTGCACAGTGATGTAAAGGGCATTGTGCAACATCAAGTTCAGCTCACCAATCAGCAATTTCAGGCACCAGAGATGGAAACCATGGTCTTATGGGCCTGTCCCACTTAAGCAAATTTGTAGGAGACTGCAGGAGACTATGCAGTCGCCACATGGTTGCGGGTGGTTGCCGGGTAGTCGCCTTCATGGTCGTGAGGAGTTCCCACATTCTGGGAACTGGTCGCAGCCTCATTATGTTCGCCACAAATTTTAAATCATGTTGAAAAATTAACGGCGACTAAAATGAAGCCGCCATGGAGAGTAGCGAGAATTCTCGAGCCGTAGGTGGGTCGCCAGGAGGCCCTAGTAGGTTGCCAGGAGGTTGATGGTTCTCTTAGGTTCTCGTAGGTTGTCGCCGGTGCTGACCGGTGAATTTCTTTGGCTCATTGGGAAAAGAAAATGTAAGCAGTAGCTTTCAGAACCAAGGATAACCGACCGGTAATGTTAAATGTCCGCCGAGCTTAACAGCCATGTATCTCAACTTCTTAAAAGTTGTCTCCACTGCTTCTCCCCCCTCTCCCCCCTCTCCCCCCCTCTTTTAAAGGACTTACCGTACACTGTGCTTTTTAGCTTCTTAATTACAGCGCCAACCTTCCTGTTCATCGCGGTGTGTGTCTTTATCACATTGGCTTTGCACCGTGTGAATTTCACTGACAGCACTCCCCCCGCTTGCCCTGTCCCCCGCCCGCATAACGGGCTGGTGAAGGAAGCGATGTGTTTGCGTGTATGTGTGTGTTCCACTCTGACAGTTGTTGTTCCAGTTGCCAGTTTTTCAGGCGGCTGCTGGCAACTTGAAAGTCACCAGCAGTCGCCTGAAAAATCGCCGAAGTGGGACAGGCCCATTAAAAAGGCAGAGCTGACTCAGGGTTGCAGGAGAAAAGGGCATTTAGTATTGATAATGCTTCTTCATTCTGATGGTTGAATTAATCATTACAATTCTGTAGATCTTTACACACATTTACAAATACCAGCAATCATTGCATGAGATCTTATCAAATGGTGGAGCACACTCTAAGGCCTGCATCGGTTACACCTAATTCAATTCCTTTTGTGTATCAAGCTAAGAGAAAGGCAACATCAATGAGCATTTTCTTTGCATACTTTTACTGAACTATCTTCAGGACATCTTTGTGTCTGATGCAAAATCTATTATAAATTGAGAACAATTGAAAATATATATATATATTTTTTTAAGGCCACAAGTGCATGATTTGAGTTATGCACAGGGCAGCCAACATCCCCTGCAACCTTACAAATCCCCACAACCTAGTACTCTCTATATTTGCATCTTTAAATGTTTGATAGCGCAGTAGGTGAAACCGTATATTTCAGTACCAGGGCGTGACAATTTAGAAAATGTTAATATAATGTTCAACTAGTTTTAGATATTCATTTAATCATGCAGGTTGCATCATAGGAAAATTCTAACAATTGATTCAAGGAAGCCAGTAGCCCTTTGATGAAAACATGAAAGAATCAGACGTGGTACAGGAGCCGATGAGCTAAAAGTGTTTGACACATTCAGTATTTGGGTGATTGTGTTGTGTTAATTAATGATTAATTTCTGCCTGAAACATTTTCCAAAAAGAAGTTAATGTGAAAATTGCAGAATTTAAAAAATATATATATTTTAATTTTATTAGAAGTACAATTGTATACAATCATATTTTCATAATACATTTTATGTACAGCTTCTTATTTAATTTTTTTTTATAATAAAGAAGAAAAAGAAAAATAAGTTAGATAATGAAAAATAGAAAAATGTGAGATATATAGTGTGTGGAAAAGAAAAATAGAGAGTGAAAGAAGAAAGTTAAAGAATAGAAAATAGGAAAAAGAGAATAAAAGAAGAAAAGGGAAGAAAAAGAAAAAAGAAGGAGATCTTATTTATAATCTTGACCATCCCTCGCCCAGTCACGAGTTAGCTTTTACAATTGTGTTGCACCATATGATTCCAAAAAGACAACAAATGGAGACCAACTCGTTGTGAATTGGTCAAATTTATCTATTAGGAGGAATCGCATTTCCTCAAGATGTGCGGTGTCCAACATACTTGCAATCCACATTTTGAGCGTTGGTATTGGTGTATTTTTCCAAAATTTCAATATTAATTTTTTTGCTATTATTAAACCATAATTTTAAAATAATTTTTGAGATGGATTCAATTTATTCCCATCTTCCATTACCCCAAATATAATCAATTCATTATTAGGTTCCATTTTTATCTTAAATAATTTTGTGAATATTTCGAAAATATCACTCCAAAATCTATAAAGTTTTATACAGGAAACAAAAGAGTGTGTTATAGTTGCGTCTTGGGTTAAACATTTATCGCAAGTGGGGGATATATTTGGGTAAAATTTATTTAATCTTGTTTTTGAGTAATATAATCTATGTAAAATTTTAAATTGAATTAGATTATGTCTTGCATTAATCGAACATTTGTGAATGTATGTCAAACACTTTTAGCCGAGGAGCTAAAAGTGTTTGACACATTCAGTATTTGGGTGATTGTGTTGTGTTAATTAATGATTAATTTCTGCCTGAAACATTTTCCAAAAAGAAGTTAATGTGAAAATTGCAGAATTTAACAGCTATTAATTTGTACCTCATAAAATAGTAAAATATTTGTTTTTATTGGATCCAAGTGCACTTTTCCACTCTGCATAGTATTTAAGTACATGGAACAGATTTTTGGCAAAGTAGGTGGAAGATTTAAAAAAAAAAGTTTTACAAAGGAATACTGACAAATGGCTACTGCAAATATAGCAAGAGAATGAACTAGGCAGGTTAACATATCTGTAAACCTCTACAAGTTGTTAAGGATGTTAACATTGATAAATTTGGTGGAAACAAAAATCCTCTTTCATTTGATCTTTTCTATGTAATTCTTTCACTTTCTTTTATACATCAGCCTCAATAAAAAAGAGAACATCTTCAAAATAATATAAAAACTACAGCCCAAGATCTTTATTCCCAAATAACAAAGGGAGAAGTAATATTTTGAAAAGTTAGATAGCACAATTACAGTAGGTGAAACAGCTAATTTTAATACCAGATCGTGACAATTTAGAAAATGTTAATATTCTTTTCAACTAGTTTTAATAAAGCAACACCATATGCCTGTTCATTCAGAACGATTATTTTCAAATAAGAACCATGAAAATTATTCTTGGATATGTGTAACGAAATGCACAATTTTTGATCAACAGTTTTAGAATTTTATTGCAACCTATGAGGTAAAATTATACATGTCCCGTGATAATTTCTAAGATGCATTTGTTAAATTGGAAATAATTGCATGAAATGGTATTTTTAAATAGTGTATGTTATTTAATGCATGTGGTTGCTCATCTAAATTCATACGGTTTAAGGAAATTAGAATGCTGAATATTAAAAAAAATAACAAGGTTTATAATCTAGGAGGTGATCTTCAGAAAGATTGATGTTAGTTTAGATACATCTGTTTCAGCATAGTAACAAGACAATTTAAAAAAATTGAAATTGATGACTGCGATTTGCATATGCAGATCTATCAATACTTGCACAGGCAATTAAAGCCTGAGTTAATAATCATCAGAGATCAATAAGGATGATACAAGTACAAGTGTCTTTTTTGAGTCCACACGCCTGAAATGGAGGTTTTACGTAGGAGGGATTTTAGGATTACCGATAATAAATGTGGGGCTCATATTCTTCCCTAATAATAGTAGGCAAATGAAAGTTAGTCATAAACTAGCCAAAAGGTTACATTAAAATGGAAAATGATGCCTGTTTTTGTATTAAAAATATAATGATTGCTTACCCAAAAATGTGCAACAGCATTCACTGCCATGGATGTTTCTAGTAAATCATCGGGTGAATCAATGAATTTCTTTCCAGTAACAATACCTGCATTGTTTATCAAAATACTAACATCTCCAACTTCTCTCTTCACCTGTGAAAAGAAACAAATACTAATTAAATAGCAATGTGAGGGTTTAAAAGGTTTCTAAAAAAGTACGTCACTCCTCTGTTCCTTTGAAAATAACTGTTCTATTTAATTCAATTTTGATTTCCAAAGATTTTAATTGCATCTTCAATTGATAATTTTCTTTCTTATGTGGAACGAGAAAAGTTATGTGAAAACTAAAACAAATATGTATTTTGTTCAGATCAACGCTCTAGATCATGACCTTGTATCTAATATATTAAAAATCGATCATGAGAGAAAGCAATAGGTTAAATATTTGAAGCACATTATAATGAGATCTACAATTGCTGAAGTATTGCAGCTTGCAGTCCATGCTGATCAAAGGCAGCAAGGAGAGGTCACAACATTTAGAATTGCCATTTATTGTGCAAATCTAATTAACTAGTCGGAACTTTTGGAAAACCATAATGTATGATTAAATGTAACTGCCAAGAATTGGAGGATGTCAAAAAAAAAATACTGTATAGCAAGATAACTTACAAAGTTTGAAACAAAACAGTAGATCATTGGATCAACACATAAGTTGCACTATTCACAATCAAGCATCCATCTGACGTATGGTCCATCTAACACAGGGGTCGGCAACCTTCAGCCCTCGGGACGAATGCAGCCCATAACCCGAAATCATCCGGCCCGTAGACGGATTTTTTTTCCGCATTCATCCGCCCGATGATATATATATATCCGGCCCGAAAATATATATATATATTTCGCATTTATTCGGCCCGCGGTCGTAATTTTTTTCCCCCCGCATCTAAAAGTGTGGTTGCAGCGGCTGCAGTGCCTGCTGCTCAGTGCATTCCGGCAAGCAGGCGTATTTTTTTCCCTGCACCTGTCTTGCATTGGTGGGCGCTGAGTTCCTCCAGCACTCTGTGTTTTTCTATTTAACTCTGAACTTGAAGATAGACACAAAATGCTGGAGTAACTCAGCGGGACAGGCAGCGTCTTTGGAGAGAAGGAATGGATGAGGTTTCGTGTCGAAACCCTTCTTCAGCATTATGCGTTGTGCGTGCATGAAATTCGATCACACCTGCGTACGTCCGGTGTGTGTGAGTAAGTGTGAATCGACGCGAGTTAGTGCCAGCGTGCACGCACGAGAGACGGGAAGTGTCTGCACTGCGCTGCCTCTGGTCTTTATTCCCAGAAAGCAGAATTCTTCCAACTTCCGTGGACCCCCAGCTGAATCCAGCTACAAAATAAATTCCAAATGTGAAACCTGAAACTATGCAACTTGCTACAGATCCACATAAAAACTTGAGGGAATCCGCAAGCAACGAACAACTCACTTATCTTCAACGAAAGACACTTTTAAAAATAATGAACATACGCCCCACTCTTTCTGACCTGTTGATGTATAAATCTCCACATTATGTTGTAAACTCGACGTTAGTTGTTTGGTCTCATTATCAGGGGTATTACGAAATGGACTCATAATGCGATGAAACACTAGCCATTAACTGACGGAAGCCTGCTTTAATAATTAATCATATGAAATGTACTGCTGATATGTATCCAATATTCATATACATTAAATAAACGGGTCTCCTGAAGAAACGGTCCCGGAGCATCCGATTGTGTATTCAGACAGTCATTTATCACGAGGCTCAAATTGTAAAGTACCCAGACATTCAACTACAAGTCACAAGTACTCCTGTGTGGGAACGAACTGCAGATGCTGGTTTACACCAAAGATAGATACAAAATGCTGGAATAACTCAGCGGGACAGGCAGCATCTCTGGATAGAAGGAATGGATGACGTTTAGGGTAGAGACCCTTCTTCAGACAATCACAAGTACTTTCACCGACGAGAGTTCAGTTCAGTCTGAAGAAGGGTCTCGACCCAAAACGTCACCCATTCCTTCTCTCCAGAGTCGCTGCCTGTCCCGCTGAGTTACTCCAGCAATTTGTGTCTATTCACGTACTCTTTGTATCTCTGTGGAATATGGACCCCGTGGAGGCTTTGTATGGAATTATGTAACTGGTTTGGACTGATGGTGGGATGGGAGAGGTGGAGTGTCTGCTGTCCATATGCTTTCTGTAAGAGCAGTCGATTTACTGCCATTGTTTATGTATCTCCCGTAACCTGTTTCAGTTCAGATGCTTACCAAAACATAAATTATACATAAATTGTACAAGACAGTGAAAAGAAAAATACTGTGCAATGAAATCAAAACATTAAATCAAACAGCTCAAACTCCGGTGCAACCTGTTCCACCTTAATCCCTCTGCCCGCAATGATTTTGAACCAAATCTCCTCTCAGCCTTCGCTCCTCCTAAAGGACATTCTCCAGCATTGCAACCAAAGTTCCAGGTCGCATGGCTATTCTAAGAAATAGACACAAATGCTGGAGTAACTCAGCGGGGCAGGCAGCATCCCCGGAGAGTAGGAACGGGTGATGTTTCGGGTCGAGACCCTTCTTCAGACCGAAGAAGGGGCTCGATCTGAAACGTCACCCATTCCTTCTCTCCAGAGTCGCTGTCTGTCCCGCTGAGTTACTCCAGCAATATGTGTCTATTCACAAGTACTCTTTGTGCCTCTGTGGAATATAGACCCCGTGGAGGCATTGTATGGAATTATAATAATAATAATAATAATAATAGATTTTATTTATATAGCGCTTTTCAGGACTCAAAGTCGCTTTACAATTGAGAGTCAGGAATAAACAAAACAAAATAGAGCAGTAAGACAGAGGGGCGGGGAACATGGGACTAAGGGTATGCAGAGGTGAAGAGATGGGTCTTGAGGCGGGACTGGAAGATGGTGAGGGACTCAGAATTTCGGACCGGTTGTGGGAGGGAATTCCAGAGCCTGGGAGCTGTCCTGGAGAAGGCTCTGCATCCAAAAGTGCAGAGGTTTGATTTCGGAGTGGAGAGGAGACCAGCTGATGCGGATCTGAGGGACCGTGAGGGTTGGTAGGGGGAGAGGAGGTCAATGAGATAAGGGGGGGCCAGGTTGTTGAGGGCTTTGTAGGTGAGGACCAGGATTTTGTAGGTGATCCGGTGGGAAATGGGAAGCCAGTGAAGTTCTTTGAGAACTGGGGTGATGTGGTGCCAGGATTTGGTGTGGGTAATGAGTCAAGCGGCTGCATTTTGGACCAGTTGGAGTCGTTTGATGCCGCTGGAATTGATTCCGAAAAGAAGAGAGTTACAGTAGTCCAGTCGGGAGGATTATGTAACTGGTTTGGACTGATGGTGGGATGGGAGAGGTGGAGTGTCTGCTGTCCAAATGCTTTCTGTAAGAGCAGTCGATTTACTGCCATTATTTATGTATGTAAAACCGAAGAAGAGGCTCGACTGAAACGTCACCCGTTCCTTCTCTCCAGTGATGCTGCCTGTTCCGCTGAATTACTCCAGCAATTTGCATCTACCTTCGATGTAAACCAGTATCTGCAGTTCCTTCCTACATTGGTCTAGTAAATCTTGTCTGCACTCTCTGCCGTGCTTTCACGCTGTACAGTGCAGTGCCCAATATCCCAGCCTTAATAAAACCAATCTTTTAACGAAGTTCAAAACAACGTCCTTGCCTTTGTACCCAGCACCTTCAGTTACAAACCCGTGCAAATGGTTGGCATTGTCGATACTGCATATTTTGCATAGTGCATATACTGCATAGTGAAGTATCTTGCTCCGCTCTATGATCTTTGGCCAGTGCTCCGGGGCTGGATCTACATGACATGTGATTTGTTGCCTGCCATCCAGGGCGGGATCCATATATTCATGTGATAGATGTGGCCCGCCATCCGCTCACAGACATTCGTCCGGCCCCTATGCAGAACAAGGTTGCCGATCCCTGATCTAAAATTGTTACTCTGGCCCAGATTTTGCTCTGGTAATGACCATGACACTATCATTTTATGCCAATATTATGTTGCGAGTCTTGATACAATATCTATAATATATGTAAACATATAAACCTGGAATTTGTTGTCAAAGATCCCTGTTCCTCCAAGCGATGTAATATTTTGCTACCCATGCTAGTGTAACATTACCCCTTTTACCCTGTATCTGTGCACTGTGGGCGGTTTCATTGTAATCATGAATAGTATTTCTGCTGATTGGATAGCATGCAATAAAATAAAACTTTTCGTTGTACCTCGGTACACGTGACAATAAATTAAACTAAAAAAAAGAAATCAGCACATTGCTAACCAACACCTCATGGAGATCGTAAGTGGTGGTCCTGGTAATTCCTGTTCCCTGGACCTGGAATATCTAACAGTGAAGCGCCATCGCTGCTATCTACTGCAGGAATTCACCTTGGCTCTCCTGCTTGTAGTTTATATCCCACTCACAATGGATGTCAAGCTTGCACTAGATGAACTATACTTCACTACCAATAAAGCGAATGGCATGTTGGCTTTCATAACAAGAGGAGTTGAGTATAGGAGCAAAGAGGTCCTCCTGTAGTTGTACAAGGCCCTAGTGAGACCACACCTGAAGTATTGTGTGCAGTTTTGGTCTTCAAATTTGAGGAAAGACATTCTTGCTATTGAGGGAGTGCAGCGTAGGTTTACAAGGTTAATTCCCGGGATGGCGGGACTGTCATATGCTGAGAGAATGGAGCGGCTGGGCTTGTATACTCTGGAATTTAGAAGGATGAGAGGGAATCTTATTGAAACATATTAAATTATTAACGGCACGCTAGAGGTAGGAAACATGTTCCCGATGTTGGGGGAGTCCAGAACCAGGGGCCACAGTTTAAGAATAAGGGGCAAGCCATTTAGAACGGAGATGAAGAAACACTTTTTAACCCAGAGAGTTGTGAGTCCTGACCTTGTCAGCCACTTCGTACACGGATGCTCTCTTGCTGCAGTCGCACAGGTAAGTGTGGACCCTGGAGGCCCCCTGTTCCCGGGCCAGCCGCTCCGTCTCCTTGTTGCCCTCTGCATTGATGTCCCAGAGCACGAGCGCGGTGCCCAGGCGGACGAAGCGGAGCGCCACGAGACGCCCGATGCCGCTGCCAGCTCCCGTCACCAGCACAATCTCCCCGCTCACATCCTTCCTCCGCACCGGCACCACCAGCATCACCAGCGCTTCCAGGCTGTACTACAGCCAGAGCAGCAACGTGCAGAGCGTCTCCAAGAAGAAGTTCATCGTCTGTAAGTTACTAGTCTGTAAGCACGCAACGAGTCGAGTCTCTGTCTCTCTGCACCTCGTCCTCTGGTCACCTGAAGCTTTTTGTGGGAAATAAATAGGAGCGACCTTTGTTCGAAACACGTCTTTGTACGCCATTCGACGACAGAAAAGCAACTCCAGTTGTGCAAGCCAGCCCTTTCTTGTTGCACTTCTGCCCTGCCTACCAGGGTTGCGATTCTTGTTCCTGCTTATATTTTGATTCCGAGAGTCAAGAATGACATCTGCAGGTTTTGGAGACAAATTCATCTGAACTTTGCAACGGAGGGAGAAAAAAACCTCTAGTGTTGCCGTTGGAAAATGCATTTGTTTACGTTCAGATTTATTATTACCACGTGTGCCGAGGTAAAACTGGAAAACGTTTGTGCGCTGCAAACCAATCAAATCAGATAATATTATACACGAATACAATCAAGCCAAACTCAAAAACAGGAGCAAAGAGATACAGCGTACAGAATATAATTCTTAGCATTGTAGTGAAACAGTTGTAGAGAACAGTTCCATTAAAATCCAATTAAGACCAGATAGTTGGAAAAGTTTAATTGTATGTAGCAATCCCAGTGGATCTTCAATTTCTTATTTTTCTCAAGACTCCCACTGGACTATTAAAACTTTAATTTATCCTAGAAAATGGTTGTATAATCATATAACCTAGCAAAATTCAAAGTTTATTAAGTCACTTCTGGTTTATTGTTATGCATAGCATGGTGAGGTTCAGATACTATAAAAACCTTGATTTTAGTAGCAACAGTGGGACATAGAGTCCAATAACACACAAAATCATTGTTTATTGTTGGTTTGTTATTATCATGTGCTGAGATACCGTGAAAAGCTTTGTTTGTGTGCTATCCAATCAAATCATACTACACACAAGTACAAGCAAGCCATAGATAAGTACAGCCGTCAATATAAAGAGAAAAATGACCAGAGTGCAGAATATAATGTTACCGTACTATAGCGACACAGTTATAGAGAAGGTGTAGACAAAAAAGTGCAACTGCTGCAATAAAGTAGGTTGGAAGATAGGGACTACACGCTATCTTATTTGAGGACTGGTTTAAGGCTGGAAAGGGTGCAGAGAAGACTTACGAGGATGTTGCCAGGACTCGAGGGCCTGAGCGATAGGGAGAGGTTGAACAGGCAAGGACTCTATTTCTTGGAGCGCAGGAGGATGAGGGGTGATCTTATAAAGGTGTTAAAAATCATGAGTGGAATAGATTGGGTAGATGCACTGAGTCTCTTGCCCAGGGTAGGGCAATCAAGAACAGTTATAAGGTGAACACCTATAGTTTTAAGGTGAGGGGAGGGAGGGATTAAATAGCAACCTGAAGGGTAACCTTTTCACACAAAGTGTGGTGGGTGTACGAACTGCTGGAGGAGATAGTTGAGGCAGGTACTACCATAACGTTTAAGAAACATTTAGACGGATACATGGACAGGACAGGTTTAGAGGAATATAAGCCAGACGCAGGCAGATGGGACTAGTGCAGATAGGACATGTTGGCCGGTGTGGGCAAGTTGGGCCGAAAGGACTGTTTCCACACTGTAAGACTCTATGACTCTATGACTGTAGAGTAAACTGATAACAGTGAGGGAGAATCTGTTTTTGAATCTGGTGGTACATCCTTTCAAGCTTTTGATCCTCTGCCCGATGGGAGAGGGAAGAAGGGGGAATGGTAATGTCCTAAACAGAGTGTAATACAGTCCTTCAGAAGCAACCTACATTGGTTCAACCTTGCAAACAACTGCTTAACACTGAAGGAACTCTTCCAGGTAATGGAGTATGATAATTTCAAATCTTTCATCCTCTGCCACCTTCACAATAGACGCCCTTAGTGATAATTACTGTAATTCTCAGTCATTTGACTTGTTCACATTTAAATTTATTGGTTTAAGAAATATATTGGATGTAACAAGTAAAATGGACAAGGGAGAGCCAGTGGATGTAGTGTACCTGTACTTTCAGAAAGCCTTTGATAAGGTCCCACACAGGAGATTAGTGGGCAAAATTAGAGCACATGGTATTGGGGGTAGAGTATTGACATGGATAGAAAATTGGTTGGCAGACAGGGAACAAAGAGTAGGGATTAACGTGTCCCTTTCAGAATGGCAGGCAGTGACTAGTGGGGTGCTGCAAGGCTCGGTGCTGGGACCGCAGCTATTTACAATATACATTATTGATTTAGATGAAGGAAATAAAAGTAACATTAGCAAAGTTGCAGATAACACAAAGCTGGGTGGCAGTGTGAACTTTGAAGGCGATGCTATGAGGATGCAGGGTGACTTGTACAGGTAGGGTGAGTGGGAAGATGCTTGACAGATGCAGTATAATGTGGATAAATGTGAGGTTATCCATATTGGTGGCAAGAACAAGAAGGCAGATTATTATCTGAATGGTGTCGGGTTAGGAAAATGGGAAGTACAACAAGACCTGGGTGTCCTTGTACATCAGTCACTGAAAGTAATCATGCAGGTACAGCAGGCAGTGAAGAAAGCTAATGGAATGTTGGCCTTCATAACAAGAGGAGTTGTGTAAAGGCTCTGTCCCACGGGTTTGCGGTCGTTGGCGGTGAAGCGCGGCGTCGCCGGAAGAGGGGACTGTACGGCAACCACGAGAGCGCTGCACGGATGCTGCGCGGGGGGCCAAGTACGGCCGGTTCCACGAGCTTGCTGTTTCGGCTTTCAGATCGCGGGGCTGTGGCTGAGGCCGTGCCGCACACGTGCCTCACTGGCGGCGGTCGTGCCTCACTGGCGGCGGCTGTGGCGGCGGCCGTGCCGCACACGTGCCTCACTAGCGGAGGCTGTGGCGGTGCAAGTTCGACGCATGGCGCTCGTGCCGCACTGGCGGCGGCTGTGGCGGTGACCGTGCCGCACTCGTGCCTCACTGGCGGAGGCTGTGGCGGTGCAAGTTCTACGCACAGCGCTCGTGCCGCACTGGCGGCGGTTGTGGCGGTGACCGTGCCGCACTCGTGCCTCACTGGCGGCAGCTGTGCGGTAGGAACATATTTTTGAACAGTGTTGGTTTTATTTTAGCACCGTGCGGTGTTGGGAACAACGGCGCACGGCCCCGGCGGTGGGCGTTTGACCGAGTGTGCGGTCTATGGCGGCCCAGGAGTGGTAGATTCATCCTGTTTCGCCGCCAATGACTGCAGACTCGTGAGACAGGCCTTTAAAGGAGCAAAGAGGTCCTTCTGCAGTTGTACAGGGCCCTGGTGAGACCACACCTGGAGTATTATGTGCAGTTTTGGTCTCCCAATTTGAGGAAGGACATTCTTGCTATTGAGGGAGTGCAGCGTAGGTTCATGAGGTTATTTCCGATGAAATAACCTCGTGAAATATGATGAAAGAATGGAGCGACTGGGCTTGTATTCACTGGAATTTAAAAGGAATGAGAAGGGATCTTATAGAAACATATAAAATTATCTAGCACAATGCTAGATGCTGGAAACATGTTCCCAATGTTGGGGGGAGTCCAGAACAAGGGGGCACAGTTTTAGAATAAGGGGTAGGCCATTTAGAACTGAGATGAGGAAAAACACTTTTTAACCCAGAGAGTTGTGCGTCTGTGGAATTCTCTGCCTCAGAGGGCAGTGGAGGCCGGTTCTCTTCAAGAGAGAGTTAGATAGGGCTCTTAAAGTCAGGGGATATGGGGAGAAGGCAGGAACAGTGTACTGATTGTGGATGATCAGCCATGATCACATTGAATGGTGGTGTGCTGGCTCGAAGGGCCGAATGGCCTTCTCCTGCACCTATTGTCTATTGTCTATTAACCTTGAAACAAAGTACCTCAAGCCCTTCTTCATCATAGTCGGGTACTTCAATCGGGCAAAATTTAAATGTACTGCCAAAATCCCATCAAAGCATATCATGATTTACCAGGAGCCCCACACACCCTCAACTACTGCTGCACAACCAACAAAAGCATCTACCACTCCAACCCCTCTCTGCATTTTGGAACACCTAACCATGTACGCTTCTACTCCCTGTTAAGAAGCAGGAACTAAATTGTGAGGATCCAGTACTGAAGGTTGTTCAAGCTGATCTAAAAAAATAGATGTGATCCTCAGATCTCAAGGAAAAAAGGAATTTGTGCTTGAAGTCAGCGGATATAGACGAGGTACTAAATGAGTACTTTGCATCTGTATTTACCAAAAGAGGGACATGGAGGACGAGATCAGCATGGAGAATACTAATATGCAGGGGCAGTTTGAGATGAAGAACGAGGCAGTGTTGGGGCTCTTGAAGAGCATTAAGGTGGATAAATCCCATGGGCCTGCTGGAATCTATTCCAGGGTATTGAGAGACAAGAGTGAAGTTTGCAGGAGCCTTGACATAGATCTATGCATCTTCTCTAGCCACAGGCAACCTAATCAAAGACCATTCACACCCTGATCATTCTCTGTTCTGCTCTCTTGCATCAAGCAGGAGATACAAAAGCTTGAAAAGCATATACCACCAGATTCAAAAACAGCGTCTTCTCCCAAAACACTGTCTTAGAGGAAATTAGCATGGCAAGCAGAATCTGGGAAGAAAGTGAACAGGCAATGGTTCAGGTTGGGATCATACTTCAGACTACACTGAAGAATAGTCCCAACCTAAAACATTGTCTGTCTGTTCCCTTCCCAGATGCTGTCTGACCCACAAGTTCCTCAAGCACTTTGTTTTGCTCAAGATTCCAACATCCACTGTTTCTTGTATCTTCAGCTTCTTATCTGCCGTCAGAGTCTTGAACAGACCTCGCATAAATTAATGATGTATCTGCAATCTCCCAATCGACCGCACTGAAGCCTTTGCACTTTTTTTAACCTAGACTTTTCCTGTGGTTATAACATGCTGTATTTTGTTTCCCTTCTCCTTTTGCACTGCCTGTTGTACTCACATATAGTATGATTTTATATCGAAGTCACGTGAGTGACTACGTGAAGACCCCGCCAGTCCGCATGCGCGTCAATTCGCGAGCAACTGCTCTGGCAGGTAAGTGAATTTTACTTTCAGCGGGCCACTGCGACAGCGGTCCCAGAATAGCTGATGGAGGCGGCCGGTTTGGCGACTGTCGCCATTGGAGCTCCGTACGGGAGCAGGTGGCCGATTTATCGGAGGCCGCCGTGGAAGCTCCAGAGGAACTCGGGTTCATTATTGCCGGCCGGATTTTAGCCACCATGGAACTCCATTAGGAGTTGGGGCTGCCGGTAGGGCTTGGGAGCTCGCTGCTAAAAATAGCAGCAGTCATTGTGTTAATATAGCGGCTACGTTTCATAGAAACATAGACATAGAAACATAGAAAATAGGTGCAGGAGTAGGCCATTCGGCCCTTCGAGCCTGCACCGCCATTCAATATGATCATGGCTGATCATCCAACTCAGTATCCCGTACCTGCCTTCTCTCCATACCCCCTGATCCCTTTAGCCACAAGGGCCACATCTAACTCCCTCTTAAATATAGCCAATGAACTGGCGTCAACTGCCCTCTGTGGCAGAGAGTTCCAGAGATTCACCACTCTCTGTGTGAAAAAGTTTTTCCTCATCTCGGTCTTAAAGGATTTCCCCCTTATCCTTAAGCTGTGACCCCTTGTCCTGGACTTCCCCAACATCGGGAACAATCTTCCTGCATCTAGCCTGTCCAACCCCATAAGAATTTTGTACGTTTCTATAAGATCCCCTCTCAATCTCCTAAATTCTAGCGAGTATAAGCCAAGTCTATCCAGTCTTTCTTCATATGAAAGTCCTGACATCCCAGGAATCAGTCTGGTGAACCTTCTCTGCACTCCCTCTATGGCAAGAATGTCTTTCCTCGGATTTGGAGACCAAAACTGTACGCAATACTCCAGGTGTGGTCTCACCAAGACCCTGTACAACTGCAGTAGAACCTCCCTGGTCCTATACTCAAATCCTCTTGCTATGAAGGCCAACATACCATTCGCTTTCTTCACTGCCTGCTGCACCTGCATGCCTACTTTCAATGACTGGTGTACCATGACACCCAGGTCTCGCTGCATCTCCCCATTTCCTAATCGGCCACCATTTAGATAATAGTCTGCCTTCCCGTTTTTGCCACCAAAGTGGATAACCTCACATTTATCCACATTATACTGCATCTGCCAAACATTTGCCCACTCACCCAGCCTATCCAAGTCACCTTGCAGTCTCCTAGCATCCTCCTCACAGCTAACACTGCCCCCCAGCTTAGTGTCATCCGCAAACTTGGAGATGTTGCTTTCAATTCCCTCGTCCAGATCATTAATATAAATTGTAAATAGCTGGGGTCCCAGCACTGAGCCTTGCGGTACCCCACTAGTCACTGCCTGCCATTGTGAAAAGGACCCGTTTACTCCTACTCTTTGCTTCCTGTTTGCCAGCCAGTTCTCTATCCACATCAATACTGAACCCCCAATACCGTGTGATTTAAGTTTGTATCCTAATCTCTTATGTGGTACCTTGTTGAAAGCCTTCTGAAAGTCCAGATACAACACATCCACTGGTTCTCCCCTATCCACTCTACTAGTTACATCCTCGAAAAATTCTATAAGATTCGTCAGACACGATTTACCTTTCGTAAATCCATGCTGACTTTGTCCAATGATTTCACCACTTTCCAAATGTGCTGCTATCCCATCTTTAATAACTGACTTTAGCAGTTTCCCCACTACCGATGTTAGACTAACTGGTCTGTAATTCCCTGTTTTCTCTCTCCCTCCCTTCTTAAAAAGTGGGGTTACGTTTGCTACCCTCCAATCCTCAGGAACTACTCCAGAAAAAAGAAGTTTCGTATCGCTGCTAAGTTTACAGCGACCGGTGTTAGCCGTGGCCAGGGCAGTGAACGGCTGCCATAAGCGCCTATATAGATTATTAAACATAGAAATGCTGCTGAGGCAGCATACGCTGGTTCAGCTTTATAGTCTGGCAATAGCGCCTAAACATTTTTAAATAGTAATGCTGCTGAGGCATCATATGCTGGTTTCAGCATTACAGTCCGCCATAGTGTCTATAAATTTAACATAGAAATGCTGCTGTGACAGCATATACTGGTATCAGCATATAGTGATATATTACACAAATTAAAGGATTAAGGTAGTTAAAAATGGAGCTGGCAGTTTTTTAATAGCAGTTGCTGTTCGGTCACGTTTGTGACTATCGCAGCAGATAGGGCATTTATTATCATACACCATATGGTGTAGAAAAATCTGACTTGCTTATTGACACAGTATGGGACTCCACTGGAGTTGGTGACTGTTAGGAGGAATTCCACTGAGGCTCCAGAAAAGAGCTCCTGGCTTAGGAAGCCTTTTTTCAACTGTGTCTATCAGACACCTGTGGAGCTATACCTAGTGCAGGGCTGCAGTATTTCTCCCACTCTGTCTAGCGGACTATCGGGAAGGGGTGACTCCGATTATAATGCCGGCTCATCCGAGTCATATGGAGCCAGAGGCGCTCCAGTCCTTCCCTGTAATACTCCGTTGGGGCTCCAGAAGGGAGCAAGGACTCGGAGTCACTAGCAGGTGCAACCTGTCTGGTAAGTATAATGATGATACCGACAGACCACCGATCTGCACAGCTAGTCCCGGTTCGGCTCCTAGAGGGAGCAGCCGGACAACCCCGAGTCGGGGCGAAGTCAAAGCCTAGTCTGTGGGACAAGTCCTGTCGGATGCTTTGGGTCAAGGGGATTCTGTCCCCACATCTATGCAGATGTGATTGGGCGTTTGTCTTAATTAGAACATCTGATGAATCAGATGGTGGCACAATAAATGCTCTGTGTTACGAAGGCATGTCAGGCAGCAGCTCCTGGTTCAGGGTTGCAATATTCCTCCCACTTGGATGAAAGGAGTGGTGGAGATGGTGCCAAAGTATATGCCAATAACCTGAAGCAGCTCCTGGTTCAGGGTTGCAATATTCCTCCCACTCGGATGAACGGAGTGATGGAGATGATGCCAAAGTATATGCACACGTGCCTGAGGCAGCTCCTGGTTCAGGGTTGCAATATTCCTCACACTCGGATGAACAGAGTGATGGAGATGGTGCTAAAGTATATGCACACTTGCCTGAGGCAGCTCCTGGTTCAGGGTTGCAATATCCCTCCCACTCGGATGAAGAAGTGATGGAGAAGGTACCAAATATTATTTTTTTATTTTTATTTTTTTAATTTTATTTATTAGAAGTACATTAAATTACAAATAATTACATTAGTACTCATCACATATATCTTATTACAATTAATGTACTCCTTCATTTTTTAAAGCTAATAAAAAGAAAAGGTTGAAATTAAGAAGAAAGAGAAAGTGAAGGAAAATAGTGATAGTGTAAAAGCGTGTCAACAGGAAAGAACAGAGACCATGTAGAAGATAAATTAGAGAGAAAAGATTAAGAGATAGACCCTAAAGAAGAAGAAAAGAGAAAGAAGAGAAGAGAAAAACAAGTACTCTATTGTGAGCATCACGCAAAAGGGATATACCAACTCGCCACCTTTCATCCCCCTTTACCAAGTCCTGACGTCGGTACCTTTTTAAAGTACTTTTGCACCTTATGCTTGTAATAGTTCTATAAATGAAGACCACGTCAGATGGAAGTGATCTGATTTGCCTGCCAGGAGGAGTCTTATCTCTTCCAGGTGTAATGTTTCAAACATGTTTGAAATCCACATGTTTATAGTTGGTATTGGAGCATTTTTCCAAAATTTTAGGATAAGCTTTTTTCCAGTTATTAACCCGTAATCAAATAGGTTCTTTTGAAACACATTTAGTTCAGGGCTATCTTCCGTTGTTCCGAAGATAATCCATTCTGCTTTTGGTGTTAGTTTTATTTTAAATAATTTTGTAAAGATTTCAAAAATTTAAATCCAACATTTTTGAATTTTTGTACAAAAAACAAATGAGTGCGCTAAAGTAGCTTCTTTAGACTGACATTTATCGCAAATAGGTGATACATTGGGGAAAATTTTACTAATTTTGGTTTTTGAATAATATAATCTGTGTAAAATTTTGAATTGTATTAAAGTGTCTTACAATAATCGAGCATTTATGCACATTTAATAAATGTTCATTCCACCTCTCCTTTGAAATTTTAATAGCTAATTCTTGTTCCCAGTCTCTTCTAATACCTTCCGTAGTTGGTATTTCTACATTTAAGATAATATTATACAAATAAGATATTAAGTTTGCTGATTCAGCTTTTATCTGCATTGCTTCATCCAGTACATCTGTTGGCATGTTATAATAATATTTTGTATATTTTTCCTCATAAACACATATTTGAAAATATTTAAAGTATTGATTGTTTCCCAGATTATATTTTATTTGTAATTGTTGGAATTATAGTAATTTTCCAGTTTCATACAAGTCTCCGAGCGTTCTAATTCCTAATCTTTCCCATTGTATAAATGATTTGTCTATAATGGAGGGTTTAAACGAAGGGTTATTAACTATTGGGGATAAAAGCGATAGATTTCTTAATTTTAAATCTTGTTTTATTTGTTTCCAAGTTCTAATTGTACTATGTATAATTTGTTTTTTGTTATAATTTATGTTATTCAGTTTCATTGGTGAGAGGAGGATCGCTCCAATATTACAAGAGGAGCAGTCTTCTCTCTCCATTATAATCCAGTCAACCTGCTGGGCAGAGTTGTCCATCAGTTGAATCATATTTTTAATATTTACTGACCAATAATAGTACATAAAGTTAGGGAGTGCTAAGCCCCCTAATACTTTAGGTTTGTTCAAATGTGTTCTTTGTATTCTATGGGATTTATAATCCCATATAAAATTAGTAATGTCTGAATCCAATTAAAAAAAAAAAAAATTGGTAAATATATAGGAATTGATTGAAATAGGTATAGAATTTGTGGTAAAAAGATCATTTTTATTGCATTTATTCGGCCTATTAAAGACATCGGAAGCGTTTTCCAGAATTTAATTATTTAATTTATGAAGTAGAGGATTATAATTTGCTTTGAACATGCCTTGATATTTTGTGGTAATTTCAATACCCAAGTATTTAAAGTCAGCTCCAGCAAAGGCTCCAAAAAAGGCAGAAGGCCCGCAGGAGCAGCCTGTCGAGGCAGGCTCGGAGTAATGGCAGGCATGGCCTGTTCAGTGAGCTCAGCTAAGGCTCCGAAGGAGCAGAAGGGGTCGAAGGAGCGGCCTGTCAATCCAGGCTGGGAGTAACTGGTAGCGTGACCTGCACAGTAATGCTCCATCAAGGCTCCAAAGAGGCTGTAGGCCGAAGAAGCAGTCTGTCCCATTGGGCTCAGAAATGCTGGCAGGCGTGCCTTGCACAGCAATGTCGCTTTTGAGCTCCGGAAAAGAGCTGTTTGGCAAGCGTGGGGCTGAAGATGTGGTCAGACATGGTCTGCAATGGAACTTCGCTGAAGCTCCAACAAGCAGGTCGACCTGGGCTCAGAGACGCTGGCAGGTAAGGTCTCTTTACTAACCTCCGTAAAACTTCGAAATGGAGCAGTCTGTCACCCCAGGTTTGGATTTACTGGCAGCATGGTCTGTCTAGTACCTTTCACTGTCTCTGGAGAAGAGCAGGTTGAAGCAGAGAAATTGGCAGGGTGCCTTCCATAGCAACCTCTGTAAGTTCCAAGTAGGAACAGTTTGGCTACCCTGGTTCAGGGTAGACCAACTTGGAACTGGCTGGCCATATGGAACATATTGACCAGGGAAGCACTGCTTCAACATCTGTGATTGATGTTATCAGGCTGCTCAGTAGAGTGAGGTAGTTTGAGGTTTTCCTCAACACATGCTTAATTCTTTCAGCTCAGATAGTGGAGTTGCCAGTTCGTTGGAAACATCAGTGCCATCCTCTCTGGGATAGGTAGCTACCAGCAGAAAGCCGGTCTGGCATGTCGCATTTTTTATCTGACCTGCAGGTTCATGTTGTGAATAGAAAATATATATATAATAATTTGGAGGCTCTCAGTACCAGAATTCCTGATTGAGTGGCTGGTCGAAGAGAGTGTGTTGCGCACACTGGCGACTGAGACAGGTGGTTTCAGTCAGAGGACTGAGGAGCAATTCCTGGTTCAGGGTTGCATTATGCTATTTTCCACTCTGAGGAAGGAGGCTGAGGATTTGTGGTGACTCTGATGGTGAAGAGTTGACAGGGAACTCGTATTCCCACATCAAGTGGATGTTGTGCTTCAGCTCTAGTCATAAGGATCTGATTATATGTTTTTTTTTTTTTTAAATTAATTTTTTAATTTTTTATTTTATTAGAAGTATTGTACATTACAGTAATCTGCAATAACGTAAGTTTATACTTTTCTTGTACCACTTCTTATTTTAAACTTTAATAAGAGAAAAGGATAGAAAGAGTTAGTAAAGATAGTAAGTGAGTGATTGAAAGAGTGGTCCAGGAACACCCATATGGACCAAAACCACAAGAAATAGTTTTTAAAAAAGAAGGAAAAAAAAGAGAAAAACCAAAAGGAGGAAAAAGAAAAAAGAAAAAATAAGATGATAGGACAATATGAAAGGGATGTACCTACTTCATATTTTTACTCACCCCTCGCCAGGTCCTGAAACCATTTATTATCAACATTTTGTTGCACCCTATGTTTGTAATAAGTCGATAAATGGAGACCAAATCTTTTGGAATTGGTCTGGTTTACCTGCTAAGAGGAATCTCATATCTTCTAGGTGTAACAATTCCGACATATTAGAAGTCCACATTTTTGTCGTTGGCGTAGGAGCATTTTTCCAAAATTTCAGTATACGTTTTTTTGCTGTTATTAAGCCATAATTAAGAAAACTCCTTTGAAACGAAGTCAGCTCCAAACTTGCTTGTATTGTTCCAAAAATAATCAGTTCTGCATTCGGTTTCAGTTTTATTTTAAATAATTTAGTGAAAATTTCAAAAATTTAATTCCAAAATTTTTGGATTTTTATACTATAGTTGCTTCTTGGGTTAAGCATTTATCACAGATAGAAGAGGTATTTGGGTAAAATTTACTTAATTTAGCTTTCGAATAGTATAATCTATGTAAAATTTTAAATTGAATTAGAGTATGTCTTACGTTAATCGAGCATTTATGCACATATAACAGGTGTTTATCCCAACTCTCTTTCGAGATTTTTATAGCTAGTTCCTGTTCCCATTCTCTTCTAATCCCATCAGATGATGGAATTTCTATGTTTAAAATGGAATTATACAGGTATGATATTAAATTAGCTGATTCCGCTTTTATATTCATTATCTCAACTAATAGGTCAGGAGACATATTTTGATGTTCTCGTGTATATTTTTTCAAATAGTCACGTATTTGAAAATATTTAAAATATTGATTACTACTCAAGTTGTATTTAAGTTGTAGTTGGTGAAATGTTAAAAAACTTCCATTATCATACATATCTCCAAACGTTTTAATTCCTACTCTATCCCAATTTGTAAAAGATTTATCTATCATAGAAGGTTTAAACGAAGGGTTATTCATTATAGGTGAGAGAAGTGATAGATTTCTTAATTTTAAAGTTAATTTTATTTGTTTCCAAATTCTAATTGTACTATGAATAATTGGATTTTTACTGTACATTGTATTCTTCATTTTTGTTTGTGAGAGAAGGATCGCTCCTATGTTAAAAGGGGAACAATCCTCTCTCTCCATTACTATCCAATCCACCTGCTGGGCCGAATTGTCCAACAGGTGAATCATATTTTTGACATTTGTGGCCCAGTAATAATATAAAAAATGAGGGAGTGATAATCCGCCAGATTCTTTAGGTTTACACAAATGTTTTCTTTGGATTCTGTGGGATTTATAGTCTCATATAAAGTTTGTAATATCAGCATCCAATTAAAAAAAATTTTTTTTTAGTAAATATTGACTGGAATAGATATAAAATTTGTGGTAAAAAGATCATTTTTACAGCATTTATTCAGCCTCTAAGAGACATCGGGAGAGTTTTCCAGAATTTAATCAGTATGTTTAATTTATTGAGTAAGGGCATATAGTTTGCATTAAATAAAGATTTATATTTTCTAGTAATTTCAATTCCCAAATATTTAAATTTTTCTGAAGTGATTTTAAAAGGGAATTTTAACAGGTGTGTTGGGTCTTGAGGTTTAATCGTCATAATTTCACTTTTATTCCAATTTATTCTATATCCTGAAAAGGATCCAAATTCCTCTATTAAATTTAATATATTTGGTATACTGATTTGTGATTTTGTGATATATATAGTAGTACATCATCTGCGTATAATGATATCTTATTATTTGAGTATTTTGTATTATACCCATGGATGTTCGGATGTATTCTAATACTTTCCGCTAACGGTTCTATTACAAGAGCAAATAGCAGAGGTGATAATGAACATCCCTGTCTATTTCCCCTTGATAATTGAAATTTTAGGGACAAAATATTATTAGTTAATATTCTGGTAGTAGGCCTAACATATAATAATTTTACCCAAGCGATAAAATTCTCTCCCATTTGAAATTTTTGCAATACTTTGACAAGGTAATCCCACATTCCACTTGATCAAATGCTTTTTCTGCGTCCAGTGAAATAATTGATAAGTCTTGTTTTTCGGTTTTATGTGAGTGCATTATATTAAACAGACGTCTCAGGTTATTGCATGAGTATCTCTTGGGTATAAACCCTGTTTGATCCGGATTTATTAATTTACTAACATAGTTACTTAATCTTCTAGCTAATGTTTTCGCTAATATTTTTTTATCTTTATTTAACAGCGCAATAGCTCTATAAGAATCCGGATCCTCTAAATCTTTACCTTTTTTAGGTATAAGTGTAATCGTTGATTCCGCTAATGTTTCTGGAAGTGTATGTTCTTTAAAAGCATATGTATACGTTTTATGTAGCCGTGGTGTAATTATCTCGTAGAATCTATTATAAAATTCATTACTAAAACCATCTGGTCCTGGTGTTTTTCCATTCTTTAATGTATTTATTGTTTCTTCTATTTCCTTAGTTGAGATTTGTGCACCTAATTCCTCTTGTTCGATCAAATTGAGTTTTGGGAGATTACAATTATCCAGGAACTCTATAACTTTGGTACTATCTGCTAACGCTTTAGATGTATATAAGTTTTGATAAAATTGAGCGAATATTTTATTAATATCCTTAGGTAGTGTTAACAATTCCCCTTTATCTGATTTAATCTTTAAAATCATGTGATCCTTTTCCCGTTTTTTCAGTTGTCGAGCCAGAAGCTTGTGTGGTTTATCCCCAAATTCAAAATTTTCCTGTTTTGTAATTTGAAATAATCTAATGACATTTGCTGATAATATTTTGTTTAATTTAAATTTCATTATTGTTATTTTATTATGTTTATCTATAGTTGGCTCTTTAGCATTATCTAATTCCAATTCTCTAATTCGTTCTTCTAACTGCCTTTGTTCTTTCTTATTCTTTTTATTTAGAAAAGCTTGGTATAAGATTATAGATCCCCTAATAAATGCTTTGAATTATTCCCATAGTAAAGTTGGTGAGATCTCTGGGGTATCATTAATCTTTAAAAAAAGTTCCATCTGTTGTTTTAAATATATTTCCCCTTGTGGGTCATTTAGGATTTGAGGATTAAACCTCCAAAACGATTTATTAGAAGGCATTCCTTCTAATTAAAAAAAAAAAGTTAACGGGGAGTGATCAGAAATTATACTATTGTGATATTTTGGGTTCATTGTATAGGGAATTAGTTTTGTATCCACTAAGAAATAGTCGATACGTGAATAAGTTTTGTGTACCATTGAATAAAACGAGTATTCCCTTCCGACAGGGTAAGCGATCCTCCAGACATCTGTTATAATTGTATTTTTTATGTAAGTATTTAAGATTTCCCTGGTTTTAGATTTTGTGTTGCCCCTGCTCTGTTGTGAAGATTTATCCAAGTATGGATCTAAAACACAATTAAAATCTCCCCCAATTATCACATTTTGATAATTGAACTCTGTAATTATATTCAGGATTTCATTTAAAAATTGGGGATTATCAAAATTAGGCGCATAAATATTTACCAAGGTAATTGGAATAGCATGAATCTCTCCAGTAACTATAAGGTATCTCCCTTCCTTATCTATTATGATATTCTTCGATTTAAATGGTATACCTTTTCGAATAATAATTGCTGTGCCTCTGGATTTGGAAATATATGAAGATTGGTATATTTGGCCTATCCAATTTGCCTTCAATCTAGCTTGAGCTTGCAGTTTCAAGTGAGTTTCTTGTAGAAATATTATGTCCGAATTGAGTGACTTCAATTGTGCAAAAATCTTACCCCTTTTAATTGGTTCAGTAGCACCCCTAATATTCCAACTGCAGAATGTGATTCCTCCAGATTTCTTTTGTTTATCGTGTTGCATTTTAAATTATTTAATACATTCTAAACATGTGGTGCAACCAATACCTTAGGTCTCTGGCTGTTGGGGGAGCATTTGCAATATTAAATTCAGTTGTTACATCCCTCTCAAAATTGTCCTTAAGCAAAGAAACAAAAAAGTGTACATTATTGTGACATTTTAAAAAAATCAAAAAAGTGAGGTTACAGTGTCTAAAAATGATAACACTGTAACCGATTATCCACCTAATGGTGGTAGTTACACATTAATTGACTTCCGTAGTTGTTAATCTACATTTAGCTCCGTCCCCTTGAATAATCTTGCAAAAAGGAGTTGGGACCAATTCAAAGCCAGATTTTATATATCACCATTACCATATCTATATATCTAATTAAATCTTCTCTAATCTCCAATCTTATCTACCATATACTTATGTTAACAATTATTACATTTTCTTCCCCTTCCATACTAATCAGCCTTTGGTTGGAAGGGGTTAACCCGATCCAGGCACCTGGCTATTTGCCAAGATTCTGAATCTCCTCACCTCCTTCCATGCAAAATTTGAACTGCAGCCTATCATATTTTCTAAATTAGTTTTTTAGTCTGTTATAAATCTATTTCCTTATATTTAGCCCCCCTCCCCCCCTGCCCGGGGAGGGGGGGGGGTCAATCCTTATAATGGATTATTACATTTTACCAATTAAGCAATTCGTTTTTAATTCAATTACTATTACTGTTAATGTATTAATTTCAGTAACTTTAATTACTATTACTATGTTAGTTCAGTAGTTTTTGTGTTAGTATGGGATTAGTATAGGGATACAATTTTAACAGTCTTTCATTCAGGAGTTTTTATTTTCCAATCCGTCTTCGTTAGGTTCCTCATTCAGCCACGCCCTTGTTATTCCATCTTTCGCTCGAGTTGGAACCAAAAATGTCCTTGAAGAGATAAGAATGTCTAGACAGCGGCACATGGAGAAGCTCCGCCATCTTAATCCTTTTTAAAAGTTTTAAAAGTTATTTCTATCAACCTTCCCTCAGCCGGTGTCTGTAGAATAAAAACCTTGTTTTGAAGATGTGATGTTTTACTTAAACATCTATATCTTTTAAAATGTCTTGAGCGTATTTGTAAGCAGCTTCTGGTTCATTAAACTTACGTTCAATACCATTATAAGTAATAATCATCTTAGCTGGATAAATTATCCCGTATCTAATGTTCCTGTGCCCTTTCAAGATATGTTGTGTATTTGTAAACGATTCTTGTTTTTTAGCGATTTCATAGGGATAGTCTCTAAAAAGTTTGATAGTGTCAGTCCCAAACATCATAATCTTTCCGTACTGGATTTTTTCCATGACCTCTTCCAAAGCTGAAATGTCCCGAAATTTCACAATGATCTGTCGTGGGGAGGCTCCTTTTGTTTGTGCCCTTGATTTTGCCCGTTGCACCCGGTGTGCCACTTCTATTTTCGGTTTGGCAGGCAGGTCGAGTATATGTTTAAGTAAGTTGGCAGTGTATTCCCGGGGCTCATTCCCCTCGGCTCCTTCTGTCACTCCAACTATTCTTAAATTCTGGTTCTTGACCGTGCTTCCAAATCAAGGCATTTATCCAATGTTTTAGCCAGCTGACCCACGACACGTTCATGATCCTTCTTGATTTTCTGCATCTCTTCAGCCATTTGTAACATTGCTATTTCCATATCTTTCATGGTAGTACAGCATGTTGTAACAGTTTGGTGGACAACATCCAGCATATTAGTACAATCTTCTTCCACCTTATCAATTTTCAGAGATAATTCACCATGCACATCATCAATTTGTTTATTTATATTACCAATTGAATCAATTACTTTCTGGTTCCCAGTGTTCATGTTCTCCATCATGCTCTCCATCATACTTTTATTACAAGCCAAAAGTTCATTTTTTAAGTCACTCACCGATGTCTTAATGTCCTCTAGCTCTTTATCCTTTGAAACCTTTTCAGCCTTTTCAGCCATTTCAGCCTTTGATCTTGTAGTCATTTTCAGGGCTAATTCAGCAGTTACTTCTTCAGGTTCTTCAATTTCTTCAGGTGGTGACTGTTTTTTCAGAAGTTGCTTTGAGAGATCTCTGAGGGCTCTGACAGGGAATCGCTCTTTTCATTTTAAAATACCTTAAACTTCCATTATTTTCGCGGCGATTTCTGATGACATCATCAGCACCGCGACAAACAGCTCCGGTAAGCTTTTAAAATCGGTCCCAACTTCCTAATCGAATTTTAAAGTGAAAATTCGGATTACGGGAACGGAGCTAAATGCTGCGCCTGTTCAGTTCAACATGGCGCCACTGGAAGCCTGATTATATGTTATGAGCGAATAAATAAATAAATAAATACGTCCTCCGCGGCAAGAGAATCCAAAATTTCCGTCCGTATGGTCAATAGAGGAAACGATGGTTATCCAAGTGGAAACAGAGACATCTCACAAAGGATGAGTAGTCTGCCCAAGAACAAGAGGGGTATATTTCTAATATTTTCTCAAGGTTGAAGAAAAGTGGAGCATGCCAAATCAGGTTAGGATTTGGCTAGTCTGATCATGTGTTTGGTTAACCTGTTTAAGATGGATAATTGTCTTTCAGCAATTTAGCTGATTCAGAGGATTTAGGGCCTCAATCGATCTTGAAGATGCATACTTTTCCATATCTATACACGAGAGGCACAGATATATCTGGTGTTTTTGATGTCAAAGCCAGTGGTGGAAATTTTAGGCTCTACCTAGGGGTTGTCTTCAGGCCTAGGCTATTTACAAAGATTCTAAAGCTAATGCTACCCTACTCAGATCAAAAGGGCATTGTGTCATGGAGTTTATAGACGACATGCTTTTGTAGCTGATAAGACTCAGGGGTTTTATCAGTAGATGTCTCTTACGATATTATTCATTAGGCGAGAAATAGTATTGCGTAGGGTAATGGGACTTAAGGAGGATAAATCCCCGGGGCCTGATGGGCTGCATCCCAGGGTCCTCAGGGAGGTGGCTCTAGAAATAGTGGACGCATTGGTACAAGGTATGTGCCGTTTTCATGTGTATTAGCGTGTGTCCAGTCATATTTGGTTTCCAGTCAGATTAACAATCACACAAGTTTCCACACACACACACTTACTTCAGCAAATAGTGACCACGGCAGTGCTGACAGTGATGGGGGAAAGTGATGAGGGTTTACTGCATTTAAAAAGAAAATAAAAAAAAAACATTTAAAACATTTAAAAACACACAAACTGTTCCCCCGCAACGCTGATTACACTGCGAAAGGCATAACTGAAGTCGTGTTGGGTTTACTGAAATGGCGGAAGTTACGCTCCGTTGCGTACTACACATCAGTCCATTAGATTTCTCAGGAGTGAACCATCTTGCTCCGCTCTATAATCTTTGCAGCTGACGATTGTCCAAGGAGCGGGGGATTTTTCTTTTGTAGCTGGTGATTTCTTGCAAGTCCTTCCAAACTGAAGAAGCGTCATTAGCTGAGAACTTGCTCCTTAACTTCTCAGAGTATCTTTCCTTGGCAGCTCTGATTCCTTTTCTCAGCTTGTACTTGGCCGGCCAGTAGATAGCAATGTTACAACATTTTGAGATTTTAAAAATCAAGTCTGTAATTTATCCCATCAGATAAAGCATAAAAAGACATTTAATTTGACACCCAATTCACTTTCATATCTTCAGTATTAAAAATGTTATGGCCATTTTCATACTCGGAAATTAGCATCTTGTTCCCTATTGCTTTTCCATTGACTTAACACAAAAGCTGTGATCGAGGACAGTCTAAAGCCCATAACTTTCTATAAAATTAAGAGAACTGAAAGAAATTTTCAGTTATTATAGATTGAAGCATTCTAAAACAAATATGAAACAATCTTACTTAGATGACATGAAATTAAAGCATATAATTAGTTAGTTACCTAATTGTAGCTAATTACAAAATTCAATTACATCTATCAATTTCTTAAGAATATATTAAAAAATTTAAATAGCCTAAGTGTCCAAATAACATTCACACAAGAATTCACAATATAACATAATTTTTAAATCTCATTGTCATGGATTTATAGGCCAAATGGAAGGAATTTAATGTTTAATACCTGAGAATCAAATACACAGGACAAGATGTTAAGAAGTCCCTTGTGCCAATAGGTGGGGAGCATTTCACGACATTCGTTGATTGTTGAGAGTGGTAGACGCTCAACATCGGGGGGGGGGGGAGGGGGTAGCCTTCAGGACAGTTGGGCACAGGACACATCATCAGTAGTGTACCCTTGCATCACTGGGTGTTTCGGCCTTTTAACACTATACACCCTCCGCAAGAGCGGCCCGCTGCAGGATGATCAACCCTCAGCGCATGTCCCATGTCAAACCGTCCCAAAGATTCACCCCGACATACTTGGGGCCCAGCATGGGTCTTTCCGCTTGAGCCAAATCCACCGGCTGCTTCTTTCAGCCGCCTCTGAGAGTGATCTTATGGTCTTCCGCAGAGTCTGACCGTGGATTCCAAGCTCCTTCAGCAGTCTGATGGTAGATGACGCAACAAATCCTCTGCATCCCACTTCAACTGGATAGACTTTGGTGTTCCAGCCACGCTGCGTTGCCTCTGCTGCAAGCTCTGCGTAGCGCAGCTTCTTACGCTCATAGGCCTCCTCAACAGAGTTCTCCCATGGAACTGTGAGCTCTATGATGTAAGCAGTCTTCTGTGAAGGGGACCAGAACACCAAGTCTGGCCTAAGGTTGGTGGAAGCAATTTCAGGTGGAAAAATTAGTTGTCGGCCGATGTCCGCCAGCATCCTCCAGTCACGGGCCCTGCATTGGCTTCCTTCTTCTGATCTGGTGGAAGGAAGTTTAGAAGTTTAGAAGTGGCGCCATGTTGGACTAACAGACGTGCACCTAGCTCCTCTCCCGAAAAATTTCACGATTTATCGTGTAAAACGGGTCCAGAAATCGGGATTGTTTTTAAAAACCTTACCGGAGCTTCAGGTCGCCGCGCTGATGACGTCATCATTAAGCGCGATGTTTTAAACGGTGGTTTAAAGCTCTTTAAATGAGTAACCTGCCTCCAGCTGTGAGCCCTCAGAGATCAGTGAAAAAGCTGCTGAGAGACCAGAAGAAGTCTGAAGCAGAAGTTACCTCTGAAGTCTCTGAAGTCTCTGAAGTGACTGCAGAAATGGATACAAGATCTAAGAAAGAGTTTGATGACGAAGAAATCAGTGAAAAATATGAAAGATGAGATTTTGGATGAAAATAAAATTGATGGAAAATATGAAGGAAAATATGAAGGAAAATATGAAGGAAAATATGGGAAATATGATGGAAAAAATGGAAAAGATGATGAGGATTTAAATGCTGGTAATCAGAAGGCTATGGATGCTAGCAATCAGAAGATGATTGATTCACTGGACACTATAAATAAACGAATTGAGGATGTGAAAGATGGACTATCGGGGAGAATGGACAAGATGGATGAAACTACTACGGACAGGTTCACGGCTGAGCTTGAAACAGTAGCTGCAAGTATGCGCACAATTACGGAATTGGAGAAAAACACGGCTCGAGTGGTTGAAGACATGGCGAAAATGAGGCAAGAACATGAGCAAATGAGGTGAGAAAATGAACAAACTTCACTACAGATGGTGACTCAACTTAGTAAAGTTTCAGAAAAATGCCTGGACGTGGAAGCTCGCTCTAGACGTCAGAATTTGAGAATTCTTGGAGTCTCAGAGGGAGCCGAGGGGGAGGATGTGCGTGAGTTTGCCATGGGCTTGCTTAAACAACTGCTGAATCTTTCCAAAGAACCGAAAATCGAAGTGGCTCATCATGTCCCAAGATTTAAACAAAGATCTGGTGCGGGAAAAACGTATCCACGACATATTATTGTGAAATTTCGGAATATTTTAGAACTGGAAGATGTTATGAGCAAAATCAAACACGGTGTGCAACTGCGGCTGGACAATGACACTATTAAGATATTCAGGGACTACCCGTATGAAATTGTGCAAAAAAGAAACAAATTCGAGAAGGTTAAGGATCTTTTAAGAGGGAGAGAAGGGATCAGATATGGGATTTTTTATCCTGCGAAAATGCGTATTTCCTTCAAGGGTTCTGAAAAGTCATTTGTTAAGCCTGAAGACGCGTTTAAATATGCCCAAACTATCGTTGAAAAATAGAAATCAAAGGGGGGTTTGGCAGAACTGAACCATTCTAAGCAATGCTTTGTCTGGGGATAGCTAGACTGTTATCTTTGGAATGTTGAATCAAGGACACTTTCTGTTCAAAACGAGTAAACAGCTGAACAGATGGGAATGGTATATACCAGAAGCATTTACTTGTTTATTAGATTATAATATTAAAACCAATTGTAAGAACTTATCCTATTAACAACTTAATAAGTTATGCATGTTAGATTAGAATACTAACAAAAACAAAAATAAAAAATAACGAACTAACATACTAATATGAATTTTTAATAAATTGAAACCTTATCTATAAGTGGGAGGAGGGGATGAGAAACGAGCACCTGGCTTAGGCCCAGGGGCACGTCTCGTTAACCCCTTCAACCAACAGTTGATTCTTATTGAAGTCAAAAGTATCGGTTTAATAATTAGTAGTTAAAATTGCAATATATATATGATATGTTATAATGAAATATATAGGGTAAAATTGTATTATATATCTGAATGTGAGGCCCCGTTTTAATATTTTAATATGTTATGATTAACCAAGAGAGCGGAGCTATTTGTTTAACAACACAATGGAAGTCAAAACAAGGTTTTTTCCCACCTACAGGTGGGACACTCGCTACAGTGCCGACTATATCAGACACTGTATTTTCACTTTTTTAGTCTTTTTTTTATTATCACATAAAATCACATGTTTGTGTTTTGTGTTTAGTGATAAGCGTAAAATGGATATACCAACAAAACTTAAAAATTCAAAAGTTCCCCCAATACCCAAAGACCTGGGATATGGATGCACCACAAGATTTAAAGGTACTATAATTATTCAAAATGCATGACACCAAACAAAAGAACCTAGGAGGAATCTCATTTTGTAGTTGGAATATAAGAGGTATTAACGAACCTATTAAAAGGGGTAAGATACTAGCTCAGCTGAAACTGTACAACTCCGACATTATCTTCTTACAAGAAACACACTTAAAATCTCAGGATCAAGTTAGGTTGAGGGCGAAATGGATAGGTCAAACATACCATTCTTCATTCACTTCGAAATCTAGAGGCACGTCAATCATTATAAGAAAAGGTATACCATTTAAAGCAAAGAATATCATAACAGATATAGAAGGGAGATACTTAATAGTTAATGGAGAAATCCATGATACTCCACTTACCTTAGTAAATATATATGCCCCTAACTTTGACAACCCCCACTTTTTCAATAACATTTTCAACATAATTGCAGAGTTTAACTATCAAAATGTTATAATAGGAGGAGACTTTAACTGTGTTTTAGATCCATACTTAGATAAATCAAGCCAAAAACAGAGAGGGAATATGAAATCGAAAAAACGGGGAACTTCTCAATACTTATATAAACAATACTAATATAGCAGATGTTTGGAGAATTGTTAATCCAACTGGCAGGGAATACTCGTTTTATTCAATGGTACATAAGACATACTCACGTATAGACTACTTCCTGCTAGATACAAAATTAATCCCTCAAACATCTAACCCAATATACCACACAAATTCGATTTCAGACCATTCTCCACTAACTTTCTTTTTAAAACTGGAAGGAATGTTTAAGAATAAATCGATTTGGAGATTTAATTCTCAAATTCTAAAAGATCCACAAGCAAGTATATATTTAAAAGAACAAATGGATGCCTTTTTTCAAATAAATGATACTCCAGATATATCGTCTACTGTATTATGGGAATCTTTTAAAGCATACATTAGGGGTATTATAATTTCATATCAAGCTTTTCAAAATAAAAGAATAAGAATGAACAAAGACAGTTAGAAGAACTTATTAGACAAATGGATATAGATAATGCTAAAGATCCATCAATAGATAAACATAATAAAATAATAATTTTGAAATTTAAATTAAATAAATTATTATCTGCCAAACTTATAAGACTTTTTCAAATTACAAAACAAGAGCACTTTGAATTTGGGGATAAACCGCATAAACTTTTGGCTCGCCAGCTAAAAAAACGAGAAAAGGAACATACTATACCAAAGATTAAATCAGATAAAGGGGAATTATTAACAACACCGAAGGATATTAATAAAAGATTTGCGCAATTTTATGAGAATTTGTATACATCTAAAACGACAATTGATTCCAATAATATCACAAAGTTTTTGGATAATTGTAATCTTCCAAAGTTAGAGCTGAAGGAATAGAGGAATTGGGTGCACAAATCTCAATTAAGGAATTAGAAGATACAATAAACTCACTAAAGAATGGAAAAACACCAGGCCCTGATGGATTTACTAATGAATTTTATAAAAGCTTTTATGATAAAATAATACCAAGATTACAAAAAATGTACCAATATGCTTTTAAACAACGAATACTACCTGATACATTAGCGGAATCAACGATTACACTAATACCTAAGAAAAACAAAGATTTAGAAGAACCGGGTTCATATAGAGCTATAGCATTGTTAAACACAGATCAAAAAATATTAGCGAAAACATTAGCTAGAAGATTAAGTAAATACATTAGTAAATTAATAAACCCAGATCAGACGGGGTTTATCCCTAAGAGATACTCATCTAACAATATGAGATGTCTACTCAACATAATGCACTCACACAAATCTGAAGATCAAGAATTATCAATTATTTCGCTGGATGCTGAAAAAGCATTTGATCAAGTAGAATGGAATTATATGGATAAAGTATTACAAAAATTCCAACTGGGAGAGAATTTTATTCTATGTATCAAGTTACTATATAATAAACCTACAGCTAGAATACTAACTAATAACATATTATCCTCGAAATTCCAACTATCAAGGGGAAATAGACAAGGATGCTCATTATCACCACAGCTGTTTGCTCTCATTATTGAACCGCTAGCAGAAAAAATTAGAATACACCCTGATATCCATGGATATAATACTAAAGACTCATATAATAAAATATCTTTATACGCGGATGATATATTACTGTACATTACAAAACCTCAAATCACTATACCAAATACATTAAATTTAATTGAAGACTTTGGATCTTTTTCTGGATATAGAATAAATTGGAATAAAAGTGAAATTATGTCAATAAAACCGAAAGATTCAACACATCTTTTAAAATTCCCTTTTAAAATAGCTACAGAAAAATTTAAATACTTGGGAATCGAAATTACCAGAACATATCAAGGTATGTTTAAGGCAAATTTTGAACCCCTACTTAATAATTAAATTCTGGAAAACGCTCCCGATGTCTTTAATAGGCCGAATAAATGCAATAAAAATGATCTTTCTACCACAAATTTTATACCTATTTCAATCGATTCCTATATACTTACCAAAGAAGTTTTTTTTAAAACTCGACTCAGATATCACTAATTTTATATGGGACTATAAATCACATAGAATACAAAAAACTCATCTGAATAAACCTAAAGTATTAGGGGGTTTAGCACTACCTAATTTTATGTATTATTATTGGTCAGTAAATATTAAAAATATGATTCAACTGATGGATAACTCCGCCCAGCAAGTGGACTGGATTGTAATGGAGAAAGAGGATTGCTCCTCTGGAAACATTGGAGCGATCCTCCTCTCTCCAATGAAATTGAATAATATAAATTATAATAAGAACCCAATTATTCATAGTACAATCCGAATTTGGAAACAAATAAAACAAAATTTAAAATTAAGAAATTTATCACTTTTATTACCTATAGTTAACCCTTCGTTTAATCCCTCTATTATAGATAAAGCTTTTACACATTGGGATAGACTAGGAATTAAAACGCTCGGTGACTTTTATGAAACTGGAAAATTACTTTCATTTCAACAATTACAAATAAAATATAAACTCGGAAATAATCAATATTTTAAATATTTTCAAATATGCGACTATTTAAAAAAATATACAAAAGATCATTATAATAACCCAGCAGATGTATTGGATGAGGCAATGCAGATAAAAGCTGAATCAGCAAACTTAATATCATATTTGTATAATATTATCTTAAATGTAGAAATACTATCTACGGAGGGTATCAGAAGAGACTGGGAACAAGAGTTAGCTATTAAAATTTCAAAGGAAAGTTGGAATGAACACTTATTAAACGTGCATAAATGTTCGATTAATGTAAGACACACTTTAATACAATTTAAAATTTTACATAGATTATATTATTCGAAAACTAAAATTCATAAAATTTTCCCAAATGTATCATCTATTTGTGATAAATGTCAATCCCAAGAAGCTACTATAGCGCACTCATTCGTTTTCTGTACAAAAATTCAAAAATTTTGGAATGAAATTTTTGAAATCTTTACAAAGTTATTTAAAATAAGACTGATACCCAAAGCAGAATGGATTATCTTCGGAATAACGGAAGATGGTCCAGAACTAAATGTGTTTCAAAAGAAACTAATAGACTATGGGTTAATAACTGGAAAAAAGCTAATTCTAAAATTTTGGAAGAAGGCTCCAATACCAACTATAAACATGTGGATTTCAAATATGTTCGAAACATTACACCTAGAAGAGATAAGACTCCTCCTAGCAGGTAAACCAGATCACTTCCACCTGACGTGGTCTGCATTTATAGAATTATTACAAATATAGGGTGCAAAGGTACCTTTAAAAAAAAATTGAGGTCAGGTAAGGGGGGATGATAGTTGAAGAGTTGGTATGTCCCATTTGCGTAATGCTCATAAAAATATTTGTTTCTCTCTTTTTCCTCTTTCTCTTTCTTTTCTAGGGTCTATTTCTTAACTCTTTTTCTTTTGTTTTTAATTTTGTTCTTATAGGGTCTTCGTCCTTTTTTGTTGTCACATTTTCTACACTCTCACTTTTTCCTTCACTTTCTTCTTTCTTTCAATCTTTTCCTTTTCTAGTGTAAAAAATAAATGGAGTACATTAATTGTAAGAAGACATAAGTGACGAGTACTAATGTATGTGGTTGTAATGTAATGTACTTCTAATAAATAAAAAAAATAAAATTAAAAAATTTAAAAAAAGTTTTCTGTCCTTCTCGGACAAAGGTTGTTACCCTTAGGGGAGGGGGGTTGCTTGCTCTCGGAGGCAAGGAGTTGGTCGCACACCGCCTGTTCTCAAGGGCTGATGCCAGGCTTTTTAGTACCTGATTATGCCGCCACGTGTATCTCCCTTGCGTGAGGCTGGTCTTGCAGCCTACCATGATGTGTTTGAGGGTCGCTGGAGTTGGGCAGATGGCACAGGTTGGATCCTCGCCGTACCACTGATGGAGGTTCTTTGGTGATGGAAGCATGTCATATGTCGCTCTGATGATGAAGCTGATCTTGCTTGCTTCCATTTCCCAAAGTTCTTTCCAGCTGATCTTCCTCCGCTCCACACCTTCCCACTGCATCCATTGCCCCTGCTTGGCAAGAGAGACCGCCTTTGCACTTCTTGCGGCCTCCTCCTGTCGCCGCACCTCCTCAACCACCAACGTCCTCCGCTCTGATGTTGTGGCCTTTCGCCAAGTTGGTTTACTTGTCGTAAGGCCAAAGCCTCCTCTTCCCTGCTGGACTTGCCCCACTATGTCTTTGTGCCTCAGGGCTGATGAAGCTTGCTGTACTGCATCAGATGGTGTCCACTTCCGGCCAGTTGCTAGGGGTGGCGCAACAGCACTGATGATCTTGTCTCTAGAGTCCCTCAGTGTCATCTGGAGTCTTACTTTAGAACACTTATATTGCTGACAGTGCTGACAGTGATGGGGGAAAGTGATGAGGGTTTACTGCATTTAAAAAGAAAATTAAAAAAAAACATTTAAAACATTTAAAAACACACAAACTGTCCCCCCGCAACGCTGATTACACTGCGAGAGGCATAACTGAAGTCGTGTCGGGTTTACTGAAATGGCGGAAGTTACGCTCCGTTGCGTACTACACATCAGTCCATTAGATTTCTCAGGAGTGAACCATCTTGCTCCGCTCTATAATCTTTGCAGCTGATGATTGTCCAAGGAGCGGGGGATTTTTCTTTTGTAGCTGGTGATTTCTTGCAAGTCCTTCCAAACTGAAGAAGCGTCATTAGCTGAGAACTTGCTCCTTAACTTCTCAGAGTACCTTTCCTTGGCAGCTCTGATTCCTTTTCTCAGCTTGTACTTGGCCGGCCTGTAGATAGCAATGTTACAAAATTTTGAGATTTTAAAAATCAAGTCTATAATTTATCCCATCAGATAAAGCATAAAAAGATATTTAATTTGACACCTAATTCACTTTCATATCTTCAGTATTAAAAAGGTTATGGCCATTTTCATACTCGGAAATTAGCATCTTGTTCCCTATTGCTTTTCCATTGACTTAACACAAAAGCTGTGATCGAGGACAGTCTAAAGCCCATAACGTTCTATAAAATTAAGAGAACTGAAAGAAATTTTTCAGTTATTATAGATTGAAGCATTCTAAAACAAATATGAAACAATCTTACTTAGATGACATGAAATTAAAGCATATAATTAGTTAGTTACCTAATTGTAGCTAATTACAAAATTCAATTACATCTATCAATTTCTTAAGAATATATTAAAAATGTTAAATAGCCTAAGTGTCCAAATAACATTCACACAAGAATTCACAATATAACATAATTTTAAAATCTCATTGTCATGGATTTATAGGCCAAATGGAAGGAATTTAATGTTTAATACCTGTAAATTAATGGAAATTTAAATCATCTTACGAGTGGGTTTTTCTGGAACGCGATCATTTGGAACGTTGATTTGCGGTGAATTTAACCCCGTATCGGCTTGAAAAATTCTGCCGTTAGTTCGGGGAAAAGAATCACCGTTTCGCATTTTAAAATGTGAATTAAAGGCCTCTTAAGAAGCACTTTTATACATAAAATAAACTGCTTTCGTTTACCTGTCCCGTGCGTGAAATCCGTCCCCGTTGTCGGCTTTGATGGCTTTCGAAGCTGATTTTAAAATAACTCCAGCGCTGAACTTGTCGGGCGACTAAAAATAAAAAATACACAAAACGCCCGTCGGAACGATTCTTCAGCAAAAGTTTGCACTCCAACGAAATATAATTCAGGACAAGGTAGGAGAAACCCGCATTTTAACCCCGCCCCCCCTCAAAGGCGCCGAAATCGCGCACACGGCCAGTGGCAGAATTGCAGCGCCGCTGAAGGTAAGTATTGTAACATATCTACTGTAGAGGTCTGCACCCCCGCTCCTGTAGGCCTCATCTTTAGCTGGTGGAGCTGTCTGAGTTCTGCTGTAAACCAGGGCTTGTCGTTGTTGAACCAGATCCGGGTCCTAGTGGGAATGCAACTGTCCTCACAAAAGCTGACATATGATGTCACAGTGTCTGTATACTCATTGAGGCTTGTGGTTGCTTGCCTGATCACATTCCAATCAGTGCAGTCAAAGCAGGACTCAGTGCCATATTTAGATGAAGAGAGGCCCTAGGCTATTCCGCTTGTGAGGCCCCTCCCAATCCCCCACCCCCATGACTAAAGGAAGATGGAGGAGTGTTTTAAATAATTTGAGTAAAGCCAAGGATGATGACGGGTGTTTAAAACTTCGCAATCCCTTCTCTAAAGGACATAAAATGTTATTGTTAAATACCGTAGTGATGGGAAAAAAATACATAAATGTTAAAATTAAACCTACACAGTAGGTTATTAGCAATGATTATCAGCTCTACCCCTAGCATTGCTCCTTGCCAACTCCCTAGTTCAAATATCTTTGCACTTTCCTACTTTCCCCTGAGTTTTGACTTTTGAAGCCTGCAAGTATCCAAAGATGTTCCCTGCACCCGCCATTGCTGCTTACTGGAGCACTTGTGAAAGTTTGACGGACCCCGGTGCCACCAGATTGACACCGATGTGCAGCCGAGCGTGACCAATGAGATAAGGGGCTAGAAAGCTGCGCTTTTTGAAAATGTATTTATTGCCAGCGCTAGTGTCAAGTTATTGGCTCAAAACATTATTATTCTGAAATGGAGGGCAAGGAAAATCACTGAAGTGTTGTTTAGAGTCTACAGTGCATTGTGACAGCATATGTAAGAAAGGCCTATGACAGTGTCAAAAATATTATACACTTTGGCCGGAGGCCCCTTAGATTTTGAGGCCATAGGCTTCAGCCTACCAAGCCTATAGGTAAATCCGGCACTGGCAGGACAAGGACAACACAGGACAAAGGACAAAGGACATTTATTGTCACATACACCTATTGGTGTAGTGAAATTTGAGTTGCCATTTGCAGCACACCAATAAAAATAAGACACAACATTAAAGAAGAATTTAACATTGAACATAAAAACATCCCCCCACAATGGTTCCCACTGTGAGGGGAGGCAGCAAAGTCCAGTCCTCTTCCTCTTGTTCACCCCGTGGTCGGGGCCTATTTGATGCCTCCGCAGTCGCTGCAACGGCGGCCCGATGTTTCAGGCCCTCTTGCCGGATGATGGAGCACCGGCGTCGGGAGAACACTCTTCAGCGGCTTGGAGTGTCTGGAACGGCTGCTTCCTACCGGAGACGGCGGCTCCCGAAGTCTACAGTCCACAGGCGAGAGATCCTAGGCTCCGCGGTGTTTCAAGTCAGCGCCGCCTGCGGCTGGACGCTCCAAAACGACAGCTCCGTGATGTTGGAGTCGGCGGTCACAGCACTCCAGAGCTTATCACACAGCGGCCCTCGGTAAGGCATCGCCCGCTCCGTGCTGGTACTTCAGCGCTGCACCGCCGCCGAAGCTGAAGTTCTGGCCGGTCCCGGCCTGTAGGTTTTCAATGGCCTCTCTTGTCCACCTTTTCATTGTTCTGACCACAGGCTTAGCAGATTTTAGTTTCTGCGTGTAGGTCGGAATAAGGTGAACCAGACCGTGATCAGAGAGACTCAGAGCCGCCCGGGGAAGAGAGCGATATGCGTTCTTGATTGAAGTGTAACAGTGATCGAGTGTTCTCTCCCCTCTGGTGAGGCAGGTAACATGAAGTCTGTATTTCAGAAGCTCTGGGCTGAGTTTAGCCTTGTGAAAATCCCCCAAAACAATGGCATAGAGTTCGGGAAGTCACTCTCTACCCTCATTACCTGGTCAGCGAGTTGTGTTTGTGCCTCGCGCACGCAGGCTTGGGGGGGGGGGGGATGTAAACTCCAGTGAAAATAAAAGAGGTAAATTCCCTTGGAGAATAAAAGGGTTTGCAGTTTATAAAGAAATATTCTAGATTGGGAGAACAGAAGTTAGACATTACTGTGATGTTGCCTCACCAGTCCTGGTTAGTATAGAAACATATTCCACAGCCTCTTGATTTTCCCGCTGCCTCTGCTTTGAAGTCTGCTCTATGCAGTTGAAAGCCAGCCAGTTGCAGCACATTGTCCGGGGTCGACTCACACAGCCAGGTCTCAGTGAAGCACAGGGCAGCGGCTTGAGAGAAGTCCTTGTTTGCCTGGCGCAGGAGTTGCACTTTGTTGTTGAGTGAACGTAGATTTGCAAAGAATATACTCAGGAGCGGTGTGCGTAATCCACGTCGCCGGAGTCGGGTGAATGCTCCAGAGCGCTTCCCACGGGTCCTCCTCCGTCTCAAGACCTTGAACACAGCCGCAGATCTGCCGACGAGTATGTCCAAATAATCAAGCGAGTGAGAGAAATCCGGAACGATGTTTGGAGATACCGTATGACTGATGTTAATGAATACCTCTCTCATGAAAGTGATCTTTGTGGGGGGTTTCACAGACGAGACAAACAAGATACAAGATACAAGATACATTTATTTGGCACATGTACCAGTTGGCACAGTGAAATGTGTGGTCACCATACAGCCATACAAATAAAATAAGAACACCACACACGATAGAGTTCAACATAAAACATCCCCACACAGCAGAATCAAAGTTTCCCACTGTGAGGGAAGGCACCAAAGTCAGTCATCTTCCTCTGTTGTTCTTGATGTTCACCCGTGGTCGGGGCCTCCCGAGCCCTCCGCAGTCGCTGCTACGGGCGGCCCGCAGCTCAGGCCCACTCGCCAGGATGATGGAACTCCGACGTCGGAACAGGAGGACAACCTCAGCGGCTTGGACCTCCGAATCGGCCACTTCCTACCAGAGTCCGCGGCTCCCGAAGTCCACAGGCCGCGCTGGGCAGAGATTCACGCTGGCGGCCCTCGGCAAAGGGCCCCAGGACTCCGCGATATTGGTCAGCGCTGCCCGCGCTGGGAGCTCTTCAAACCACAGCTCCGCGATGTTGATGCTGCAGGCCCAACACTCCGGAGCTCCAAACGGCGATCCAGGTAGGCATCGCTCTGCTCTGCGGTGAATCCAGCGCTGCGCCGCCGCTGTAGCTCTGGTCCGGTCCCCGGCAGGAAAGGCCGCGCCAATCCAGATGGGGGGCGAGGACACGACTCGGAGAATAGTTGCATCCTTGCCAGGAAGTGACTGGGAAACAGTTTCCCCCTTACCCTACCTCCCTCCCCCACATAAAAAAACTAAAGTCCAAAACAAATTGTTAAGACAAACTAAAATTTAAAAAGAAAACAAAAAACGGACAGACTGTAGGCAGAGGCTGCCTTCAATGCGCCGCCCGTAGTGGTTAATTACATGATCAAACATATACAAAACAGCAAGGAGCAGTATACCGTGGCAGCTATCAGCAGCGCCAGCCGGAATGTAGTTGAACTACATTTAATGCAAAGCATCTGGGCATTTGAGCACTAGGGGACTTTGTGCGTGCGTTTGGAAGGTGTGTGTGGGAGGGAGGTTGAGGGTAGTGAAACAAAACAAAAAGGTAATGTTGTTCATTTGTTATGGTGGCATTACAGATATCAAATTATCTTGAAATATCATGGACCTGAACCGTTTAAGTTTCTCTCCACAAATGCTCCCATCCTCCTGCATATCCCCACCATTTTCAGTATTTCAGATTTCCACAAATGCAGTTTTATACCTTCCGGCTACTACAGAGGGACACTGGTTCGTTGTTTAATTAATATTGCCCATTATATTCGAGAGTTCAGATTAGGGTGGGACAATGGCACATCTGATAGACCTGCTGTTTCACAGAGCCAGAGACACAGGTTAGATCCTGACCTCAGGAGCTGTCCATGTGGAGTTTACACGTTCTCCCCTTGATAGTGTGGGTTTCCTCCAGGCGCTGGAGGAAAACCGATTACACCCCCCCCCATCCCCAAAACATATGAAAACATATTGTTGGAAAAATAGGATACCATAGAACTAGTGTGAACGGGTGATAGGTGATTAGCGTGGACCCTGTGGGCCGAATGACATATTTACATAATTGCCTGGTACAAACTATCAGATTGAATACTAAGTATTCAGCATGATTCAAAATACAAACTGCCGGAAGAACTCAGTGGGTCTAGCAACATCTAGGAGGAAATGGGCAGATGATGTTTAAGCTTGGAAATTCCTCCAGCAGTTTGCTCAAAATTCCACCATCTGCTGTTCCTTGAGTCTCCATTGAGCCAGATTCATCATGTGGGTACATCAGCACAATAATTGTGAAAATTCAATTACATACTTCCTCACAGATTTGATGCTAAATAAAACTTCAAAACAGGGCAATGTGGAACATACTCTTTTTCAACATCCCTATACATGTTAAGCTAAGTGACAAAGCAAAGTATGAGCATGCGGGATACGTAGGACAAGAGAAAAGCACTGATTCATCTGCCAAACCCCAAACTACTCCAAGCTACCTTATTATGATAAAGCAACTTGACCATTGGAGTTAATCTTAATGATATTGCTATTCCAAAATGTCTTCCAATTCCTGGTCTGATAATGTCCTTGAAATACTCATCTCTATTTGTTTTTGTTCATGTGGACCTAAAATGTTGTAACGTGTCATCTTTTTGTGCCAAAGAACTTGCAATTTTAATCACAAATTATTTAATGGTCTTTATAAACCACAAGCATTACACTGAGCAGTAAATTCGGTCATATGGTTATATTCATGTGCAGACGTGGCGTCGAAGGACGAGAAGCCGAAGCAAAGAAGTGGAAGCCAAATAACCGAATGGAAACAAAGCCGAAACGCTAAATAACCGAAAGCGTATGAAGCCGAAACGCCAACTAACCAAAAGGGCGGGATGCTTAAAAGCCAACTAACCAAAAGGCTGCGTCGCCTAAAAGCAAACTCACTGAATGGCCGCTCTGCCGAAACGCCACCTACCCGAAAGGCTGCGTTGCCAACGAACCGAATGCCGCTCAACAGAAAAGTCAAGTAACGGACATGATGTTGCCGGGGGGCGGGACTTGTCAGCGATTGGTCCAGACCCCCGCGTCCATCACATCACTGGCCGGTGGAGACGGGAGGGTGGGGGTCATTTTCCTACACAAGTCATAGGTGACTGGTTGTATTATGCATAGAAGACAGAAATATAAGAAATAGGCATTTGGTTCCACCAATATTCATGTTTACTGTTTTAAAATCATCCCTGGTGAATTGGGTTGCGTTGGTGCAGCTGACAATATTAATCATGCCTGGAAAAACCTGGCTTTAGCAGAGGAAGACCCCACCACCTACCATGGCCGAACAGTTTGAATGGGGTTTCCCAGTGATTTGGTTGTTTTTTCTGGCACTGTGGTGCAAAAGTTCATTTAGTGACTGGAAGAGGGTTTAGTGGTAGTTCCTAGAGGCCTCCAGAATGGAGAAGAAGAGAATTGAACAAGTTCAAACACAGTTTTAAATGGTAACTAAAAGTTTTCTGTTTATTTGTATATTTATTTCTTGTTTTTAAGCATGCATGGATTGTTTTAGTTCTCTGTTTTTTTTTAAAATAACATAAATAATTTGGATTTGTGACTTTTTCATAGCTCTCAAGATTTTTAAACGTAATTGCCAAATAAATTGAGAGATAGTCAGTTTATACAACAGGTTTTACAGCTGGTGAGCTTGAGGGTGTGCTCTAAGGTGGCTTATCAATCAGTGGGAAATTATCCGTACTCATCTACCCCCCCGCCCCCCCCTCCCCCCACCCCCTCCCCCACTTTCTCACTACCGCACCACAGAGACACTTGTAACATCATTATTAATTTTAAGATTACTACTCAGGGAAGTTTCTCTTGAAATAGAAACTGGCTAACTGAAAGTTAAGATCAGAAAATCTGATGGAAGAGCGAACATACCAACTTTAAATGTGCTCCTGGTGGCACATTCATTGTATTATGAGATGCAAACTCAGGATTAGCAATTATTTAGCATGCTGACCTTCCTGTCAAATTCTTCCATTCAAGCCCAAATTAGGTGACATATAAAGTGAAGATGCATGTAATGTTGGGGTTAATATTTATTTACAGTATTCTATTGATCTGCAATGATGGATGTCTTTGTAGTTCAATCATTTTTAACAGTGATTTACATACTTTGTAGTCAGTGCAAAATAAGGGGAAGATAGCAATGGAGACCTGTAAAACATTTCACCCTGAGTGAAATATGCTCCTATCTATTTGGTTTACAATCCTGGTAGTTCTGGTGTCGGGAAACCTTAGCTTGTACATGCTAAAGTTGACTTCAACATGAAAGATAAATTCCTCTGTCCATAGGAGTAAAACTGACAGACATCCCGCATTTTTAAACTTTACCCATTTGAAAATGAATCACCTGGGCATGATTCTGGCATCAGATGTGGAGGAGGCAAGGCTAGGATGGCAGATTATAATCCCTGTAGAGAATTAATGGGGCAGATAGGGTTTTTATCACAGTTCAAACTCATGACTACAGAACACTATTCATGGTTTTATATGCTGGTCTAGTGCCTTCATCACTCTGTGACTGTACTCCAGAACAGTTACTCTGTTGCATCGTTCTGGTGACAGAGGAATACTGTGAAATTCCATTTATATGTATCATGCGGGATAGTGCTCATTATCACCAACCCAAGTTCAAGTTCAAGTGAGTTTATTGTCATGTGTCCCTGATAGGACAATGAAATTCTTGCTTTGCTTCAGCACAACAGAACATAGTAGGCATTTACTACAAGGCATTATATAAATATATACACACATGAATCAATATACTGATAAAGTGCAAATAACAGTTAGTTGGCTAATAAAGTTCAGTGTTTTGTCTGAGCCAGGTTTAATAGCCTGATGGCTGTGGGGAAGTAGCTATTCCTGAACCTGGTCGTTGTAGTCTTCAGGCTCCTGTACCTTCTACCTGAAGGTAGTAGGGAGATGAGTGTGTGGCCAGGATGGTGTGGGTCCTTGATGATCCTGCCAGCCTTTTTGAGGCAGCGACTGTGATAGATCCCCTCGATGGAAGGGAGGTCAGAGCCGATGATGGACTGGGCAGTGTTTACTACTTTTTGTAGTCTTTTCCTCTCTAGGGCGCTCAAGTTGCCGAACCAAGCCACGATGCAACCGGTCAGCATGCTCTCTACTGTGCACCTGTATAAGTTAGAGAGAGTCCTCCTTGACAAACCGACTCTCCGTAATCTTCTCAGGAAGTAGAGGCGCTGATGTGCTTTCTTAATAATGGCATCAGTGTTCTCGGACCAGGAAAGATCTTCAGAGATGTGCACGCCCAGGAATTTGAAGCTCTTGACCCTTTCAACCATCGACCCGTTGATATAAACGGGACTGTGGGTCCCCATCCTACTCCTTCCAAAGTCCACAATCAGTTCCTTGGTTTTGCTGGTGTTGAGGGCCAGGTTATTGTGCTGGCACCATATGGACAGTTGCTTGATCTCTCTTCTATACTCTGACTCATCCCCATCAGTGATATGTCCCACAACAGTGGTGTCGTCAGCGAACTTGATGATGGAGTTCGCACTATGTCCGGCTACGCAGTCATGAGTATAGAGTGAGTACAGCAGGGGGCTGAGCACGCAGCCTTGAGGTGCTCCCGTGCTGATTGTTATCGAGTCTGACACATTTCCACCAATACGAACAGACTGTGGTCTGAGAGTGAGGAAGTCGAGGATCCAATTGCAGAGGGATGCGCAGAGACCCAGTTCTGCGAGTTTGGTAACCAGCTTGGAGGGGATGATTGTATTAAATGCCGAGCTGTAATCGATGAATAACAGCCTGACATATGAGTTTTTGTTGTCCAAGTGGTCCAGAGCGGAGTGGAGGGCCAGCGAGATTGCATTCACCGTTGGTCTGTTGTGGCGGTAAGCGAACTGCAGTGGGTCCAGGTTTTTTTCAAGTCACTGTACGTTGGCCAGTAGGATAGTAGGGAGAGGGGGCCGAAGTCCCCTGCGCTTCAGTCTGACCTGAAGTCCTGCCAGTCGGCCACGTTTCCGGACACAATGGAGGCTTCCCCTTTGTTTTCAGGTGCTGAGTTTACTGTACCTGCTGTTTCTGCGGACCTGCGCTGGAACGGGGATTCCTTCACAGACGGCAGCTCCAGCTCCGTAACGAATGGGGGTACCTTCAAAGTCGGCATCTGCAGCTTCATTGTTCCTGGGAGATCCGGCCCGTGGGCTCTGGAGGTCATCCCGGGGTTTCCAGGTACAGTTCCTGGGATCCTCAGTCGGGTCGGGAGTTCCACAGCCAGCGTGGGAAAATTTAAAGTCCGGGGCTCCCGCAGCTGCGGGAGATCGCGAAATTGCCAGCGCTTTCAGCTGCCGAAGCAGCTTGTCTGAAACGGCACCGATTACTGCCGTTTCCCTGATGCAGGTAAGTTGATAGAAGTTGTAGGTGAACCTTTTCTGTTCTGGTGCTATGATTGTATAGTGTCCATCATTGACACCCTTATCTTTGGAAACCAAATCTCATGACCAAAGTGCAAAACTCTCTCAACATGATGCTTTCCTTCTCAAATGCAACTTAAAACATATGTTGTCCCAAATGACCATAACTGCCGTATTGATGTGCAGATGTATGAACGATCTGGCACATTTCAGCAGTGGTGACTTGAGGTGCATTTGTGGTAAGGCATGTCAATGCTATACGCATTTGCCTGCGCTTGGGAGGACTATAAATGTTGAATGCTGTCAGCCGCCGGTTGACTGAATAACCCACTCAAGATAACATACATACACATTCTGAAGAATGTGAACAGTCTGAAGAAGGGTCTCGACCCGAAACGTTGCCTTTTTCCTTCGTTCCATAGATGCCGCCTCACCCACTGAGTTTCTCCAGCACTTTTGTCTACCTACATACACATCGTGTGAGTTGTGAATCTGAGTAGGTGTAAGTCTGAAGAAGGTTCCCGACCCGAAACGTCTCCCATCTTTTCCTCCAGAGGATGCTGCCTGACCCTCTGAGTTACACCGGCACTTTGTGTCTATCTTCCTGTACGTACACAAGAGGTGGGAGCAGGAATAGATCAGTCAGCCCCTTAAACTTGCCCAAGATTTTAGTAAGGTCTAATTGTAATCTCAACTTCAGATTCCATCCTAACTCTGTAAAGCTTTCGTTTCTTGCCCTACCATGAATCTATCTCTGTCTTAAGAATATTCAGAGTCTTGAAATATCTTCCTCAAGCAAGGAATCACAGTGCCCAGGGAGAAAAGGATCACCTCATTAATGAGACACCCCTTATTTGTGAATAGTGAGCCCTACTAATACTGGAGAGATTCTCCCAGTAGAGAAAACACCTCCTTCCCATCCACCCAACCAAGTCTCATCAGGATTTGAGGCGTTTCAGTTACATCCCCTCTCTTTTAAACTCCAACAGATAAAGACTTAGCTTGTTTATTTTTTTCTTCGGGGGGTGCAATGGTTAAGTTACTGCCTTACTGCACCGGAGCGCCGGGTTCAATCCTGACTATGTGCAAGAGCAGAGAGGCAGAGGGGTGTAAAATGAGGGTAGAAGCAATAGGTTGCAAGGTGAAAAGTAAAAGTGGCAGGCAGACAAATCCAGGGCAAAAATCAAAAAGGGCCATTTAACAACATAATTGTATAAAGGGTAAGAGTGTTGTAAAAACAAGCCTGACGGCTTTGTATCTTAATGCAAGGAGCATTCGTAATAAGGTGGATGAGTTGAATGTGCAGATAGTTATTAATGAATATGATATAGTTGGGATCACGGAGACATGGCTCCAGGGTGACCAAGGCTGGGAGCTGAACATCCAGGGATATTCAATATTCAGGAGGGATAGACAGAAAGGAAAAGGAGGTGGGGTAGCGTTGCTGGTTAGAGAGGAGATTAACGCAATAGAAAGGAAGGACATTAGCTTGGAGGATGTGGAATCGATATGGGTAGAGCTGCGAAACACTAAGGGGCAGAAAAAGCTAGTGGGAGTTGTGTACAGGCCACCTAACAGTAGTAGTGGAGTTGGGGATGGCATCAAACAGGAAATTAGAAATGCGTGCAACAAAGGTAAAACAATTATAATGGGTGACTTCAATCTACATATAGATTGGGTGAATCAAATTGGCAGGGGTGCTGAGGAAGAGGATTTCTTGGAATGTATGCGGGATAGTTTTCTAAACCAACATGTAGAGGAACCAACGAGAGAGCAGGCTATTCTAGACTGGGTATTGAGTAATGAGGAAGGGTTAGTTAGCAGTCTTGTTGTGCGTGGCCCCTTGGGCAAGAGTGACCATAATATGGTTGAGTTCTTCATTAGGATGGAGAGTGACATTGTTAATTCAGAAACAAGGGTCCTGAACTTAAAGAAAGGTGACTTTGAGGGTATGAGACGTGAATTGGCCAAGATAGACTGGCAAATGATTCTTAAAGGGTAGACGGTGGATATGCAATGGAAGGCATTTAAAAACTGCATGGATGAACTACAACAATTGTTCATCCCAGTTTGGCAAAAGAATAAATCGGGGAAGGTAGTGCATCCATGGATAACAAGGGAAATCAGGGATAGTATCAAAACAAAAGATAAAGCGTACAAATTAGCCAGAAAAAGCAGCCTACAAGAGGACTGGGAGAAATTCAGAGTCCAGCAGAGGAAGACAAAGGGCTTAATTAGGAAAGGGAGAATAGATTATGAAAGAAAACTGGCAGGGAACATAACAACTGACTCCAAAAGTTTTTATAGATATGTTAAGAGGAAAAAATTAGTTAAAACAAATGTAGGTCCCTTGCAGTCAGAAACAGTCGAATTGATTATGGGGAACAAGGACATGGCAGACCAATTGAATAACTACTTTGGTTCTGTCTTCACTATGGAAGACATAAATAATCTGCCGGAAATAGCAAGGGACCGGGGATTAAATGAGATGGAGGAACTGAGTGAAATCCAGGTTAGCCGGGAAGTGGTGTTAGGTAAATTGAATGGATTAAAGGCCGATAAATCCCCAGGGCCAGATAACTTGCCTGGGTAAGTACATCCCAGAGTACTTAAGGAAGTAGCCGCAGAAATAGTGGATGCATTAGTGATAATTTTTCAAAACTCTTTAGATTCTGGAGTAGTTCCTGAGGACTGGAGGGTAGCTAATGTAACCCCACTTTTTAAAAAGGGAGGGAGAGAGAAAACGGGGAATTACAGACCAGTTAGTCTAACATCGGTGGTGGGGGAAATTCTGGAGTCAGTTACTAAAGATGGGATAGCAGCACATTTGGAAAGTGGTGAATTCATTGGACAAAGTCAGCATGGATTTATGAAAGGTAAATCATGTTTGACGAATCTTATAGAATTTTTCGAGGATGTAACTAGTAGAGTGGATAAGGGAGAACCAGTGGATGTGTTATATCTGGACTTTCAGAAGGCTTTCGACAAAGTCCCACATAAGAGATTAGTATGCAAACTTAAAGCACACGGTATTGGAGGTTCAGTATTGATGTGGATAGAGAACTGGCTGGCAGACAGGAAGCAAAGAGTAGGAGTAAACGGGTCCTTTTCAGAATGGCAGGCAGTGACTAGTGGGGGTACCGCAAGGCTCAGTGCTGGGACCCCAGCTATTTACAATATATATTAATGACCTGGATGAGGGAATTGAATGCAACATCTCCAAGTTTGCGGATGACACGAAGCTGGGGGGCAGTGTTAGCTGTGAGGAGGATGCTAGGAGGCTGCAAGGTGACTTGGATAGGTTGGGTGAGTGGGCAAATGGATGGCAGATGCAGTATGATGTGGATAAATGTGAGGTTATCCACTTTGGTGGCAAAAACAGGAAAGTAGACTATTATCTGAATGGTGGCCGATTAGGAAAAGGGGAGATGCAACCAGACCTGGGTGTCATGGTACACCAGTCACTGAAAGTAGGCATGCAGGTGCAGCAGGCAGTGAAGAAAGCAAATGGTGTGTTAGCATTCATAGCAAAAGGATTTGAGTATAAGAGCAGGGAGGTTCTACGGCAGTTGTACAGGGTCTTGGTGAGACCACACCTGGAGTATTGCGTACAGTTTTGGTCTCCTAATCCGAGGAAAGACATTCTTGCCATAGAGAGAGTACAGAGAAGGTTCACCAGACTGATTCCTGGGATGGCAGGACTTTCATATGAAGAAAGATTGGATAGACTCGGCTTGTACACGCTAGAATTTAGAAGATTGAGGGGGGATCTTATAGAAACTTACAAAATTCTTAAGGGGTTGGACAGGCTAGATGCAGGAAGATTATTCCCGATGTTGGGGAAGTCTAGAACAAGGGCTCACAGTTTAAGGATAAGCGGGAAGTCTTTTAGGACCGAGATGAGAAAATCATTTTTTACACAGAGAGTGGTGAATCTGTGGAATTCTCTGCCACAGAAGGTAGTTGAGGCCAGTTCATTGGCTATATTTAAGAGGGAGTTAGATATGGCCCTTGTGGCTAAAGGGATCAGGGGGTATGGAGAGAAGGCAGGGATGGGATACTGAGTTGGATGATCAGCCATGATCATATCGAATGGCGGTGCAGGCTCGAAGGGCCGAATGGCCTACTCCTATACCTATTTTCTATGTTTCTATGTTTACAGGTTCCGTCTGTATGGAGTTTCAGGCCCGTAGGAAGCTTTTCAGAAAGGAGGGTGGCATGACAGGATTTGCAGAACCAGGGTTGGTTTACAGGGCGAGGCCAACGAATGCCCTTGCATTAGTAGTAGTGGTAAATGACAATATACATTCAGGAGCACCTGTTTCGTTGTTTTGCACAATCTGCAAGCATTGCCACTTTCATTTTACTGCATCTTGTATGTATATGTGACAAATAGACTTGACTTACCTTGACTTGACGACAAGTGATTTCCTGTTGTTCACAAACAAGGCACAAGGTAGGCAAAAGACGCCATCCACATGATCGCTATATACAAGCCAGGGATATGCTCGAAACCAGTCAGGGTTAAATATTCGCCAGCATCCATTCTTGTACAAGGCACCATATTTGTATGTTGGTCCCAGTTTAAAGTGATTCTGTATGAGGTACAGCTTCTGAGAGGTTGGCAATAGCTTTAGCAGCTTCTTCATTGGTTGTGGTAGAATTATGGAGAACTAGACCAAGTGCAGACCCGTTGGGTCTGTTCCCCCAACGTGCGGTTGCGGGGGGGGGGGGCCGGCATGTGGCGTCACACACATTAACCACCCCCACACACTACCTACCCCCCCGCACACGCGCTAAATACCCCCCTTGTCAATATATTAATATTATTAATTTGCTCCTATTACCCCATAACCGCCCTATCTACTGATGCATAGCCCCCAACTCGCAGGCGCATCTAGGGAGGGACGGGGGTAGAGAGTGAGGGCAAAGAGAGAAGGGGGAGAGAGGTAGGGAAGGAGGGAGGGGGGACAGGGAGGGGGGAGAGGAGGGGAGAGGAGAGAGAGAGAAAGGTGGGGGAAGAGAGAGCGAGGTGGGGGAGAGAGAGAGAGAGAGAGGTGGGGGAGAGAGAGAGGAGGGGGAGAGAGAGGAGGGGGAGAGAGAGGAGGGGGAGAGAGAGGAGGGGGAGAGAGAGAGAGGAGGGGGGAGAGAGAGAGGAGGGGGAGAGAGGAGGGGGAGAGAGAGAGGAGGGGGAGGGGGAGAGAGGTAGCAGAGAGAGAGAGGTGGGGGAGAGAGAGAGAGAGGGGGGTCACAAGGTTTTTATCAAAGGACTTGCGAGCGGCGCGACTGGAAGCGCGTTGGGTTTGCAGCGGGAGGGAGGGAGGGAGGGAGGGAGGGAGGGGCAGCCATGTTCTACCATCGGGCGGGGGATACGGAAAGGATTCAGAAGCCGGTGGCCTCCGGTGACCAGCTGTAACCTGCTGTGACCTCCCGATCTGCAGAACGCTCGTTCTTTCTGCACATTTGTACAGGGGTGGGGGTGGGTTGGAGCGGGCGGGCGTGGGAGTCCAGCTGCGGGAGGCATGGCGCGAGCGTACTTGAGTGGGGGGCGGGGCCAGGAGCCAGGTGGACCTTGATTGGTGGGCATGTGGGTCAGTAAAACGCCGAGTCCAGCACTGGATCAACTAAAGGGCCTGTCGCACTGCGGGGACCTAATTTGCGAGTTTAGAAGCGTTTGCACTCGACTCAAACTTGCAGCATGGTCGACACATGGTCCTAGGAGTCGAGAGAAGTTCGAGCAAGAATTTCATTGTCCTATCTGGGACACATGACAATAAACTCTCTTGAATATTGATTAGATTATAGCTATTGACAGTTCCCGAACCCAATCACAAAATTCACCATTACATTGTTTCTACAGAAAGTTCTAGCAGGAAGACAGTCTACAAAAGAATAGAAACATTTCTCCAGGTAGTATAAACAATTTGAACAGGCTTCACACTTCACAAGATAACAGCACAAACACTCTGCAACATAATTAACTGTACTTTACAACACCCCCTATCTGACCAAACCTAATCATGCATATGCAACACCTCTTAGCTCTTCTACAAAACGCTCATATATATAAACAAAAGGAGAGACATTTGGACCTCGCCTTATCCTCAACTTCCATCTAGGGTCCAGACTCCTTGGAGCGTGACTCATAACTTGCAAACTTCCACAGAAAGTGGACAAACAGAATACAGAGATTCTCCATTTTGTGACATATTTTATTTGGCCAATATTATCATTAACAGGACTTAAGACATGACATGTCTTCAAAAAATATTTTACTGATAGGCTGCTTATATGTGAAGTTTTCACAATTCTTGTAAGAACTCATGATATAGAATCATAAAACGTTTGAGATCTTCCAACTCCATCTTCTGCCTAGCTTCCACAGCAGCAACATCATCAACGGACTGCTGCATTACTGCAGACAGATCCATGATGACCATGAAAACATGCAGATTTTTGTAATATTCAAATTATATTAAAAATATGCTACAAAAAGAGTCACAAACTTTGGAATTCATATTTTTCAGTATTGTTATCAAGGCAAAGAAAGCAGTTCCAATTGTTTGATATTATTTGATATTATTCATGAGGAAAAAATATAATAGCTCTAAAACCTCAATTTTACAATCTCATTAAAGATATTCCCCCTTTCCCTCTTCCCTCTCCCCTCCCCATCTCTCCCCCTTCCCTTCCCCTCGCACTCTCCCCCTCCCCCTCCCCCTCTCACATCCCCCCCTCTTTCTGGCAGGGGGGGGGAGATGAAGGTGGCGTGGGCCCAGCGGGGGGTGGGGAATGAAGGTGGCGTGGGCCCAGTGGGGGTGGGTGGGAAATGAAGGTGGCGTGGGCCCAGTGGGGGGTGGGGAATGAAGGTGGCGTGGGCCCAGCGGGGGGGGGGTGGGGAATGAAGGTGGCGTGGGCCCAGCGGGGGGGTGGGGAATGAAGGTGGCGTGGGCCCAGCGGGGGGGTGGGGAATGAAGGTGGCGTGGGCCCAGTGGGGGGTTGTGGAATGAAGGTGGCGTGGGCCCAGCGGGGGGGAGGTGGGGAATGAAGGTGGCGTGGGCCCAGCGGGGGGGTGGGGAATGAAGGTGGCATAAGCCCAGCAGGGGGTGGGGAATGAAGGTGGCTTGGGCCCAGCGGGGGGGTGGGGAATGAAGGTGGCGTGGGCCCAGCGGGGATCAGCGGGGGTGGCGGGGGATCAGAGGGGGTGGCGTAGGCCCAGCGGGGGCGGAAGATGGCTTGGGCCACGGCGGCGGGGGGAGGCGAGGGCAGCGGGCCCCGCCGCAGTGGCATGTTGGGGTTACAGCCGCTCCCGCCCGGCAACGGGAGGACGGTCTTCTAGTCGCCTTACTGGCCGTTGGCGAGACTCCGATGCCGCGGATGGAATCGCTGGACCGGGCGGGCGGGCAGACACCGCACCCCACACCCCCCCCGGACGCCGCGGATGGAAACGTTCGGGCGGGCGGGCAGACGTCGCACCGCACCGCACCCCCCCACTTACCTGGAGTAGACACGAGGCATCGAGCTCAATGGGTGAAGCACAAATGGCAGTCTGATCCCGCCCGGGCCCACTGCACTCGCGCGGAGAGACGGCATCATTTTGCGTCGCTTCCCCAACTACGCAGGCGCGGATGGGCGCATTTCTTTCTCCCCCAGTGGCCGGAACCAGAATTTCGGGCTCTTTCCCACAAAGTGGAAATGCTGATTGTGCTCCAATTTAAAAAAAAAAATTCTGGGGAATTTTTTCTTACTCTGGGGAAAATAAGGGGGGTGCAGTCGCACCCTGCGCACCCCCCCTTCGGACGGCCAAGAGTTTATACCTTCTTCTAGTGACCGCATGGGTTTTCTCCAAGTGCGCCGGTTTCCCTCCACACTCCAAAGACGTACAGGTTTGTTGGTTAATGGGCTTTGGTAAAATTGTAAATTGTCCCTAGTGTGTAGAATAGCGCTAGAGTATGGGGGTGATCACTGGTCAGCATGGTCTCGGTGGGCCAAAGGGCCTGTTTCTTATTTAGTTTAATTTAGTTTAGAGATACAGCGCGGAAACAGGCCCTTTCGGCCCACCGGGTCCACGCCGACCAGCGATCTGCGCACATTAACACTATCCTATACCCACTAGGATAATTTTTACATTTACCAAGCCAATTAACCTACATACCTGTACATCCATGCTGTTTTTCTAATGTTTTATTAGAGAACTCACTCTTTCTAGGTACCAGCCCAGTAAATCTTTTCAGAATTGAATTGCTTCCGATGTATTTACATTATTGTTTTAATAAGAAGGCCAACGCAGAGTTTGCAGAAATGGTCAGTGGGGGAACCATTACATTGCAGGAGAAAACTACAGAAATGCTGGTTTTCAGAAAATGAATAGCAATAACAAAATGTTAAAGTCCAAAACAGCTGAAAAAAGTGAATTCAATCTAGTTCTGAGGATGCTCATCAAATCAAAATGTATGCAATTTATCCTGAGAGAAATTACATGAATTTATATATTTTTGGGATCACGGTATGAAATCATGCAGAAACAAAAGGGGCTGAAATTGACGTCATGATCAATGAATATGGAAGCATGTGCCTAGTATATGAAGTATGTAGGAAAAGGACATGTTTCAGATAATTTGAGGTAGAGGATGAAAGATTTGAAATGATCATTACCTGGAAGAGTTCCTTCAGTGTGAAGCAGTTGTTTGCAAGGTTGAACCAATGTTGGTTGCTTCTGAAGGTCTGCATTAAACTTTGTTTAGGCATTCCCATTGCATCCATTTCTGGTCACCTAGCTTTTGGAAGGACGTGAAGATCCCGACGAGATCACAGAAATGATTTATTACAACAGTTCCATGGATCAAGCTTTAAGCCGTTGTGTCAGATTGGAGAAGCTGATTTTGTTCTCCTTGAATCTAAAGGGCCTGTCCCACGGGCTGGCGATTCCAGGCGGCAATCCCACGTAGATTGCCGGAGCCGTATGTAGTTGGTCCCGACACTGCGCGGGGCTCAGAAAAACTGACACTGTCCAAAAATCCCATGCAGCAACGGCCTGCCGCCCCGCTGCCGCCTCGACGCCGCGCGCACCGCCTCGACGCCGCGAGCACCGCCTGGACGCCGCGCACCGTCTCGATGGAGTAGGCTAGCACGTTGCGCGATGACGTCATCACCTGACGCTGCGCTCGGCGCATGCCCGTGGGACAGGCCGTACGGTAATCACTCGGCCTCCGCGCGGCAAACGCTTCCGGTTAGGTTGCGCTTGCCGCATGCTCGTGGGACAGGCCGTACGGTGGCACCCCCGCGGCCCCCGCTTCCGGGGAAGTCACGCTTGCCGCCTGGAATCGCCTGCCCATGGGACCGGCCCTTTAGAGATTTGACAGAGGTGTCCAAATCATGACTGGTTTAAATAGAATAAATCAAGATAAGGCATTCAGTTAGTGAATGCCTTTAAGATCAGGAGACCCAGTTTTATTTGGGAAAAAATTCTAGCGGGTTGAGGGGAAAATCTTTATGTATAGAGTAGCCATGATCTAAAATCCAATGTCTTGAAGAACAGTGGAGATAGGCTTCAATGAAGGCTTTAAAAAGGCAGTTGAATATTTGCTTACGACAGAACAATTTGCAGGGAAATGGGGAAAGAGCAGTGCAATGTTATTGATGGCTCTACCAGAAGTTGATGTATGCAATGCGCTGAATGATTTGTGCTGTAACAATATTATGGTTCAATTAGATGTTTAATACCTAACTGCAGAAACATAGAAAAATAGGTGCACGAGTAAACCATTTGGCCCTTCGAGCCAGCACCGCCATTCAATATGATCATGGCTGATCATCTAAAATCTGTACCCTGTTCCTGCTTTTTCCCCATATCCCCTAATTTCTTTAAGCCCTAAGAGATAAATCTAACTTTCTCTTGAAAACATCCAGTGAATTGGCCTCCACTGCCTTCTGTGGCAGAGAATTCCACAGATTAACAACTCTCTGGGTGAAGAAGTTTTTCCTCATCTCAGTCCTAAATGGAATATCCCTTATTCCTAAACTGTGACCCTTGGTTCTGGACTCCGCTAACATTGGGAACATTTTTCCTGCATCTAGCCTGTCCAATCCTTTAAGAATTTTATATCTTTCTACAAGATCCCATCTCATCCTTCTAAATTTCAGAGAATACAAGCCCAGTCGACCCATTCTTTCATTATATGTCAGTCCCGCCATCCTGGAAATTAACCTGGTGAACCTACGCTGCACTCCCTCAATAGCAATAATGTCCTTCCTCAAATTAGGAGACCAAAATTGCACACAATACTCCAGGTGCTGTCTCACCAGGGCCCTGTACAACTGCAGTAGGACCTCCTTGAAATAAATGAGAACTTGAAAAATAGAAATGACAATAAGATTAAAAGTATATTTTCTAGTGTGAGTTAAAGAATAAATATAGAAATTGCACGATGAATTTAAATATTTTGCAGTTAGATTTATTTTAATATATACAACCACACATTTGAGATTTTTCTTTGTTTTGCATTTAATGAAAATTAGACAACATTTAACAAGTTTACTGTTTGAGAAGAATGTGCACAAAGAAGGCGTACAATTAAATTTGACAACCTCATCTTGACCAATGGCAACATAGATCTGCACCTAACTTGTACTTTGCAGGTCTTCTGTTTTTGGTAAACTAAGTTAAAAAAAACACCTGTACATTCTAAGCAACACAGTACATTTAAATCCGAGAACAGAGACAGTCTTTCTGATTGAGCTTTTAAATTCTCATAAATCCACCATATCTCTTTTCAAGTTCAGGGACTTCTTTGGAATATATTTCACCGTCTTCATCAGAAGGAACGAGAGCATCATTCCAGCGTTTCATAAATCCACCATACCTTTTCTGGTAATCTGGTTTCCCAAACCTTCTCATGAAGCCTCCATATCTCTTTTGCAGTTCTGGTAAATCTTCAAATTCCTGGTTTCGCTTGAATCCATTCATGAATCCTCCATATCGCTTCATGATCTCACTACGGCTATCAGAGTCGCTCTGGTCCAAGTAATGCTTCCGATCATTGAGCTCACTTAAGTTCAGCAACTCTCTGAGGACATCAGTGGTATCTACTGAAGAAGCACTCTCAGCATCCTTCTTCATGAATCCTCCATATCTTTTATTCAGTATCTCCCTCCCCTTATTTTCATCATCAGCTTCGGAGATGTATGTGTCACTGGTGTCTCCTTTTTTCATGAAACCGCCATAGCGCTTCATGAAGCCACCATATCTCTTGGTCAGAAGCTGGTGTTGCTCTTCCTTTTCCTTGTCATTTTCAGGAGCACTTTGACTGTCATCATGGGGTTTATTAACTTCCGCCAGCTCCTTACATATCCCCCATGCCTTTGCTGAAGGCATCTTACCTTCACACTCTAACGTGCAGCTCTGGAATAAAATAATATTTATGTATCAATCAATGGTTAACGTACCAAAATGCAACATGGCAGCCTCATAAACCAAGGATTGGTTCCAATGCCTTAGTGTTATAAAATAAACTATAGCTTCTTATAATGTGTGGTGGAGTGAAGAGCATCAGTTTACAGTTGTTCATCATTTATATAAATAATTGGATGAGAAGGTACAAGGCATGGATAGTAAAGTTGCATTAAAATCATTATTATAGATATTGGTGAAGGTTATCAACAATTACAGTTGAACTTGATCAGCTAGGTAAGTGGGCCGTGTAATGACATATGACGTACAATTCAGAGAAGTGTGAGATGTTGCATTTTCATTAATCAAACCAGAGTATGACATTCCTAGTGAACAGTGGAGGCACTGGAAAATGTTGTTGAACAGAGGAACCTTTGGTACAAGTAAAATAGCCTAATTAAATTGAAGTCAGAGTACATTATGTTGGAAAGACTGCAAAGAAGATTTACAAGAATGTTGCCAGCATTTGAGTTGAGTGTGGTGGACAACTGGTTGAGTGTGGTGGACTTTATTCCTTAAAGTGTCGGAGGCTAAGGAGTGTCTGTATAGAGGTGTATAAAATCGCGAGGTTCCTTGAAAAGTTGAATACACACAGTCCTTTCTCTAGGGGAAATTAAAAACTAGAGGCCAGAGATTTAAGGTGAGAGGGGAAGGACCTGACCTAATTGGAACCTGAGATGCAACTTCTTCACAAGGATGGCAATGTGAATATGGAACAAGCTGCCAGAGGAAGTGGTTGAGGCAGGTATAATAACAACATTTAAAAGACATTTGGACAGCTGATTGAATAGAAAAGGTTGAGAGGGATATCAGCTTAATGCATGCATATTTGACTGCCTAAGATAGGCATCTTGGTTGACATGGGCATGTTGAGCCAAGTTGTGTTTTGTGCTGTATTACTCTGATTCAGAATACAGTTGCACAGAATAGATAAGATAGCAAACTTTTTACAAATACCAATTATTACATTTTATTTTACTATTTAGTTCAGCTCATATAACTGCAGATAATCAGCTTAAATGGTTTTATTACTTGAATGTTATGGGCTTCAAGAGCACTGGCGTATTGGAAGTCCCATCGCTGTTAGCTCGCAATGAATCATAGAGATAGCCCATATCAACTATCAGAGTAATTAGTGATGGATAGTAAATGCAATCTTGACAGATTAGATTTGCATTAGAATCTCAGTGGAGGATCATTTGTAAGCATCCAATCTGTGGCACAATGCTCTGATTACTTTCTTTTTATACTCTGATGTAATTGGGGGGAAAAGAAGCAATTTTAGCAACCAGAGTATAATTACAAGCCATACCTGAAAACTAAGGCTGTCCCTGCCACAGTTAGAATACTTTGCTTTTACAGTTCAGGCAAATTTGTTTTCTTTATGATTATCCCAATTTTATTATCCAGAAATCTGATAGCATGTTTTGGTGGGGCAGAATTCCAAAGGGAAGGTGAAAGTCATCACAGCCCATGTAACAAGTTCAGCTGTGCATGATCAAAATCCAACATGGCATCCAACAGCATCAGTATTCAAAATGAACACATTTTTCACTTAAAATGGGAAAAAGATGGTACAATATAATTTCTATAATCTTGCTGTGTGGAGGTGCATATATAGTTGAATGAAAGCAGCAAGTCTGCCTGGTCAGTAAATTTTTAATGAAATCAAAGTTTTAGTAAGCATCAGTTTAACCATAATATCGCTGTCAATTATACATAAATATCCATATTTTATTTTTAAATTATGCAAATATCCTTTAGTTAAAGCAGCGTATACTACAATTTTGTGGCATATCTGACCACCCACTCCCTGTGAATTATATTTATCTAATAGCAGCAGTTAACCAAATGTTATTAATGACCAAAAAAAGAACTGTTGGCTAGCCTTTTAATAGCAAATTAAAATTTGCAAAATTGAAGTGTACAATTTTCTGTGCAATGTTAAGGCGAACAGCTATCAGCTTTACTTCATCAAGCATCTCGTCAGCTATTTAGCTCTCAATTCAACTTTCTGTCCAAAAAACCATGAGCTCAAATCCAATATGGGAAATGGCAGAATTTATCATTGATATTGTGCCTACATGGCCTTAAATATGGTTGGCTTATCCTTAGAAATTATATGACTCGCGTTTCAAACATTTATTCACTGCAATTTTCCCTCCATCATTTAAGCCTATTAACAAAAATGATATTTGCTGAGCTGTTAAAATTTTATGTAGGAAGGAAATGCAGATGCTGATTTAAACCGAAGATAGACACAAAAAGCTGGGAGTAACTCAGTGGGCCAGGCAGCATCTCTGGAGAGAAGGAATGGGTGACGTTTCGGGTCGAGACCCTTCTTCATACCTAAAGTTTTATAGTCTTCGCCAGATTATTAACATTCTTTCAAGCTTGAAATAAGGTCAATTTTGCTTTGAAATGTTTTAGCATTGCATCAGTGCGCAGCCTCCAGATTCCTGCTTCAGACAACCACTACTGTGAAGGGAATAATGTACTTACTGCTCACAGTGTGATCTCTAACATCAGGCGGTGATCCAACACAGTCTGATTAACCACTGTTGAGCACTGATGGGGCACAACATAAGCTTGAGGAACTGTAGACAGTTAACGGCTTTGTAGTTCAATATTGAATTCAACAATTTCAAGTAATGATTCTCTCATTTTCAGGTCGGGTCAGGTGCCCCTTGCTCTGTTACAAACAAACTTATTTACAGCTTTTTAGGAACTGAATTGACACTTCCACCTGGGCTCATCATGGTATGGAAAACCCAGCAAATCCAATAAAAAGAAAGGTCTGTCAAAGGGTGGATGTTGTGCCCATGTCAGTTTACATACAGGGAGGAACTGGGCACCACCAGATTACGTTGACAGAAGGAACTCAACTCACTTCACACATCAGTTAAGGGGTAGAGTGAGAGAGGAGCAGTTTCTAAGATGACACGATTCTCAATTACACCTCCTCTAGATACGTATTATATTACCATGCTTCCCTGCTAATTGTATCATTCTTTATGTCATTTAATCTCACTGTCTTTCTGTCCTATCACAAGTCTTTCCAACCATCTCTACTTCCTTTGTATCTTAAAACCTGTTCATTTCTTAAGTTTTTCCACTTTTACTATCCAACCTGCTGTGTGTTCAAGTACTTTCTATTTGTATTTCCAGCATTCAAAGTATTTTGATTTACAGGACATTGCATAGCAGTTTATGCCAAGATGCTCCACTCATAGAATGTAACAAATTTATTCTAGAAGCAACACTACTCATGAAACTGAAAGCTGATTTAGAAGATGAGCAAGGCAGTAGTAGAAGACAGAAATGGGGAGTAAGTGATATAAGGGCACAAGAGTGGTGGACAATTTGGAGCGGCAGTAGAAAGAGCAACTCTCAAGGCTGCTGTGCCATTCGGTACATCAAGGCTGAACATTAGCTTGATGTTCCAAGCCTTTTACCAAATCTATATCCAACAAACTATGGTGCTCAATTTGGAAAGATCCAGATCTCAGTTGTTCATCATATTTATTGTTGATTTTGATAACACAATAAGGCGGCAAATTCTAAGTTAAACATAAAATATTGGCGCTATAGACATAAATGGAGACAAAAACATTTGTAGCAGTCATGGAGGAATATCGCCATCTGCAGGGCCCCTTTCACATCGCACATTAAAACTGAAAATATATTCCTTATCACAAGGATAGACATAAAGTACTGGAACAGCTCAGTGGGTCAGGCAGCATGTCTAGAGAAAAATTAATGATGTTTCGGGTCGGAATGCTTCTTCAGACTTTATCACAAGGTCTGCTCCCAGGAACCCCATACCCATCAGTATGTTCACTGGCAGGATTGTAGCTGATGAAGATGGTGGATCACTACTACTTCTGGGCAATTAGGGATGGACATAGTGGATAGAAATTAAACCCTGGCCTTGCCAAGTGAATTGATTTGATGACTGAATAAAAAACTAAATGGAGTGATCAGGTGGAGCCGTGGCTTAGATTTTGATAAAGTTTAGTTGAGTTCATACATTTTGGAGTAAAGAATGTTGGAATGTCATTTAAATGGTAAAACTATTCATCTTCAGTCCCTTTTTCTAATTTCAATCTCTGCCCACTGATTCTCAAGCAGCAACAGACTGAAACCCAATCAGACACTTTGTAGTTAAGATCGTTAGGGATGTTAAAAGAGTGGATGTGAAGAGGATGTTTCCTCTTTTGGGAAAACCATAAAATGGGAGGCATTATTTAAAAGTAAGGTGTGGTCCATTTAAGATGGAGATGAGGTGATCATTTTTTTCCCTCGCTGAGTATTCTGAGACTCAAACCAAAGTAAAATCAGAGTCTTTGGAAATTTGCAAGGCAGATCCAGATAGATTATTGATAAGCATGAGGGTGTCAGGTTATTAGGAATAGACAAAAATGCAAAGTTGAGGTTACAGTAGATCCTCCATTATTTTATTAAATGGTGCATCAGGTTCAAGGGGCCAAATGACCTACTCCCTTTCCTGATTCTGATATTTTTTAGTTCATACACACCATGCCCAGTGCTGTAATCAGGATGTATTCCCTCCCCCCATTCTCTCCCAAGAACATAATTATCCTTTTGAGAAAGAGATACTGATCTCCCATTTTTTGCACACCTCTACAAAACCCCATTTATAAATGAACCGTTCTTGGTATGCAGATATTGGTAACTAAGGCTGTTCCATTTATTGTTCATTGCTCCAAGGTGGGCCTTTAATGTACATGCTACTTATGTTAAATCAGCGCATATGCAAGAAACATAGCTTTAAAATAAAATATTGTCATACAGGGAAGGTATTATTTCCCCAAATAATTATTAATCTGTGAACAATATTTCAAAGTATGATCATGAATAGTACAAGGTAGACTTTCTCCCTCAATCAAGATCAGAAGTGAAGTTTGAAGAAGAGACCCCATGTGAAATGTCACCTATCCATGTTCTCCAGAGATGTTGCCTGACTTGCTGAATTACTCTAGCACTTGGTATCCTTTTATACAAACCTGCATCTGCAAATGCTCTTTTCTATAAGCAGATTAATGATATTTCTGGAACTTTGAGATGTGCAGATTAACTGCTGCTTTTTCTGCATTACCAATTTGGCTATGCCTCAAAAAGGAATTAATTGGCTGTTAAATGCTTGGGGGTATCCTGGGTCCATTGAAGGCTATATATATATTAACATTGATTTATGTAAAATAACAGCTTTATACAATTTTATTTCCATTGAAGATGCCTCCCAGTGTATTTGGGTTATACCAGCTTGTTATGTGTTCACAAATCTGAAAAAAGCAACATTATTCAACAGGCTGCTTGTGAATTCAGTTAACAACCCTCTAACTCCAACACCGTCTGGTTATTATTTAGTTGAGTCAATGCCCCGTGAAACAATAATTTGTATGCTAGTTATGTTGCTAGCACTGAACAGGATGACAGTGAAACTACTATGATGACTAGGATAGGGCGCCCTTAGTAAAAAATGACTGTAATTCTTGGTCATTTGACTTGTTCACATTTAAATTTATTGGTTTAAGAAGTATAAAATTTGGTTGGTTGGAGGTTACTGCAGAAAATGCTGTTTAGATGAAGAATTAGTGATACGTGATCTCCTGGTTGCCGAACACTTTGACTCCCCTTCCCATTCCTATACTGAAGAGAATTCCACACTCACAACTCTCTGTGTGAAAAAGTGTTTCCTCATCTCCGTTCTAAACAGCTTACCCCTTATTCTTAAACTGTGGCCCCTGGTCCTGGACTCCCCTAACATCGGGAACATGTTTCCTGCCTCTAGCGCGTCCAAACCCTTAATAATCTTATATGTTTCAATAAGATTCCCTCTCATCCTTCTAAATTCCAGAGTATACAAGCCCAGCCACTCCATTCTCTCAGCATATGACAGTCCCGCCATCCCAGGAATTAACCTTGTGAACCTACGCTGCACTCCCTCAATAGCAAGAATGTCCTTCCTCTTTTATTCATTAGTCTCTATCACCATCTATATATCTTGTTCCCTTTCCCCTGATACTTAGCCTGAAGGGTCTCGACCCGAAGTGTCACCTATTCCTTTTCTCCAGAGATGTTGCCTGACCCGCTGTTACTCCAACTTTTTTGTGTCTATCTATATTAATATAATATTATTGATATATTATTTACTCCTGTGAATAACTAGTTTTCATGCTTTTATCTAAACTATTTAAAATAAAAATAGGTAAACTGATAAAATAAAAAACCTTTTGTGTAAACAAATTTCCTTTGTGTACCGTTGGCCATTGAAAATAACAGAATTGGATATTTATGTTTCTGTGAGGCGAATGGACACCACCATATGCGATGACATTCACTGGGATTCAATGAGATCCCTTTTCCCTGTTTAAGAAGGAACTGCAGATGCTGGAAAATCGAAGGTAGACAAAAATGCTAGAGTAACTCAGCGGATGAGGCAGCATCTATGGAGCGAAGGAATACGTGACGTTTCGGGTCGAGACCCTTCTTCAGATCCTTCTTCCCTGTGGCTATCAAACTGTACAACTCCTCCCCCTTCTGTCATGGGGTAGATTGAGACTAAGACTGACCCCTCCACAATCTTTGCACCCCCCACCCCCAATCTTCGCACAACTTTAATTTCATATTTAGTGTATTTTGTGGGGGTTTTATGACTGTTGGCAGATCAATTTCCCTCCTTGGATAAATAAAGTTCTATCGTATCAGAATACCATGTGGGCTGTTCTGTGCTGGTTGTTAACGTTTTGTTGTTTAAAGGCCGTGCCTGGAACATTGTTTTAAAACATATATCACACTTTGGCCCTATCCTGCTTCTTCAGACCCACTGTGTCAGTTACATCCTAAAACCATTAGCAACAAATTTATGGTGTGCCCATTTCCCACTAATGATAAACACGTTTCTTTGTCGCTTATACTCACTTGTAACATTCAATTTTGATTTCAGTAGTTCTCCGCAATGTTTATGTGGACTATGTAAATATTCTCAAACTGCACATGCATCCTTCACAACATAGTAAACGCACCGTATATTAGTCGATTTACTGGTTTAACTCGCCTGCAGGGGCCGCATTTGTTGAGGATTTCTGGGAGCGCAGCGAAAGCAAAGAGTCATTCTACCGTTTATCTTCCAGTCAGATCACAGATACAGATCGCAGCCAGATATGAGCCCTTGGAATGAACTACATTCAATGCAAAGCATCTGGGCGTTTGAGCACCAGGGGACCTTGTGCGTGCGTTTGGAAGGGGGGGTGGGTGGCTGTGGGAGGGAGGTTGAGGGTAGTGAAACAAAACAAGAAGGTCATGTTGTCCATTTGTTATGGTGGCATTACAGAAATCAAAACTCATTATCTTCAAATAACATGGACCTGATTTACGTTTCTCTCAACAAATACTTCCACCCGCCTGCATATCCCCACCATTTTCAGTCTTTATTTCAGATTTCCACAACTGCATTTTTATACCTTCCGGCTACAACAGTCGGACACTGGTTCGCCGTTTAATTAATATTGCCCATTTATATTCCAGAGTTCATATTAGGGTGGCATTGGCGCATCTGATAGACCTGCTGTCTCACAGCGCCAGAGACACTGGTTCGATCCTGACCTCAGGAGCTGTCCATGAGGAGTTTGCACGTTCTCCCCGTGATAGTGTGGGTTTCCTCCAGGCGCTCCGATTACAGCCCCCCCCCCCCCCCCCATTCCCAAAACATGTGGTAGATGTGTAGGTTTATTGACCTCTGCAGACATGCTGCTAATGTGCAGGGAGTGGATGGGGAAATGGGATACCATAGAACTAGTGTGAACTAGTGTGATAGATGATCAGCTTGGACTCTGTGGGCCGAAGGAAATATTTACATGCTGTATCGATCGGGTTGTCTTTTAAATGCCCCCACGAACTGGCCCTGATGTTTTTCAGCGCAGGGTTTATAGTAACTGAATCATACGGTCTGAAGACAGATCTTCCTGTCCCGCGGGCCATTGGCAATCTGTTAAATCCCATATTCCAGCAGGTCGGCGGCTTTTGTCCCAGTGGCCGCACAGGTGCTCATCTGTAGGTTTACTTGATAAACCTTTTCAGGGCGTCTGGCCCAAACACTCCTCAGGCAGTGTGTTCCAGATACCAACACCCTTTGGCCTCCTCCTAAATCTCCTACACCTTATCTTAAACCTACGACGTCTGATTATGAACAGTTTTACCGAGTAGAAACGTTTATCGCCATGCCCCTATCCGGGCCCATAAGACACAAGAGCAGAATGAGGCCATTCGGCCCATCGAGCGTGCTCCGCCATTCGATCATTGCTGATCTATTTTTTCCTCTCAACCCCATTTTCCTGCCATCTCCTCGTACACCATTACTAACCATCAAGAACCTATCAAACCACGACCCTCTAATAATGTCAATCACTATCCCTGACTGTCCCGTCTCTCATTATAACGGAGACCTTCTAACCCAGGCAACATCCTGGTGAATGTCCTCTGCAGTCCAATAACATCTTTCCTATTTGTGTGAAAACCCCCAGAACTGCACACAGTACTCCAACTACCGCCTATAATTTTAGCATTGTACCATAATCTTCCTCTTTTTTTTTGTCCCAGCTGATCAAGGCAAGTGTCCCGCATATCTACTTACCTACCAGTGCTGCCGCTTTACATGATCCTTTGAAATGCACACCCAAGGACTCTCTACTCCTCAGTAATTACCAGAGTCCTGTCAAAATCCAATAGGACTGATAGGAATTTCATTGATCATTAGTTTGGCTTCATTTGGAGTATTGCGTGCAGACTTGGACGCCCCCTTTTCAGGGAGGATGGGGAGGTTTTGGAAAGGGTGCAGAGGAGGTTGGCCAGAATGTTGCCTAGATTAGAGGGTATTAGCTGCAGAGAGAGATTGGACAAACTTGGACTGTTTTCCTGGAACGCAGGTTGAGGGAAGGTCTGCTAGAGCATACACTTATGTCAGGGTAGACACCCTGAATCTTTTTTAAAGGGTGGAAAGATCAAATATTAGGCAGTGTAGCTTTAAGGCGAGAGGGTAAAACAAAAAAATAAGTAGCGAGTTGCAAATTGTTTCCCCATGGAACAGAGGGATATGGTTTATGTACAGGCAGATAAGAATTGATCTTGGCATCATGTTCGGCATAGATATTTTGGGCCGAATGACACGTTCCAGTAGTGTACTGTTCTATGCGCTGAAATGCATATCGCATATTGCGATGAACAGTGAGGGCACGTCTCATGGAAGCAAAATTAAAACAACTTTTTGTTTAAAGCGACAGTTTGAATTCGAAATTGACGAGATAGTCGAGCATAGTCGAGCATTTCCTGATCCCCAACTAACTTTGGTAATGCAAAGCTGTGAGCGCATTCACTAACTATTCTTAACTATTTCCGTAATTCGAACTTTTGAAGCGAGTACACTTGTTATTTCGCCGAGGCAAGATTGCGGGCAAGTGTGCGGGTAGAGGGGTATAGATTGTATCCGTTAATCCCCACGCAGTGTTCAGCGGTTTTGCTCGGTGCAGCTGGTCATTACCCACGATAGTTGGCGCTCGCAACATCGATGAACGACCAGACTATTGTTTCCGATGTATTTCTCCTGTTAAAAGACTAGCCGTTGTCGTTTAACGGGAGGGGGCAATAATGGCCAACCCCAATCACTTATGTGCCCGTAAAACCGGACAACGCTTCTTTCACACACCTTTCTTCGCTGGCCCTTTCTCGCTCTCACATTTATCGCCCTTTTCATTGGATCACTGATTTTTTTTTAAACTTTCTTTTTTTGCGCGCACAGTACACTTGCCCACGCTACTTAGAATGAATGCAAGATAAATGATGCAGACCAATAATTAAAATCGGCGATCAAATGTTCACCTTCCTAAGAGACACCTGGCGTTTTCCTGGGCATGTCTCTGCACCAATGGAAAATAACGGGGCACTCGGAGACTGCTTGGTCAGCGACCGGACTCAAAATGCAAACGACATCCATCCCGCAAATGGCGTAAACTTATTGACACCCGGGCATTATATGAACTGTCATTTCGTCCGTACATGAGCAGGATCGACGTGCATGTTGAAGTAAGGGAGAACGTTTAAACTCACCAGCGAGTTGAACTCAGTGGAGTGGCCTGCCAAATGGTAGGCACAGTAAGCGCACTCCTGGTCACAGTCTGCTCCGACCCCCGCGAAGGAGGCACAAAACACCGCCACCAGGCAATGGCACTTCCACAATAACGCCATCAGCTGAAATACAACACAGAAAGCAACGCATAACTAGCGGAGAGTTAAATTGTCGTTTTCTAATTCACACTTTTATCCGGCATCGGTTTACTAAAGATTTAAGCACATTTGCATCATTCTTCATTGGCGGAATCAGTAAAAGTTTTCGCAGAATTTATCAGATTTGCACCATTCTTTGGAGGTCTAAAGGGTTGTTTACGTATCATAATTGCCTTGTTGGAACAAAATCATGAAAATAAAAAAATCATTTTGAGGAACGCCTGTTTATTAGACCCACAGCTCTCAGATAACACCAAGTGTTGGAGGAACTCAGCCGACCATGCAGTCCGTATCTGTGGAGTGAATGGACGCGATGTTTCAGTTCGGGACCCTGAATGAGGAAGGCACCCGACCCGAAAAGGCGCCTGTCCATTCCCATCCACAGATACTGCATGACTTCCGAGTTCCTCTGCCACTTTTGAGTTTCGCTTAAGATTCCAGCATCCGCGGTTGCTTGTGTCTCCAGTTCTCCCGACAACTGGCTACCGCTACTTTTCATGGAACGAGGAACCAGGCTACGGTTATGCTGCAGCAAATATACCCACCGTACACTGGAGAGAGCAGTAAAGGATGCAAGTTACGTTTGTAACTGCTGTGCTGATTATCACAATCTGGAAACATAACTAATAATATAAAACCAGTTTAACTCCGAACATCGTAACACCGACCCTGCTAAAGAACTAAAGCATGCGTGGACATATTAATGTTTACAAAAAAACAACCCGTTTGATATAGTTGCTGACAAATGCACTTTCAGTGAATTCAGAAAGTTGTCCTAAATAATGTTTCCGTTCACCGAAGACTACTTAAACAAACAGCGCACCGAGTCCATTAAGCTGCGAATCCTGCACCTACCTTTGTCGCAAGCTTTCTGAAAATGCAAACCTTCTGATGCCGGGTGTAGGTTTCTGGTTCGAGCGGACTTTATCTGGTATTTATAGAGGAATGCGCCGATCTCCGGAAACAACCTGGAAAATAGACGTGACCCGCAGTTACTGTAGGCAGTTTGCCTGTCTACTGATTTAACTGACTCGCCCCGCGTCTTTAAGTAAGGGCGGGTCACAGTGGGCAACTGTCAATCCTTACCCAAGCTGTCAGATTGTTAATATTTACAGCGCTCAAATGGAAGCGACTCAGTGCAACGATCACAAGAAGATAGTTGCCTGCGGGTCCCATGATGCAAAGGCACAGACTTTATTCTTCTGTGGCGTGTGACAGGTTGCCTCCTACGGGCCAAAATACTTCAGGATCTAATTGGCGGCAGGCAATGAGTGCGTTTGTAAATGAAGGGCGATCAATGCCCGAGTCTCTTTCTTTTTTAAAGGTTGTGTCGGACGAGGCTGGAGAAAAGCATTCACATTTCAATGCGAAACCAATACATCGCTACGAGAGGAACGTGGAAAACCACAGTAAACAACACACAGTCCCTCAAAACGTGTTTCAGTGGGATTAGCGATTGCGGTAATGTCAGAACCAGACACGACTGGGATAAATCGTGGATACTTCTGCCACATTTAGAAGATAGCAAAAGACAGGTTACAAGTAAATGAAAATCAGTTAAGCTATTTTGCAATAAAGTGAAATGACACATCTCATAATACCACGCCTCAAAGCAAATTGCATTCAAGCAAATGTAGGCAGCAATCTATTTCCGATATGCCAACCATTCAACAAACGGATTGTAGAATTACAAACAACGCATTCCAGATCAAACTGATTCCATTTTATTTATTTGAAAATGCTTTTTCCCCCTAATTCGTAATTCTTGAAGCTGCAGCCCATTCCCACCCACTCCCCCAATATAACATGCCTTCCTTGTTAATTTTAATTCCATCTGGAGTTGAGCGTACTTGTGGTCCTGCGTTAGCCGTGGACAAGCAGGCACATAAATTCAAGCCTGGCAAAAGTTTAAGCCATTTATGAAAGTGACATAACTAGGAGGTAGTCAGTGATTCACGAATTCTTCACTATCCCTCTTACACAACTTGTTGTTTCCCCCCAAATGCCCAGAACTCGAATGCTCAAGATTTTACTCTGCAAGATATCCTACATCTTGTGGTTCAAATTCAGAACAAGCCAAGCCATTTTGTCAACGGGCTCGTCTGGCACCAGAAGTGTGTGTGCAGCCAGTGGTAGGTAACACAAATATCATGAACATGTATATATTTGTCTGAAGAAGGAAACGTTGCCTATTTCCTTCGCTCCATAGATGCTGCTGCACCCGCTGAGTTTCTCCAGCACTTTTGTCTACCCTATATATTTGATAAGTTGGGTTAATGTATTTCATATCGGGATTGACCCAGAGTCGCCTTTATCTTGCAGTGATGACAGGAGTAAAGATGGCTTTCCTGCTTTCTATAATTGCAGACGAAGGAACTGCAGATGCTGGTTTACCCTTCTTCAGACACTTAAGTGTCACTGGAGTCTGAAGACACGGGAATCTGAAGAGGGATTTCGACCCGAAACGTCACCTATTCCTTTTCTCAAGAGATGCTGCCTGACCCGCTTTTTGTGTCTATCTTCTCTAATTGGGGGTCGGTTTCCACTTGTAGAAACGGATAACGTATTGTCCTTTAACTTTCCGTCACCCGGACTGTGTATTGATGTCACCGATGAATAAGGTTTGACCGGTCAGTGGTCTTTGATATCCTCGGCGCTTTTGTCCGTGCAGGAACGGCAAAAGAGGGAAGACCAGGCACGGGCGAAGTAAAAAGCGTCCCCATGGTAGCGACACTGGTCGGCGTATTTCCTTCGCTGGTCATTGTAACCAGCCAAACGACAGACATTTCTCTAATCGTCCCGTGTGCAAGCTTCTTGTAAGTGGGGTTGGCTCAAATTCCCAGAGAATTCAGTGAAAGATCCAATCTAAAAGGTTAATATTTTCTCCACCTCTTTTTGTTAATTCAGCCCCCTCGCCCCCAAGACCTGGACGACAGCTAATTCCGGTTGTTAGCTCGGTTGGGTCAGATTTATCATTACAGCTTTCATTACAGCTATCATTACACTACAGCTTACATCATTAATTAAAAATTAATTACAGCTGCATTGCAAGGTAAGAGTATGAACAGGCAGAAATAGACCGCATCTCGCTTATACAGAGCTCGGTGTTACTGTTATTGTTCCATTGTTTGAATGCAAACAACGCAATTTTTTGTTCGAATGCAAACAATGCAAAGAGAATGGTAAATGAAGAGGAACGTTAATTATTCAGGATTATTCTTGCCAATAGGATTCTGTCCTCGAACTTTCCTGGCATTTTGAAACAGTTACTGTTCCAGTGCCAATTAATGCCGGAAGCTTAGACAATTCATCACTCGTGATAGGAGAGAACGCTTATCCCCCTTTTTCCATTTGTTCCATCGGAGCAATAAGCTGAGGAGTCAGAGATTGGCAGCACAATCAAAGCACTAAACATATTAAAAAAAGGTCAACAATGAAAATCAGACTACTGATACATACTACCATAGCCTCTGGAGATTGGATCTCTCTTTCACTTGTCTTATCTGTTCTTTTGCAATAATATATTTGAGTGAAAAGATGAATTGCCTATTTTTTCTGATTACTATCAAATTGTTGAGTGCTATCATTATTTTGCTATTTTATGGTTGGTCAAATATGACAAAGATCTGAGGTAATCTATCAGTACATATACATTTCAGTACATATCAGTACATATACATAGTGTTTCAGAAGGGTTCATATTTTGAGGGCTGTGCATTGGAAATCCATTTGAGGCATTGTCAGCAAGAGCAACATATTTGTATCCTATGGCTTAAATGAAAGGAAAAAAATGTTTCACAGTGCCAGAAAATGTAACGAAGGAGAGTAATCCACTTGGAATTCAGATGTGTGCCAGTCAAGATGTTTTTTATGGTTGTTACGGGTCAACATTTAGTGCAGGCACATCTGAATTGAATTTTGGAGTTGAATTTATTTGAACTTTGGATTTGAAAGATCTCATTTTTATATCATACTAGACTAAGTGGGACCCGTTGGGTCCCATGATCACATGGGAGGGCTGGTCCCCCAATGCAATATTCCACCTCTCCACCAATTCCAATATTGGTGGCCAGTGAGGGGGGGAGGGGCTTTCTGGAGCGCTAGTATGGGTACTGTGGGCTGAAGGGACTGGTTAGTATGGACATTGTGGGCCAAATGGATTCTTGGGGTGGCAGCTCAGTCACTCAAGCCTGATGTGTTGGCACCTCACTAACAGCTGGTGGGCTAGCAATTGACTCACGGCTATTCCTTGAAATTCCATTTCAAGCAGGGTGCAAGGCAACCAAATTCAAATGCAGTTTCCTACCATTTCAAGCAGGGTGCAAGGCCACCAAATTCAAGTGCAGTTTCTTACCACTTCAAGCAGGGTGCAAGGCCACTGAATTCAAGTGCAGTTTCTTATCACTTCAAGCAGGTTGCAAGGCCACCAAATTCAAATGCAGTTTCATGCCATTTCAAGCAGGGTGCAAGGCCACCAAATTCAAGTGCAGTTTCATGCCACTTCAAGCAGGGTGCAAGGCCACCAAATTCAAGTGCAGTTTCATGTCAATTCAAGCAGGGTGCAAGGCCATCAAATGCTAGTGCTGTTTCATGCCATTTCAAGCAGGCTGCAAGGCCACCATATTCAAATGCAGTTTCATACCATTTAGTAATATAGATGGATGAATCGTACAACCCCAGAATGGCTTTCAACACCATAAGGAAATTTCAAATATTCTTCTTCTTAACCAATTTCTTGGGGTTAAGGATGATTTCCTTTGACTTCGGTCCTGTGGGTAGCAAGGAGACAGGAGGAATATGTAGAAACTATAGACTTTGTCACAAGTGCGACAGATGGAGCGTGAAGGTGCAAATGGCTGGGTGGATTTGATGATGCTATGTTCATCCTACTGATTGAATTTGACCCTCTATGTGCTTATCTCAGGGAGACTCAACATGCCCAGAGTCTCCTGGGATGGCTTTTCACCAGCTTGAGCAATTGTGAGCCAGTGATTCAATGAACCTGTAAAAGTGTTATATTTTTTCAAATAGATTTTGTGAGTCTCCTTCAAGCATTTGTTTTGCATTCTATCCAAACCGGTCCTCAGTCTGCTACCCTCAGTCTCTTGAAGAAGTAGCTGGCACATCAATGTGGTTGGTCCATGACAGATCGTTGGTAATGTTAAAGTTAGGTAACTTGAAGCTCACAACCATGTCCTCTTCAGCATCATTGATGTTGATTGGGGCATGTGCATAGAAACATAGAAACATAGTAAATAGGTGCAGGAGTAGGCCATTCGGCCCTTCGAGCCTGCACCGCCATTCAATATGATCATGGCTGATCATCCAACTCAGTATCCTGTACCTGCCTTCTCTCCATACCCCCTGATCCCTTTAGCCACAAGGGCCACATCTAACTCCCTCTTAAATATAGCCGATGAACTGGCCTCAACTACCTTCTGTGGCAGATAATTCTGTACGTACTTACTGAAGTTTATACTTATGTTTACTGAAGTCGAAAAATGCTCTTTTGCTTCGCTGAGGACGCATCCTTGCAGGGCACTGGTGTTGAGAATTATTGTGGAGGAAATGTTGTCACCACTTCCAGGTTAGCCGGGAAGTGGTGTTAGGTAAATTGAATGGATTAAAGGCCGATAAATCCCCAGGGCCAGATAGGCTGCATCCCAGACTACTAAAGGAAGTAGCCCCAGAAATAGTGGATGCATTAGTGATAATTTTTCAAAACTCTTTAGATTCTGGAGTAGTTCCTGAGGATTGGAGGGTAGCTAATGTAACCCCACTTTTTAAGAAGGGAGGGAGAGAGAAAACGGGGAATTACAGACCAGTTAGTCTAACATCGGTAGTGGGGAAACTGCTAGAGTCAGTTATTAAAGATGGGATAGCAGCACATTTTTATAAAGTGGTGAAATCATTGGACAAAGTCAGCATGGATTTACGAAAGGTAAATCATGTCTGACGAATCTTATCAAATTTTTCGAGGATGTAACTAGTAGAGTGGATAAGGGAGAACCAGTGGATGTGTTATATCTGAACATTCAGAAGGCTTTCGACAAGGTCCCACATAAGAGATTAGTATACAAACTTAAAGCACACGGTATTGGGGGTTCAGTATTGATGTGGATAGAGCACTGGCTGGCAAACAGGAAGCCAAGAGTAGGAGTAAACAGGTCCTTTTCAGAATGGCAGGCAGTGACTAGTGGGGTGCCGCAAGGCTCAGTGCTGGGACCCCAGCTATTTACAATATATATTAATGATTTGGACGAGGGAATTGAATGCAACATCTCCAAGTTTGCGGATGACACGAAGCTGGGGGGCAATGTTAGCTGTGAGGAGGATGCTAGGAAGCTGCAAGGTGACTTGGATAGGCTGGGTGAGTGGGCAAATGCATGGCAGATGCAATATAATGTGGATAAATGTGAGGTTATCCACTTTGGTGGCAAAAACAGGAAAGTAGACTATTATCTAAATGGTGGCCGATTAGGAAAAGGGGAGATGCAACGAGACCTGGGTGTCATGGTACACCAGTCATTGAAAGTAGGCATGCAGGTGCAGCAGGCAGTGAAGAAAGCGAATGGTATGTTAGCATTCATAGCAAAAGGATTTGAGTATAAGAGCAGGGAGGTTCTACTGTAGTTGTACAGGGCCTTGGTGAGACCACACCTGGAGTATTGCGTACAGTTTTGATCTCCAAATCTGAGGAAAGACATTCTTGCTAGAGAGGGAGTACAGAGAAGGTTCACCAGACTGATTCCTGGGATGTCAGGACTTTCATATGAAGAAAGACTGGGTAGACTCGGCTTGTACTTGCTAGAATTTAGAAGATTGAGGGGGGATCTTATAGAAACTTACACAATTCTTAAGGGGTTGGACAGGCTAGATGCAGGAAGATTGTTCCCGGTGTTGGGGAAGTCCAGGACAAGGGGTCACAGTTTAAGGATAATGGGGAAATCCTTTAGGACCGAGATGAGAAAAACATTTTTCACACAGAGAGTGGTGAATCTCTGGAATTCTCTGCCACAGAAGGTAGTTGAGGCCAGTTCATTGACTATATTTAAGAGGGAGTTAGATGTGGCCCTTGTGGCTAAAGGGATCAGGGGGTATGGAGAGAAGGCAGATACAGGATACTGAGTTGGATGATCAGCCATGATCATATTGAATGGCGGTGCAGGCTTGAAGTGCCGAATGGCCTACTCCTGCACCTATTTACTATGTTTCTATGTCACCTATCTTTACTGATCTACTGATTGTATGTTGAGCATCCAGTAGCGGGGGGGGGGGGGGAGGGGGGGCGGGGGTTGGGGGCGGGAGGGAAGGGGGCGGGGGGGAGGTATGGGGGTTGCTGATTCCTAGTTCTAGGATTTTTGGGAGAATTAGCTCTGGTAACATAGTTCAAGATTAAAAAATACTCATAGTACATGCAAAGGAAACATCTACCACCAAACAAAGGTAGATTATCTGATGTTTTTTTGTATTCACATTACTTTTTCCACAATTTTATTGCTGCTTATTGGTGTAAATGGTGTTTGTCCACAAAATATGGATACTTATGTACTATAAATGTTAAGACATGTTAATTTGTACATAGGATTTCCTTGATAAAATTAAGACCTTTGGCCACCTTATATTAATGCTTTGACCCTCAATCTGAAGAAGGGTTCTGACCCGAAACACCACCTAATTCACTTTCACCAGAAATGCTGCCTGGCCCTCTGAGTTACTCCAGCATTTTGTGTCTATCCCAAGCATTAGTGCAAGCTTCATTCCATTCCAAGCAAAGATACATTTGAAATTATATTATGGTGTCAAGAGAAGCAAGATTTTTCTTCTGTACCCTCAACAAATCTAGGGTCCTGTAAACCTCCAGATCTGATCCATTCCATCTATGTGTTGATGGCTCATTAATGGTGAAATATGTTGGAATGTCTGCCCAATGGGATTGCAGTCAGTCACCTCAGTAAAACTGAAGTCAAGGTGTAAAATTAAAGTTGCTTCTTATTTCTGAGTGCCAGCATGCAACATCTTCATGCATTATGTTAGTCTGTTGTTTAAAATTCAAAATAATTCTTTTTTTATTAAAAAAAAAGATTTTTTTTTAATGTTTATTTTATTAGAAGCAATTGTACAAGAATAAAGCAATTGGCATAACAATTATACAATTTTCAGATTCATTTTTAACATTTTATATATTGATACATAAATTGAGAAAAAGAGTAAAAAGGAAAGAATGAAGAAAAAGAAGAAAGACACAAAAAAGAGAGAAGAAAAGCCCCCTGAACTGCCAAAGAAGTGCGAGAAGAAAAAAAAGAGAGAACAAAACACCCCCAAAAAACGGAGATATGTCCCACTATCCTTCCTTCCCCCCTCCCCCCCCCCACCCCCGCTCACCCATCCCAAGCATCGGTTATAAATTTGTGTTCAACCATTCTGTTGTTGAACAAATTCAGTGAAAGGAGACCATGTTTTGGAGAATTGGTCTGCATTGGTCTGCTTTATCAGCCAAAATAAGGCTAGTTTTTTCTAAATGTAGTGTCTCGGTCATTTCAGTGATCCACATCTTCACTGTGGGAACTGTTATCTTTTTCCAGAATTTGAGTATAAATGTTTTCGCAGTTATTAAGCCGTAGTCAAGGAAACATCTTTGGAATGTCGTTAACTTAGAACAGCCCTCTGACATTCCTAAAATTATTAGTTTTGCATCTGACTCCAGTTTAATTTAAAATGTTTTGGAGATGATATCGAATATTCCCATCCAGAAATGTTGTATCTTTATACAGGATGCAAAGGAATGAGTTAAGGTAGCTTCTTGGAGGTGACATTCATCACAGTTAGGGGAGACAGTTGGGAAGATCTTATTCAATTTAGTCTTTGAGTAGTATAACCTATGCAATATTTTGAATTGTTCAGGGAATGCCTGACATTTAAAGAACAGTAATGTATGTATAGTAGGCTTTCCTCCCGTATATCTTTTGAAATAGATAAACCGAACTCGTCTTCCCATGCTCGCCTATACATCTCAGAAGGTGGGGTTTCAACATTTAAGAGAGTGTTATAAATGTAAGATATCAACTTACTTGTACCGGCATGTCTATTCAGACAATCGTCTAATATATCTGGACCCATAAAAGGATAAACTTGTGTGTATGTTTTCACATAATCTCGGATTTGAAAGTATCTAAAAAGATTGCTTGCTTTCAAATGATATTTCTCCTGTAGTTCTTGAAAAGAAAAGAAAGTCCTCTTCTTATAAAGGTCTCCCACAGTATTAATTCCTAGGTTTTTCCATTTGAACAAACACCCTATCTAAAGTAGACGGTTTAAACGAGGGATTGTTAGCAATAGGCAGAAGGAGAGACAAATTTCTCAGTTTAAGACTTAATTTCAACTGTTTCCAGATACGTAGGGTACTGTGTATTATCGGATTTTGCTCATACGTTGATTTATTCAGATGTATTGGCGATAGAAGAATCGAGCCTATGTTAAAAGGCAAGCAATCTTCCCTCTCCATTTTTAACCAATTTACCTGTTGACATGTATCGTCCAACCAGAAGATTATATTTTTAATGTTAGTCGCCCAGTAGTAGAAAAGAAAGTTAGGAAGAGCTAATCCTCTGTTTTCTTTGGATTTGCACAAATGTCTTTTATGTATTCTGTGGGTTTTGTAGTCCCAAATGAAGTTAGTGATAGTAGAATCAATTTTAAAAAAACTTTTAGGGAGATATATCGGTATTGATTGAAATAAATATAGGAGTTGCGGAAGGAAGATCATCTTTATGGCATTTACTCTATCTATAAGGGAAATAGGAAGTGTTTTCCAGAATTGAATGTAGGCATATAGTTTAGTAATTAATGGTGGGAAATTTGTTTGAAATAGAGAGGAGTGTTTTCTAGTCACGTAAACTCCGAGATATCTAAATTTTTCGGTAACAATTCTGAAGGGAAATTTTTGGAGTTGAGAAGGATCTAGAGTTTTTATTGGCATAATTTCACTTTTATTCCAATTTATTCTATAACCTGAAAAAGCACCAAATTGTTCTATAACGTTTAATACATTTGGGATACTAACTTGGGAATTAGTAATGTATAAAAGTACATCATCTGCATATAACGAAATCTTATTGCTGGTATATTTAGTATTATATCCATGAATGCCAGAATGTGACCTAATACTCTCAGCAAGGGATTCTATGGCTAAAACAAATAACATTGGTGAAAGGGCGCATTTGGATAAGTGAAATTTAGGTGAAAGCATTTGGTTTGTCAGTATTCTGGCTGTCGGATTAGTGTATAACAGCTTCACCCATGAAATTAAGTTTTCTCCTAATTGGAATTTTTTCAACACTGAAAAGATAAGCCCATTCCACTTGGTCGAAAGCTTTTTCTGCGTCTAGGGAAATAATTGTTAGATCTTCGTTTGTCGTTCTATGCGAGTATATTATATTAAACAAATGTCTCAAATTATAAAATGAATGTCGATTAGGTATAAACCCAGTTTGATCTGGATGTATTAATTTACTAGTAACCAAGCTTAGTCTACGTGTCATAGTCTTAGCTAATATCTTCTGGTCTGTATTTAAAAGAGCTATTGCCCTATATGATTCAGGCTACTTATACATCTTTTTTTTATAATAGATGTAAAATCTTGGGCCGGAAGTTGGCAGTTGATGATATGCGTTCCCTGTAAAGGAGTTTTGCATGTCCACAGAGGTATTGGGAAACTTGAAGATGGTTTGTATTTCATTCACACTACTCTGCCCATTGCTCTCTGTTTTCCTTTCACGTGCAAATTGAAATCTGACTGAATGTCAACAACCACAGCAACTATTACTTGTATTTGTGTAGCATTTTTAACATAGTAAAATATCCCAAGGGTATTCACAAGAAAGTTTGATTCTGAGCCACAACTATAGATATTATTAACAAAGGACAAAACATTGTTAAAAAGCTAATTTGAAGGAGCATTTTAAAAGGTTAAAATGAGGTATGTGAAGTATGGGGATTTAAGAGGGTTTCAGAGATGCTGCCTGTCCCACTGAGTTGCTCCAGCTTTTTGTGTGTACAGTTTAAACCAGCATCTGCAGTTCCTTCCTACACAGAGGGGAATTATCGTTGGGGTTCCAGAGAAAAGCAAACTTACTGTGATAGGATCAATCTTCAAGACCTTTGGATTCTAATCCAGTAACACAATGTTGTATTTGAAGAAATCATAAATAAATTTCTATTGAAATGCGTAAATACATTTACGATGTATTACATTTAACAGAGAAATTCGTCTCTCTATGTTCTTTTTCCACAGAGAATCAATTTTCCCAGTAAACTAATTATTTAGTCAGTTCTATTTTATGCTCTGAGGAGTAGAGAAATGAAAAGATTCAAAAGCTTCTGAAAGGAGAAATTCCTCCTTTCAAATCTCAAATGGACGTTCGCTCATCCTGAGGCTATTCCCGAAGATCTAGATTCATCCACACAGGGAAACATTCTCCTACCATCTGTCCAATCAAGATACCTCAGATTCCTATATACTTCAATTAGATCACTTTTCATTCCTCCAAACTCCAGCAAGTGTTTCAATCCACTAAATCTTTCCACACATGAGAGTCCTATCATTCCATGAATCAATTTTGTGTAATCTGATGCAAATAATAAAAATTGAAGCTTTTTTGGGGGGAAATTACATTGCTGATGTAAAGGAAAAATAAAGTGGTGTGATCTTTTAAAATATTACACTTGGTCCATGTGAGAAAATATGACTCTTCAAAACCAAATCATGTGTATTTGTATCTCTTAACCAGTTTCTCAGATGTATGGCCGGATACATTTGTAGCAGTGTCTTCGTCTAATAAATACACATTGAACAAAAGTACAAGCTGTTCTTCATTTCCCTGTAATATTTCAAGGAGGCAATAGCACATTTAGTGCACATAATCTATAATATTATAAGACTTATACTTGGGTTATGAATTATTATACCTAAAGGCATCCAGAAATGTTTGTTAACTCTTGTTTATTTTCAACAGATGCTGCCTGAGCTGTTAAGTGTTTACAGTGATTTATGTTTTATTTCACACAAATATTACGTTGAATATAAGGTGGTGCATAGATTATTTGATGTTTGGTTCATGGCTTCACAATGAACACTACTGAGAATCCTACTAAATTAATACATGTTGACTTCCCCAATTTTGTTTTATTAACTCACACACATGCAAAACATGTAATAGATAGTGAATTCTTGAAAGAGAAAATAAAAGCATTTCAGCCAGAAGAAAACAAATATTTTACAATGATTTTTGAATGTTCATTTTCAGTTTAATGTGGCAAGTTATATAAATATAATAAAATATATTTGATTTTTGTTTTCCCACCTGGATAAATCTTGATTTGGGTAAAACAAATTCTTACTTGAATGATAATTGTTTATGTGAATACTTACTCCGTTCCCTGTCAAGGATCATTTCATTTCACTGAATTTGTCTCTGAGTTCTTCCTGACCGGCACTTAGAATGACATTCCAAGAGACTGAATTTGATTGAAAACTTCTCAACTACGAAAATGATTCGTCAAACTAAAAATTGAATTTGGTGCGCATTTTTTAGTCATTGATTCCTCTCCATAAAAGGCAACATTTACATTTACATCTGAATTAATATTCAATGCAAGGTGTGTCAAAAGTAGAAAAGTGCCTAATCAAAGTAAAAAATTATTGCCATTACGAACAAATCTGAACTTGTATATGGGAGTATTTTACGTGATATAATTCTGATGAATCATTAGTGAAGAGATATGTTCTGTTAATTCTATAAATTTATGACAATTGAAAGCCCTGAAGTAAATTCAGCTTTTGAGAATGTACTTGCAGATATTCATTTATATACAGAGCTTTTATTCTGCATTCAAGGACTTGATTGATTACACTCTGCACAACTTCACGATCAACCTATCAAGTCAGAATATCATGTTCAACGCAAAATACAAATAAAATATGTAAGAAGATATGCTATTTTTAGTTCATAATGGACTACATATACGTTGAATGACTTTAAAAACAAAATCTAAACAATAATTTTAAAATAATGTTTCAGAATTGGGTTGATTTTATTGAAAACGTTAAATACATTTTATTTCTTTTAAAAAACTTACTGCCTTTGCATTATTGAACTGAAACTAAAATGTGAACTAATAAGTCTTACAAAAATTAAAATTCTGCAGAATCAGTAGTAGCAGAAGAATGATCCACCTTTTAGTTCATTAGCTGCAATTGAGTTACATGTTGTGCTGCAAGGGTATATTTGGCCATTTGGATGTCAATTGATAACCTGAATTTGATGTTGACAGTTAATCTCTGGAGTTCTACAAACATTGTTTTCATTATTAGTTTTATTCACCAGTCTTCTCGATAGAATTCAATCTCTGTCATCTGCCAAAGGCAACCACCAAGAGAAATCACTTAGTATTATTAACAGATTTAGTCATGTAAACCATATTAGTTTGAGCAATAGATTTATGATATTTTCTATACATTGACACTGCTGCTGAAATTGGAAAGGTAATGTCTGTCAATGTCATTTTGGACAGCTTAGTGAATCTTTCTTTTGGAAGAGATGTTAATAATACTCAATTTGTTCTCAGGTAAACACAAAAGCTAACTTGGTAATATTTCAAAGAGGTTAGGGGTTATTATGTGTATTAGAAAACCGATCCCTCATTCAGCATCACTAAAAACTGGTTTTCTGCTAATGATCATATTGTTTTATTTGTGTGGGAGCAGTGTGGAAGGCGGCTGTCATGTTTCTTATATTACATGGTGACTCCGGGGCTCATGTTGTCGACCTCCCTGTGGTGAGCCCTGTCAACTGACCTCAGTCAGGCGAACGACAACAAACAGAGACAGCAGCAGCGCTGCAGCTTGGGGCCAACCCAGACCATGCGCCCTTTTTAAGGCGGGCACCTACAGAAGTCGAACCGGATGGCATCACCCTGCTGCAGACTTCCGCTGCCTCATACGCAAGAAGGAGACATGGTGACTCTGATACAAATTGGTCCTTGCTGTCTTTAAAGTAATTTTTTGACAACATCTTGAAATGGCTGTTGAGGTGCCACAGAAATCAATCTTGTTAGTTTATTTTTTTGACATGCTGTTTAATTCAATATCCATGTATTGATTTATGTCCACATCATAAAGAGTAAAATAATGATGTTCTCTTGCACCTTAGAAGTCCTTTGCTATCTTTTGAAAGCTCTAATGCTCAAGATCAATCATCTTTCAAATGCCCGCTGAGATCTGTAGTATTTCTCTTAGCATAAAATAAAGTGGACATAAGGCATCTTTTATTTGGCACTACATTATTTCATCATTGGAGATACTTATTTAATTGGTAAACCAGTATCTCTTGAGCAAGACATCCATGTCAGCTGTTTGATCCACATATGAATTTCTACAATTAAAAGCTCCCGCCGCTATTAGTTCCATTGTGTGCATCCATGAAGAAATTACATGCATTTCATGATAGTTTTCAGTCATCAGCATCACATGGATGAAATTAGTGGAAGCTTCCACCTCAGCACCTGCACAGGTGTGTCACCTCATCCATGTCATTTCCCCGATTAGATTCACTCAGCGCAAATTAATCTAGCCAGTTCATGTGGCAGCTTGAGAGATACTTTATCACAAACTGTTTTTTTTTATCCCTCTTCTGCCAGCTTCTTGCTATTGAGAAAACACTTGACAAATTGAAAAGTTTTGGTGCCATTGGTTGTGCGATATATTCAAGGTCAATGTGATGATGTGCCTCACAATGGTATATTAGTCATAGATTTATCATTACTTGTTGTCTCAAATATATGGGGTCAAATTTATGTGAATTTTACACTCCCCAATATACGCTGGTGTTGTGGGCTTTTAAATCCTAAAGCAGCATGTTCAACTTATAAATAGTAACTTCCCCATGCTAGATTTACTTCATGCTCATTGATTTCACATTTCTTTTGCACTATTCAGGAACAACCCACCTTGTGAATATCTATCCTATTACTAAAAGTCTCATCTTGACCACTTCTTGGCTACGTTGTAAATACATTTTAGAAAAACCGCTACCCTATATCGTTATGATTTGTTCACCATCTTACCGTCCACCTCTCCTCCAACCGCCCCAAGGTTTTTTCCGATCAGTGAAATAATAAAAAAGTTATGAATGTTTAAAAAATCGTGAGATCAGCAGATTGGTCATCTCGCCTGTCAGTCACCATGATGAAGGTAACGCCCCTTCCAGGGGGCCAGGAGAATAAAGGCCCGGAAGCCGGATGTGAGTCAGTCACCCCAAAAGATCATGAGTGAGAGTTGAGTCCAGAACTGTGAGTCTACGCTGTGAGTGAACTGAATTGAAGGGTTGGTCTGCAAACTGTGCTGCTTGAACTGAATTGAAGGGTTGGTCTGCAAACTGTGCTGCTTGAACTGAATTGAAGGGTTGGTCTGCAAACTGTGCTGCTTGAACTGAATTGAAGGGTTTGTCTGCAAACTGTGCTGCTTGAACTGAATTGAAGGGTGGTCTGCAAACTGTGCTGCTTGAACTGAATTGATGGGTTGGTCTGCAAACTGTGCTGCTTGAACTGAATTGAAGGGTTGGTCTGCAAACTGCTGCTTGAACTGAATTGAAGGCTTGGTCTGCAAACTATGCTGCTTGAACTGAATATCGCGCTCATTCCGGAAGTCCTGCTCACTGGGAAACTCCCGCTCAGGGGAGAGACCGCGCTCAACCGCGTGAGAAGATTCAAGAGTTTTACTGTCATATATATGTTGTATGAGAGTGTGTGATGGATGGTGTGAGTGTGAGATGGTGGGTGTGGGTGTGAGATGGAGGGTGTGTGTGTGTGTGAGATGGAGGATGTGTATGTGAGTTTGTGTGTGATGGAGGGTGGGTGTGTGTGTGAGATGGAGTGTGTGTGTCTGTGAGATAGAGTCTGTGTCTGTGAGATGGAATTTGTGTGTGTGATGGAGGGTGTGTGTGTGAGCCCACCAGCTGTGAATGAGTCAACTGCCAGCCCACCAGCCATGAGTGAGTCAACCGCCAGCCCACCAGCCATGAGTGAGTCAACTGCCAGCCCACCAGCCTTGAGTGAGTCAACTGCCAGCCCACCAGCCGTGAGTCAACTGCCAGCCCATCAGCCGTGAGTGAGTCGGCTGCCAGCCCACCAGCCATGAATGAGTCGGCTGCCAGTCCAACACCCGTGAATGAGTCGGCTGCCAGCCCACCAGCCGTGAGTGAGTCGGCTGCCAGCCCACCAGCCGTGAGTGAGTCGGCTGCCAGCCCACCAGCCGTGAGTGAGTCGGCTGCCAGCCCACCAGCTGTGAGTGAGTCGGCTGCGTGACTGAGTGACTGAGCTCCTAGCCTACCAGGCCCGAGTGACTGAGCTGCCAGTTTGCAGACCAATCCTTCAATTCAGCTCAAGTGTGTGTGTCTGTGAGATGGAGTGTGTGTGTCTGTGAGATGGAATGTGTGTGTATGATGGATGGCGTGTGTGTGATGGAGGGTGTGTGTGTGTGAGCCCACCAGCTGTGAGTGAGTCAACTGCCAGCCCACCAGCCGTGAGTGAGTCACCTGCCAGCCCACCAGTTGTGAGTGAGCCCTCTGGAAACCAATCCCTTTGGCCCACAACACCCATACTAGCGTTACAGAAAGTTCCCCCCCCTCACTGGCCACCAATATTGGAATTGGTGGAGAGGTGGAATATTGCGTTGGGGGACCAGTCCTCCCGTGTGAACATGGGACCCAATGGGTCCCACTTAGTCTAGTAAGAGCTTAACATTTTAAAACACCTGGGAAATCTACTTGTAAGGATAATTAACATTGTGCAATTTGAGAATTAATTTATCTGAAATGTAAAATTGCATTTCTCAGGCAGAAAATAAATCTGTATAGAATAATCACTTGTAGGCTAATGTTGAAAACAGAAACAGATCTGGCATGATGCAATGAGTCGTTTTATCCAAGAAAGGATCCTTCAACAGTGTTTTCTGATCCCTTGATTATTTCCCAAATTGATTTCATTTTATTAGTCATCTGATCACTCCGGCAACATTGGTAGAAATTTAAACCAAGCTATAAAAATACAGAAATTCGCCTGCAGGTTAAGAAAATTGGATGGCAAATCACAGAGGAAAATCTTAAATATTAGATCATACATTCTAGCATGCAAGGTTGAATATTCATGCGAGTTCTCCAAACATCTGTCATAATGTTGGTGGATGAAGGATGATCTGAGGGAGTCTTTGAGAGATGGTTTAAACATTAAAGTACTCCAATAGACAAAGAAAGAGTCAATCCGGGAGCAAACCTTTTCAACTTTATTGACCTTATTTTGGGAGGTAACATTTTGAGGAAGACATATGTTCCTTCTGAGGAAAAACTTTATCAGCCAGAGAGTTGTGAATCTGTAGAATTCTCTGTCACAGAAGGCAGTGGAGGCCAATTCACTGGATGTATTCGAGAGTTAGATATAGCTCTTAAGACTAAAGGAATCAAGGGATATGGGGTGAAAGCAGGAACAGGGTATTTTCAAATTGGATGGCAATGCTGGCGTGAAGGGTGAATGGCCTAATCCTGCACCTATTTTCCAAGTGTCTATGTTTTTATGTTCTTATAACCTAAGCCGCCAGTTGATGTAAATGTTCATGTAAATAGTTACATTGTCTTCCCACCATTTATCCTTAATATAAACCTATTTGACTTTGAAACTCAATGGGGCTGAATTTGTAAGAAATTACGAATGAATTTCAGATCATCTACCTTAATGTTTAAACAATTCTCCAAATGCAGCCTCATTAACTTCTTGTACAACTGTAACATAACACACCAACTTCTATTATCAATGCCCTGACCGATGAAGGGCAATGTACTGAAAGTCTTCTTGACCACCCCATCTACCTGTGACACCAAATAACTGTGTACCTGCAGTCCTAGATCCCTCTGCGCTATAACACTTCCCAGGACCCTGCCATTCACTGTGAAAGTCTTGCCCTGCTTTGATTTCCCAAAATTCATCACCTCACACCTCTGTATAAAATGTCTTTAACTATTCCTCAGCTCACTTGCCCAACTGATCATGATCCTGCTGTACTTTTTTATAACTATCTTCGTTATCTACAACACTACCCATTTTAAATCATGTTGTTTTACTGCCAGGTAGAGTTTTTGTGGCTTTAATTAAGCACTAAGATATGAAAATTGCGCATTAGAAAATCCTTATTTAAAAAAAATAAAAGTAATGGGATATAAATAAATTCAGTGGATATTTTTAAGGCAGAGATAGATAGATTATTGATTAGTACATGTGTCAGAGGTTATGGGGAGAAGGCATGAGAATGGGGTTAGAAGGGAGAGATAGATCAGGCATGATTGAATGGCAGAGTAGACTTGATGGGCCAAATGGCCTAATTCTACTCCTATTCCCTTTGACCGTATGACCTTATGGGATGAGTTCTGATGGCTTCCATTAAATAGGAGTCAATTGAAACAGATCTTAGACGCATTGTATCTTTTGAGTGGTTGGTGAATGCAAATGCAAAATGCAGGCTGGATTCAGCACGATCTGATCTATTGAACTCATTGATCTTGAAACCTGTTAGAACAGATCTTTTTGATTGCAATAACCTCAATTACTATTTAGGACACAACATTATTTGCTCCAAAAATGCTTCATAACAATTTACGGTTTCAGTGTTTTAAAATATGTCAGGCATGATGGCTGCTTGTTTTAAACAATGGTGAGGGAATAGGTGCGGAAAATGTAACTTGCCACAATGGTATTTTTTCTTTTATTTTGAGCTCATGGAACTGGTTGGAATTGTAAATAATTTTCTGACAGAAGATATCTAAGACAAATATCCTAAGGCAGTGTAACAATGTCAAAGAAAATAATAAAACTAAACAGTATGTCAGAAATGTACTTATATCAGAGATGTAACAATTTTTGTTGTCATATTCACAAGAACAATTTATTAATAATCACTTTCCTTGACATTTTTCTAAAGGTTGAAATCTTGTTTCATAATTCCTTGAGCGGCACGGTGGCGCAGCAGTAGAGTTGCTGCCTTACAGTGCTTGCAGCGCCAGAAACCCGAGTTTGATCCTGACTACGGGTGCTGTCTGTACGGAGTTTGTATGTTCTCCTCGTGACCTCGTGGGTTTTCTCCGAGACCTTTGGTTTCCTCCCACACTCCAAAGACATACAGGTTTGTAGGTTAACTGGCTTGGTGTATGTGTAAAAATTGTCCCTGGTGTGTAGGATAGTGTTAATGTGTGGGGATCACTGGTCAGTGTGAACTCGGTGGGCCGAAGGGCCTGTTTCTGCACTGTATCTCTAAACTCTAAACTAAACTTGTAGAAAACCCCCCACCTAGAGTCTAATATTCGCAATGAGGCAATCAATGATTAGTATATCTGATCTGATCGGATAGTGTGCCAAACAAAGCTTTTCACCGTACTTCGGTACATGTGACAAAAATAAACCTATATCCTAAAACTCTAGAATTTGTGCAGAGATCAGAGCCATTCTTTCTTCAGTGAAGGGGCGACACGGAGGCGCAGCGGTAGAGTTGCTGCCTTATAGCGCCAGATTGATCCTGACTGTGGGTGCTGTCTGTATGGAGTTTGGACGTTTCTCTGTGACCTATGGGGGTTTTCTCCTGGTGCTCCGGTTTCCTCCTGCACTTCAAAGGTGTGCAGGTTTGTAGGTACATTGGTTTGGTATAATTGTAAAAGTTCCCCAGTGTGTGTAGGATAGGGAAAGTGAGCGGGGATCGCTGGTCAGTGCGGACACGGTGGGCCACAGGGTCTGTTTCCGCGCTGTATCTCGAAACTAAACTAAACTGTGGATAGACACAATAAACTGGATCAATAAGCTCAGTGGGTTAGACAGCATCTCTGGAGAAAAGGAGTAGATGATGTTTTGGGTCAAGACCCTTCTTCAAACTGAGAGGCAGGGGAAAGGGAAATGAGAGATAGAGACGGTGATATAGAGAGATATAGAATAAATGAATGAAAGATAAGCAAAAGAGTAAAGATGATAAATGAAAGGCCATTGTTAGCTGTGGGCTTGGTGAAAACAATTTACAGACAATGTGACTCAACAAGATGACTTTGAAGCTAGAACAATGACGGGTGGGGGATGGACGGAGAGAGAAGGGATGCAGGGGGTTACTTGAAGTTAGATAAATCAAATTCATACCGCTGGGTTTCATACCTCCAAATTGGAGGAACAGCTAATTATGAGGCGCTGTTCCTCCAATTTGCATTTGGCCTCACTCTGACAATGGAGGAGGCCCAGAGCAGAAAGGCCAGTGTGGGAATGGGAAAGGGAATTAAAGTGTTTGACAAACTAAACTGTAGGTGGAAGGCAATTCCATTCAAACACATTTGGAGCTAACCAAAATGGTACTTCTTATGACAGAACCCATTGAAGCACAAGTAGCAATCACCCAATGTCTGCACTGTGGTGGAAGCACAGACTGATGTAGCACAGGGCAGGCTCATTGCTTTCAATTACTGTATACAAAGAGACTATCTGGTGTCACAACAGCTTGTCATTCTTACCTCCAGCTGAATACTAGAAGTACTGAGGCACCTGCCAGTGGATCCACGCAGCACATAGCTGGTGCCCTTTCTCAGGAGTGAAGGATTAATTCTCCCTTCCTAACCAGCATGATGCTCTCATCCTTTCAAGGTGGAATGGTATGTAGCCAGCACTTCCAAGACCAGAACACAAAGTACTGGAGGAAATCAACAGCATAGGCATCATCTGGGGAGGGAATGGACAGGCCACATTTTGGGTCCTGACTCCCACTATATGAAGATGCTGTCAATGTTAGAACCTCAATAGCATTAGAAAGTCCAGGTAAATGCAAGAACTCTCAAGCAAATGTTTGCTGGAAAGAATTGAGAAGACAAGTGAATCAGTTACCCTTTGTTCACTTGGCATAATCAAAACAGTAATTATTCATGTGAAAATATGTCTTACTCTCACCTGTGCCTCACTGGTCAGTTTTGCAAGGTTAGCTGGAAATATCAAACTTAAATCTTAATGGTAAATACAACAATAAATTCCCACACTAATTAGAGCCCATCTTCAGATGTTTGAGACTCCTTTTAACTTGGACTACTGTACATTCTGTCCAGGTATTTGTTGCAGTCCCATGAACACAGTTGCACAGAAATTGAACTGCAAAATGAATGGAATTGAAGTTTGGAGACAGGGCACCACAGACGTGCGATAGATATCGAGAAAAAATATTCTAAACCAACTTGACCCCAGTACCACTATTGTTTTGAGCTAAAATTCCCCATAATTATTTTAGGGGTGGATCTTCATCACAATTACTCATTACCACCACTGGGTGGCGAGACCATGCAACTGCTGAATGAGCAATTTACTGAGGAACGAACATGGAACAATACAGGATGAACATAGCACATAGAGCAGTACAGCACATGATCAGGTCCTTTGGCCCATACTAGCTGTGCCGAACATGATGCCAAGTTATTCTCCTCTGCCTGCATGTGATCATATCTTTCCATTCACAGCATATCCTTTCACCTATCTAAAAGCCTTTGAAATGCCAATATTGTATCTGCCTCCACCTCACTTATGGCAGCATGTTCCAGGCACCCACCACTCTCTGGGTTAAGAAATGGTCCCTAACATCTCCTATATACTTTCCCGCTCTGACCCTAAAGCTATACCCTCTTGTCTCTGATATTGCCTCCCTGTGAAAAACGTCCTGACTGACTACCCTGTCTATGCCTTATAATTTTACATACTTCTATCAGGTCTTCCTTCAGACCCTGACTGTCCAGAGAAAACAATCCACGTTTATCCAGCTGCTTCTAACTAAATACTTTAAACAACTAAAACCCTTTCATCCAGGCAGTATTCTGGTAAACCACATTCTCCAAAGCCTCCACATCCTTTCTGTAATGGGGCTACTAAAACTGCAAACAATACTCCAAATGCTGCTGAACCAAAGTTTTATAAAGCTTTATAAATATATTTAGAAATTTAGAAATGGATACTTTGGCACATAATGGGAATTCTAAACATATTAAATATTCCTAAATATATTCCTAAATATTTTAATAGGATGGAGATCAATTCAGCAGGGCAGGACCTTCACAGTGAACGATAAGATCCTGGGTAGTGTTGTAGATCAGAGGGATCTAGGATACAAGTGGCATCACGGTTAGTTATGGTTTTGGCATGCTGACCTGCATCAGATAGGGAATAGAGTATAAAAGTTGGACATCATATTACAGTTGCACACAATGTTGTTGAGGTTCGAACTGGAGTACTATATTCAGTTTTGGTCACCCCACTACTGGAAGATGCCAAAGATAGACACATAAAACTGGAGTAAATGAGCACTTCAGGCAGCATCTCTGGAGTGAAGGAATGGGTGACGTTTCAGGTTGAGACCCTTCTTCAGTCCGATTCATTCCTTTGCTCCAGAGATGCCCCCCTGTCCCTCTGAGTTACGCCAGCTTTTTGTGTCTATCTTCGGTTTAAACCAGCATCTGCAGTTCCTTCTTACACACTGGGAAGATGCCATTGTGCTGTAAAGAGGGCGAAATATATTTCGGAGCATGTTGCCAGGACTCAATGGCCTGAGCTATAGGGAGAGGTTGGGCAGGCTAGGACCTTATTCCTTGGAGCGCAGGAGACTGAAGGGTAATCATGTACAGGTGTATAAAATTATGAGGGGATTAGATAAGATGAATGAAAATGGTCTTTTCCCAGGGTAAGAGAATCAAGAATTAGAGGACATAGATTTAAGGTGAGAGGGGAATGATTAAGTAGGAACCAAAGTGGCAACCTTTTCACATAGAGGGTGGTAAGCTGCCTGTGGAAGTAGTTGCAGCAGGTATGATAACATTTAAAAATCATTAGGCAGGTACATGGACAGGAAAGGTTTTAGAAGGATAAAAACCAAATGTAGGAAAACAAAACTAGTTTAGATGGGGCACCTTGGTTGGCATGGTCACGTTGAGCTGAAGGACCGGTTTCTATGCTGTATAACTTTATGACTGTAGTTATATTACAACTACATCACTAGTTTTTTTTTGTTTCAGAATTCTGGAAAATACACAAAAATACATTTCCTGCAAAAAAACCCTAATGGGCCTGTCCCACTGAGGCAACATTTTCGGCGACTGCAAGAGACTATGCAGTCGCCACATGGTCGCCACATGTTCGCGGGTGGTTGCCGGAGAGTCGCCTTCATGGTTGTGAGGAGTTTCGCATTCTGGTAGTAGAGCTAATAGGACTTGATGTTTCAATCCCTGTAGTAAGTCGGCACTCTTGATATTTGCAGTGCGATTGGAGTGGTGAAAGGTAGGGTAGGTACATCATTGGGGTCATCAGGTGGGCACCCTCCTTCTTTGACGTTTCATTGATAAGCCCACAACATCTCCAGAGGGCTCAACGGTGATACCTGGTGTCCCAGTTACACCCCCCTCAATTCCATGCCCTCCTGTCTTCATTTTGCAGCCCAATTGTTGTCTCTCCTTTTGATCCAAATCCAATTGCTGCTTTTTTCTGCAGAATTTGATGATGATTTGATTGCTTGTTGGAGGGAGCGACCCCTCACCCCCATTTTCTTTAATAGCCTGGTCATAGATGTAGCAACAAATCCACTGCATCCCACTTCGACAGGGAAAATCTTGGTCTTCCAGCCATTCTGGGAAGCGTCAGTTGCCAGTTCAGAGTACTTGGTCTTTTTCCTCTTATAAGCTTCTTCAACACCATCTTCCCATGGAACTGTCAATTCCACAACGTATGCCAACTTGGCTGTTGTGGACCACAGGACCATGTCTGGCCGGAGTGTTGTAGCCACAATGTCTGGGGGAAACACAAGCCTTTTTTCCAAGTCCACTTCCATTTTCCAATCCCGAGCAGGCTGCAGAATGCTTGCATCCATTGATGTTATCTGGTGCTCTGGAGGTTGGCCTGCTGGTACAAGTGTTGTGAAGTGGACATTTCCTGCCGATGTTGGTGGGGAAGCATTTGTGATCGTTCGCCTCTGTTCAAGGATTGATGACAGCTGTCTAAGAACTTGGTTATGCCGCCAAGTGTAACGCCCTTGGCCGAGGCTCATAGTGCATCCTGTTAAAATGTGCCTTGGTGATGCAGGTGCTTGGCAAAGGGAGCAAGCGGAGTCTTCTCCGAACCACTGCTTCAGGTTCTGGGGTGATGGTAGAACATCATAAGTGGCTCTGATGACAAAACTTATCCGAGATCCTTCCATTTGCCAGATTTCACGCCAGCTGAATTTCCTCTTTTCCAGGCTCTCCCAGTTAGTCCATTGGCCCTGCTTGGCCATTGAGACGGCCTTGGCGTGTCGCTCTGCCTCCTCCAGTCTTCTCACCTCCTCCACCACGAGCCGTCTCTTCTGCACTGATGTTGCCTTGTGCCATTGAGGAGCTTTTGGGACGAGCCCAAGCCCAGCTCTCCCGTGTTGGACTTGGCCAACCATATCCCGGAAATGAAGAGCAGACTTAGCACTCTGAACGGCTTCAGATGGGGCCCACTTCCTCCCCGTTGCCACATGGGGGGCCGCTGTCCGAATAACAGTATCTTCAGATTCAGTGAGGGTCATGACCAACCTTGCTTTGGTGCATTTGAACTCTTCCACAAGTCCTGCAATGGGTAATTCCAATTTGCCACTCCCGTACAGTCCGACAGCACTTAAGCATCGTGGAAGTCCAAGCCACTGTTTCACATGTGTGCTGATCATTCTTTCCAGCTTTTCCACTTTGTAGATGGGGATTTCATACATAGTTAAAGGCCACATGATTCTTGGTAGTATGCTAAATTGGAAGCACCACAGCTTGAGTTTTCCTGGTAGCAAGGTCTTGTTGATGCGAGCTATGTGCATGATGGTATCCTTTTCCGTTGTTCAAACTGCTCGGTGTCCTTGAGCTTTGCATCATACCATCGGCCCAAACTCTTCACTAGCATTTCTGAAACAGTTGGAACAGGTATTCCGTCAATATGAAATCTTTGATCCTTGACTTGACCTTTGACAATGGAGATGCTTCTGCACTTGCTGGGTTTAATCTTCATCCTTGCCCATGTGATGTTTTGATGACGTTTTTCCAGAAGTGGCCAGAAGTAGTCGTGGCCTCATTATGGTCGCCGCAAATTTTTCAACATGTTGAAAAATTAGCGGCGACCAGAATGAAGCCGCCATGGAGAGTAGCGAGAATTCTCGTGCCGTAGGTGGGTCGCCAGGAGGTCCTAGTGGGTTTCCAGGAGGTCGAAGGTTCTCGTAGGTTGTACGGTGCTGACCGGTGAATTTAATTGGTTCATTGGAAAAAAAAAGCGTATGCAATAGTTTTCAGAACCAAGGATAACCGGCCGGTAATGTTAATGTCCACCGAGCTTCACAGCCGTGAATCTCTGGCTTTTTAAAAGTTGTCTCCGTTCCTTCTCCCTCCCTCTCCCCCTTGCCCCCCTCTTTTAAAGGACTTAATGTACACTGTGCTTTCCATCTTAATTACAGCGCCAACCTTCCTGTTCATCGCGGTATGTGTCTGTATCACCTTGGCTTTGCACCATGTGAATTTCACTCAGACAGCGCTCCCCCCGCTTGCCCTGTCGGGCTGGTGAAGGAAGCGATGTGTGTGTGTGTTCCACTCTGACAGTCGCCGTTCCAGTTGCCGGTTTTTCAGGCGACTGCCGGCAACTTGGCTGTCGCCGGCAGTTGCTTGAATAATCGCCTAAGTGGGACAGGCCCATAAGTAATTCATCTTTTAACATCCAAACCTACATTTCCATGGATAATTCTACATGTCCCGCTACAAAAGTTATATTTCTGTCTACCTTATACCACCTTCCATAATATTAAACAGATGGTATGCTGGGCAGAGATGCAGTTTAAATCCATTCTGTCCACATTGTAATTCCTTCACTGATGTTACTGGCAACCAACCTGAATGCATATTTTAAAAATCAATAAATATGCATACAGAAGGCTTAGAAAACACAAATAAATCCTAGAATACAAAATAAGAATTTAATATATTCTGTCACCTGGAAGCTATGATCGTGGCAATGGATGTGTTTGTTCACAGCCATTTTGTGCTGTGTGCTGTTTTTTGTATTTGGCAGCTATTGGAGCTGCATTATTGTTTTTTCTGAATTTTATTTATTGTGTAGAAATATACCAGGGGTAAAAAAGGCCATTTATTGGTCAAATAATTTTTTGCAGCTATTGAAGTGAAAAACATTATTTTATCAGTAAATGTCCATTCCAGAACCTTTTCCAGATCAATTGAAAGAGGGCCCTTGGGACTTTGATTGATTAGTTGAAAGATACCGCATGAAAGCAGGCCCTTCACCCATTGAGTCCTTGGTGATTATCATTCACCCTTTCACATTAGTTATATTACAGACAATTTACAGAGGCCAATTAAACTACAAACCGAAGATAGACACAAAAAACTGGAGTAACTCAGCAGGTCAGACAGCATCTCTGGAGAAAAGCAATAGGTGATGTTTCGTAGCGAGCCGCTTCTTCAGACCTACAAACCCACATGGTGGATGTGGGAGGAAAATGAAGCACCCGGAGGGAATACACACGCTCACAGGAAGACGAGCAAATTCCATGCAGACAGCACCCAAGGTAAGGAATGAAGCCAGGTTTCTAGTGCTGTGAGGCAGCAGCACTACTGCACTACCCATAGTCGCACCACTGCACTGCCTATCAATCTACTCCAAACTCCACAGAAAATATGTTAGATATCTTACAGGGTATGATGGATGAGTTCCCTTTGCCACCCCTTTAAGTGACATGGGGCTGGCATCTCAACTCCTCTTGCTACTTACAGCTTGGTAATTGCAGTCCAGTTATAATCAAGTCACATGCAAGAAGTAAGTACATTTCAGATAAACAAACATGTTACTTAGTATAAACAGACACAAAGTGCTGGTCAGCAGGTCGAGCAGCATCTCTGGAGAAAAACTAAGGATAACATTTTGGGTTCAAAGGTTTCAAAGGTCTTTTATTGTCACGTGTACCAATTAAGGTACAGTGATATTCATATTACCATACAGCCATACTAAAATAAGCAACAAGACGCACAACTACATAAAAGTTAACATAAACATCCACCACTGCGGATCCCCATATCCTCACGGTGATGAAAAGCAATAAAGTCTAATCTTCTTCCCTCATTTTTCTCCCGCGGTCAGGGCAGTCGAACCATCCATCGGGGCGATCCAAGCTCCCGCAGCCAGTGGTCAAAGCCCCCGCGTCGGGGCAATCAAAGCCCCCGCGTCGGGGCAATCAAAGCCCCCGCGTCGGGGCAATCAAAGCCCCCGCGTCGGGGCAATCAAAGCCCCCTCGTCGAGGTGATCAAAGCTCCCATGTCGCATCGAGTGAAGCTCCGGCGGTTGGAGCTCCCGATGTCAGTCTCTACCCAGAGACGGCAAGCTCCAAGTTGTTAAAGTCCGCAGGCTCCCGCGGTTGGAGCTCAGAGGACCACCAGCTCCGCGATGTTAAGTCTGCAGGCTCCCAAAGTTGTGAGAGGATTTGAGTTTAGGAGCAAGGAGGTCCTATTGCAGTTGTACAGGGCCCTGGTGAGACCACACCTGGAGTATTGTGTGCAGGTTTGGTCTCCTAATTTGAGGAAGGACATTATTGCTATTGAGGGAGTGCAGCCTAGGTTCACCAGGTTAATTCCAGGGATGGCGGGACTGACATATGACGAAAGAATCGGTCGAATGGGCTTGTATTTACTGGAATTTAGGGGATCTTATAGAAACATATAAAATTCTTAAACGATTGGACAGACTAGATGCATGAAAAATGTTCCCCATGTGGGGGAGTCCAGAAACTGGGATCAGGGTTCAAGAATAAGGGGTAAGCCATTTAGCACTGGGAGTCAAGTCAAGAGTGTTTTATTGTCATATGTCCCGGATGGGACAATGAAATTCTTACTTGCTGCAGCACAAACAGAATATGTGAATATGTAAACATTGCATATAACGGGGAAAAAAGAAAAAGTTCAATAAATAACAAATATAGTGCAAATAACAAATAATAATATAGTCTTTTGCAGTTCAGAGCTCATAGCGTATTCGTTGTGTTTAATAGCCTGATGGCTGTTGGGAAGAAGCTGTTCCTGAACCTGGACGTTACAGTCTTCAGGCTCCTGTACCTTCTTTTTGATGGCAGTGGTGAGATAAGTGTGTGGCCAGGATCGTGTGGGTCCTTGATGATTTTGGCTGCCTTTTTGAGGCAGCGACTACGATAGATCCCTTCGACAGTGTGGAGGTCAAAGCCAGTGATGGACTGGGCAGTGGTCACAACTTTTTGTAGTCTTTTTCGCTCCTGGACGTTCAAATTGCCGAACCAGGCCACGATGCAACCAGTCAGAATACTCTCTGCCATGCACCTGTAGAAGTTTAGGAGAATCCTCTTCGACATGCCGAATCTCTGTAATCTTCTCAGGAAGTAGAGTCGCTGAAGTGCCTTCTTTACAATTGCATCGGTGTGCTGGGTCCAGGAAAGATCTTCTGATATATGCACGCCCAGGAATTTGAAGTTATTGACCCTCTCCACCATTGTCCCGTTGATATAAACAGGATTGTGGGTCCTCATCCTTCCCCTACCAAAGTCCACAATCAGTTCCTTGGTCTTACTGAAGTTGAGAGCCAGGCTGTTGTGCTGGCACCATTTGGTCAGCTGGTCATTTCTGTATTCTGTACTGTGATTCGTCCAACCACAGTGGTGTCATCGGCGAACTTGATGATGGAGTTCGCACTTTGATCGGCCACGCAGTCATGAATATAGAGTGAGTACAGCAGGGGGCTGAGCACACAGCTTTGAGGTGCTCCCGTACTAATTGTTACTGAGGATGAAGTGGTTCCTCCAATTCAAACAGACTGTGGTCTGTGGATGAGGAAGTCGACGATCCAATTGCAGAGGGATGCGCAGAGGCCCAGTTCCGTGTGCTTGGTAACCAGCTTGGAAGGGATGATGGTATTAAATGCCGAGCTGTAGTCTATAAACAACAGCCTGACGTAGGTAAGTAAGTAAGTAAGTAAGTTTATTGGCCAAGTATTCACATACAAGGAATTTGCCTTGGTGCTCCGCCCACAAGTAACAACATGACATACAGTGACAGTGACAAATGACTCAGAAAACACTAAACATTAATAATAATAAGACATTAATGATAAAACACCATTGATCAAGCATGTGAACCAACAAAATAACAGATCAAGGGGAGGCTACAGATTTTTGGCTGTTGAGTAGAGCAACTACTCGTGGATAAAAACTGTTTTTATATCTGGCTGTGGCAGCTTTGACAATCTGGAGTCACCTTCCAGAGGGAAGTGATTCAAAGAGTTTGTGGCCAGGGTGAGAGGGGTCAGAGATGATCTTGCCCGCTTGCTTCCTGGCCCTTGCAGTGTACAGTTCATCAATGGAGGGAAGGTTGCAGCCAATAATCTTCTTTGCTCTTCGGACAATACGCTGCAGCCTCCAGGTGTCGTGTTTGGTGGCTGAGCCAAACCAGACCATGATGGAGAAGTTGAGAACAGACTCTACGATGGCCGTGTAGAATTGGACCATCATTGCCTGTGGCAGATTGTGCTTCCTCAGCTGCCGCAGGAACTACATCCTCTGTTGTGCCTCTGTTGTGGGTGTATTTATTGTCCAAGTGGTCCAGTGCGGAGTGGAGAGGCAGTGAAATTGCATCTACCGTTGACCTGTTGTGGCGGTATGCGAACTGTAGTTGGTCGAGGTTCTTATCGAGGTAGGAGTTGATGTGCACCATAACCAACCTCTCAAAGCACTTCATCACCACAGACGTTAGTGCCACTAGTCGATAGTCATTGAGGCATGTCACCTTACTCTTCTTGGGCACCGGTATTATTGATGCCCTCTTAATGCAGGTGGGAACCTCAGACCTCAGAAGTGAGAGGTTGAAAATGTCCATAAAAACTTCAGCCAGTTGGTCCACACAGGTTTTTAAGAACACGGCCGGGTATACCATTAGGTCCAGGCGCATTCCGTTGGTTCACCCGGCCGAAGGATCTTCTGACGTCGGCCCCGGTCAGGGCGAATAGGGGCTCGGGAAGGCACATCAGTGTTCTCCCTATCGAACCTAGTGTAGAACGCATTGAGCTCGTCAGGGAGTGATGCTTCGCTGTCGTTTGAGCCGCCTCCAGATTTTGCCTTGTCGGAGGTGATGGCATTCAAGCCCTGCCACAGTTGCCGAACATCCGTCTCATCCTCCAGCAGAAGTCTCTTTTGGCCTTTTTGATGGCCTTACCAAGGTCTTAGCTGGACTTCTTATAGACCTCTGCATCGCCAGACCTGAATGCACGGGATCTCGCCTTCAGAAGAATGCGGATCTCATGGTTCATCCAAGGCTTCTGGTTAGGAAACACTCTGAAGGTTTTTGTTGGAACACAGTCCTCCACACATTTCCTTATGAAGTCTGTAATGACTGTGGCGTATTCATTCTGGTCCATTGCCGAGTCCTTGAACATTACCCAGTCTACAGACTCCAAGCAGTCCTTGAGTTGTTCCTCTGCCCCCCCTCCCCCCCCCCTACCCCCTCCACCGACCAGCTCTGTACAGTCCTCACCTCTGGGGGTGCTTTCTTCAGTTGCTGCCAGGAAGAAGCAGCACCGCTGAATGGTCGGATTTTCTGAAGTGAGGGCGAGGGATACAACGATAGGTGTCTTTGATGGTCGTGTAGCAGTGGTCAAAGTTGTTTGATCCTCTGGTGCTGCAGGAGACATGTTGCTGAAAGTTAGGGAACGATTTCTTCAGGTTGGCTTTGTTGAAGTCCCCGGCTACGGTGGTAAATGCCTCGGGGTAAGCCGTCTGGTGCTTGTTGACCACAGCGTGCAGCTCCTCCAGTGCCAGGACGGAGTCTGCCTGGGGTGGGATGTAGACCGCGGTCAGGATGATGGAGGTGAATTCCCTCGGTAGGTAGAAGGGACAGCACTTCACCACCAGATGTTCGAGGTGTGGAGAGCAGGAGTTGGATAGGACTGCCACGCCTGAGCACCACGCAGAGTTGACCATGAGGCAGACGCCCCCTCCTCTCCCTTTCCCAAATGCCTGCATATGGTCCATACGGTGGATGGAGAAACCTTCAGGCTGGACTGCTGAGTCTGGGGAGCTGGGGGTAAACCATGTCTCTGTGAAACAGAACACAGAGCATTCCCTCAGCTCCCTTTGGTAAAGCAGCCTTGACCTTAAAAGGCCCGTCTCACTTGGGTGTCATTTGCGCGTCACGGAGGTGGCGCACGAAGATTTTGTGAATCCCAAAATCCTGGGGCGCCGCGCGCGACCGCACGTCACTACCTACGCCACCACGCCTCACCACGCGCCATGCGCGCATCACGTGCACGTCACAATGACATTAAATGATGTCGCGTAAATGATGCGCAAATGACTCCCAAGTGGGACAGGCCCTTAAGTCCTCCACTTTGTTTTCTAGTGACTGTACGTTGGCCAGTAGGATGGTAGGGAGAGGGGGCCGACACTTCACTTCAGTCTTATTTGTCATCCTACCCGACGGCCACGTTTCCGTACTCCATGAAGCCCTCCTCGGTGTTTAAAGGTACAGTACTTGCAAGTCTCCGCGAGGTCGGGGATTCCCCTCCGATCGGGGATTCCCTTACCGTCGCTATCTTCGGGGGATCTTCGGGGAATGCATTTAAATGCGTTAGCCGCTCGCTACTTATATAATTGATTTCTGCAGATTCTTTGAAACAGTTGAGCACAGAAATACTATATTTGAAGATTTTCAGTTGTGCCGCTGGCAAAATGTCGCCGCAGGTAGGCGCCATCTTAGATTAGACCTGTTGGGTCCCAGTCTCACGGGAGGCCTGGTGTGGGGGAGAGGGAGGGGTGATTTGGGCGGTGATGGGGAGTTGGGGGTGATGATGGGGAAGGGGGGGATGATGGGGAGGGGGGTGATGGGGAGGGGGGTGATGGGGAGGGGGGTGATGAGGAGTTGGGGGTGATGGGGAGGGGGGGTGATGGGGAGGGGGGGTGATGGGGAGGGGGGGTGATGGGGAGGGGGGGTGATGGGGAGGGGGGATGATGGGGAGGGGGGTGATGGGGAGGGGGGGTGATGGGGAGGGGGGACCTGTGTGGGAGGTGTGGGGAAGGGGAGGTGGGGAAGGGGGGTGGGGGAAGGGGGGGTGGGGAAGGGGGGGAGGTGGGGGAAGGGGGGAAGGGGGGAAGGGGGGAAGGGGGGAGGTGGGAAATCCTAGCGATATAGGTTACTGTTTTTGTGCAAATTTAAAAAACGCAAACCGGAAGTGGTCAAGAAGAGAGTTTTAATAATAGTATAGATGAGCAAAAACATTTTCACCCAGAGAGTTGTGAATCTGTGAAATTCTCTGCCACAGAAGGCAGTGGAGGCCAATTCATTGGATGTTTTCAAGAGAGATTTAGCTCTTTGGGCTAAAGGAATCGAGGGATATGGGGAAAAAACAGGAACGAGGACTGGTTTTAGATGATCAGCCATGATCATATTGAATAGCGGTGCTGGCTTAAAGGGCCAAATCGCCTACTCCTGCACCTAGTTTCTATGTTTCTATGACTCTCGTATTGGTCCAAGGAAACCTTGGGGTTGGCTACTGTGCCTGGGTAGCAAAAGGACCTCGACTGGTGCACTGGAGAAGCCGCCCAGGATGTGCCTTGAAAGTTTTCACAGCTTTCAAAACGATGATGGTTTTTCAATGTCCATAAGGTCATACGGTCATAAGTGATAGGAGTAGAATTAGGCAATTCGGCTCATCAAGTCTATTCCGCCATTTAATTATGGCTGATCTATCTCTCCCTCCTAACCCCATTCTCCTGCCTTCTCCCCATAACCTCTGACACCTGTTCTAATCAAGAATCTAGCTATCTCTGCCTTAAAAATATCCACCGGCTTGGCCTCCCCAGCCTTCTGTGGCAGAAAATTCCACAGATTCACCACCCTCTAACTAAATAAATTTCTCCTCAACTCCTTCCTAAAAGATCGTGCTTTAATTCTGAGGGTATGACCTCTAGTCCTCGACTCTCCCACTGGTGTAAATGTCCACTCCACATGCACTCTATCTAAACCTTTCACTTATTCTGTATGTTTCAATGAGGTTCCCCCTCATTCTTCTAAACTCCAGCGAGTACAGGCCCAGTGCCGACAAACGCTCATCATAGGTTAACCTACTCATTCCTGGATGTGAATGTGTAATGCTCAGAAACCTAAAAAACTATTAAAAATGAAATAAATAATCAAACTAAAATATTTTGAAATAACATTAACATAGAACACTCAAAAGATTTATAAATACAAATGAAACTGAAAAAACATAAAGTGAAACTTGGCTTACCCGTTGCTTTTTTTCTCATCGGTGTTATTCTGCCCACTGAAATCAGTAGGACTACTTCTCCACCAAGCCTAACCCGGCAGAGGCTCTGACTGTAAATGGTGGGGATTCTCAGCAAGGTTGAGCTCTTCTTATGGACTCAGTCAGACATGTGCAAACATCCTGGCATTCCAACAGGTAAATGCTGAAAAACGGGTCTGCGGTTGCTGGTTTACCACAAAAAGACACAAAGTGCTGGAGTACCAGCAGGTCAGGTAGCATCTGTGGGAGAACATGGATAGGTGATGTTTTGGATCAGGACCTTTCTTCTGACTGATTGTGGAGGGAAAAGAAAGGTAGACGAGGGTTGAGGCAGGATAAAGTGTGGCAGACAAGCAAGGGAGCTTTTTGAAGGGCAGATTCCTGGACAAATGCCTGAGATGAAAAGAAAAGGTGTGACACAAAACGATTGGTTGTGAATTGTGAAGCCATAGGAAATAATGTAGGTGGAGGGGGAGGGGGAGGGGAGAAATGGGTGCAAGTCCAGGTGGGGCATAGGGGAGTGGAAGTGGAATAAAGGGGGGGGTGGGGGGGTTGGTGTTGTGGAAAAAGTGAAAGGGGGGAGGTTACTGAAAATTGGTAAATTCAATGTTCATGCTGTTGGGTCATAAGCTGTTCCTCCAATTTTGCAAGTGGTCTCCCTCTGGCATTGGAGGAGGCTCAGGCCTGAAAGGTCAGTATGGGATTGGGAAAGGGAGTTAAAGTGGTTAGCAACCGGGAGATCTGGTAGCCGTTGGTGGACCAAGCACCAGTCTTTGGTAAATGCTGGTGGTTCCACTGGCATTTTCTACCAAATTCCATGCAGTGACAGACCACTCCAGTTCATCTAAATATTCAGAATGACATTTCTTAGAAAGATTAGAGATCTCTATTTGCAAGTTTCAGGAACCATTAAGAGCACTTATGTGGAGGTAGCATGGGGAACTGCAATTTGTATAGATGAGACTGTAATAGCATGTTACCTACTATAGAGATACAGCGCGAAAACAGGCCCTTTGGCCCACCACACCACACTGCACATTAAAACTATCCGACACACCCTGGGGACAATTTATATTCATACCAAGCCAATTAACCTACAAACCTGTCAGGGCCAGATTTAGATGAAGAGAGGCCCGAGGCTGTTCCACTTGTGAGGCCCCTCCCAATCCCCCACCACCACGACTAGAGGAAGATGGTCTACCAGATTGACACCGATTTGCAGCCGAGCGTGGCCAATGAGATAAGGGGCTGGAAAGCTGCGCTTTTTAAAATTTTATTTATTTATTTATTGCCAGTGCTAGTGTCGAGTTATCGGCTTAAAACACTATTATTCTGAAATGGAGGGCAAGGAAAATTACTGAAGGGTTGTTTAGAGTCTACAGTCGCGTTGTGACAGCATATATAAGAAAGGCCTACGACAGTGTCAAAAATATTATACACCTTGCAGGGCTCTCACTTAATTTTTTTTCTCTG
>CM075977.1:60967371-61101353 GCA_038087875.1 Malacoraja senta | reverse complement strand
AAGCACTTTTATACATTTAAAGAAACCACTTTCGTTTACCTGTCCCGTGTGTGAAATCCGTCCCCGTTATCGGCGTTGACGCTTCAGGAGCTGATTTTAAAATTACTCTAGCGCTGACATTGATGATTTAATAAAAATAAAAAATACACAAAAGGCCACTAGGAACGATTCTTCAGCCAACGCTTGTACTCCAACAAAATATTGACCAGGACAAGGGAGGAGAAACCCGCGTTTTAACCCCGCCCCCCCTTAAAGGCGCCAAAATCGCGCACACGGCCAGTGGCAGAATTACAGCGCGACTGAAGGTAAGTTTTGTAACATACCTACTCTCTCTACAAATGAGCATGCAGGTTCATGTGGGCAGTATTCTGCAATATCCTAGCACTATTAATGATGCTTGTGAAAGGCCATGTATGACTTCAGCATCTGCAGGCCTATCGCAACATTTCTTAAGAGAACTGTGAGTTAATCATGGCAGCTTCTCCATGGCAGAAGACAGGTATCTTGACATAACAAGCAGAACCACACAGAGTGGGGCCAAGTGGAGAGTCATAGCCACGTGGTAAAAGGATAATATAAAATTAATATCTTTATTTCAGGGGTACAATAGCAGAGTGTCATAGAACGTAGAACAACACAGCACAGGAACAGGCCCTTCAGCCCAACAGACCCTTCAGTGCCAAACATTATGTTAAATTGAACTAATCTTCTTTGCCGGCATGTAATAAATATTCCTCCATTCCCTAATCACGTGCTTAAATAAAAGCCTCTTAAAAGCCACTCAGGATAGTGCTAGTGTACGGGGATTGTGGTCGGCACGGACTTGGTGGGTCGAAGGGCCTGGTTCCGTGCTGCATCTCGAAACTAAACTAAACAAAACGAAACTTCCGGGAGTATTGTACAAAGAGCGGAGTCAGATGAATGATGATGGGACGCAAATAAAAAAAATCTGTGGTACTTACTGCTCATCTGAAGATAATATTATAGATCATACACCTAAGCCACTATTTCAATAACCTCCTGCTGGAAGTTCTTCCTTTCCTGCTTTCTCTTAGCACAGTCTGCCTGCTCTGCCTATCCTTTGGTCATTCTCCCAGTCATCCTGTACACCAGTGAAACATCTACCATTGTATTCAAACCTGGGAACAAATGGTTTGTGCAGGAGCTGGGATATCAATTAAAAAATACCTCGGAGTCCACAGATCAATCTTGCCGACTTCTTCCAGTTTGTTACAACCACAGAAAACAGTAGATACTTGAAATATGGCACTAACAGCAGGAAAAAACGGAACAGAACCATCAACTACCCTGGAAATGTACTTAAATAATGTATGAGATCCTTTGCTATACCTTGTAAGACTAAGAGATACCAGAGTGTTGAATTCCACAATAGCATTACCAGTGACAACTCAGCGTGGGACACAGATTGACAACATGATTTGTCTGTTCGGCGTACTTCCAGCAGATGTTCTCAACCTTGGCAGTAACGCCTTCGTTGGTATGATGCACTGAGCAATTTACTCCAGTAATAATGCAGATGGAAATTGAGATCACTTGCTGCACTGAAAGATAGGTGCCACCAAGCCTAAATTCTTATTGATAACTGACTTGCCATTGGGTTACTGTTTCTGAACGCTTTCTGAAACACTGATGTATTCCTGGAGGTCATAGCTTTACAAACCAAAATTAAACGTGATTGTTGACATTTATACAGTAGGAAACTCTGGGTCTACCACTGTGTACTAGTGATGCATCCTGACAATAGGTTACACTCTCCTTTTAATATTAGACTCTAACTCATTTTGACTCAAGGTCACTGGAGAGATGCTTAAATTGCATAGATTTAGAATATAAAACTCCTCAGCAGACAATGGTGTCTCTGAAAAACAAATAGAGCAGGGAATCCAAGCTATTGTTAAAACAATGTGTTTGTGCATGTTTGTGATGACAAATTATGTTTAGTAAATGAACCAAACAGTAACAACTCAATTTATGCAGGCAAAGCTTATTTAAATAACATTAGGCATCTTTTTCAATGCAGCCTTAAACAACAACACACCTCAATGAACATCCTACGTACTAATAAAGTGCAACATATGAAGTAGCAGCTTTTTTTATGGGCAGCCACATAAAAGCATGAGTGCCTCAAACAGGCTCTTAAGTTAAAATATGTGTGTTTGATACTCTTTGGAAATTCACAGTCAAATGCTACATTTAGCATTGGATCTAGACCTGGAAAGTTATGATGGTGATCAGATAGATTGAGGCAAATCATTTAAAGTTTCATCTTGGTTTCTTTAGGAGAAGATGAATAATATTAAAGGATGATTTTGCACAATTATGCAAACAGATAATGTTGGATAAAATTGTTTTTTTTTTACAATTTTTACTTAGTTAGTAATATCACAGCATCATCTTGAAAAACGAAATCTGCAAAAGCAGGGCATTTATAAATAAACAATTTAAACACAATTAATGTGAAAAGACAATATTGCAACGCAATGGTAACTGGTATTTCAACGGTATCTTTAATGTAAAGAATATCATAATGTGTTTCAGATAGGCGTCAAGGGGAAATAATGAATTGCAAGCCAAATAAGGAAAGATTGATCAGCAGAATGTAGAAACAAGGATCTGCAGATGCTGGTTTGCACCAAAGGACACAAAGTGCTGGAGTAACTCAGCGGGTCAGTCAGCATCTCTGGAGAACATGAACAGGTGACATTTCAGATCGGGACTCATCTTCAGACTGATTGTGGGGAAGGGGAGGGGAGGGGGGAAGGAAGCTGGGAGAGAGGAGAGGCAGGCCAAAGCATGGCAGGTAATAGTGAACATGGGCGGGGGGGGGTGATGGGCAGGTGGTAAGAACAAAGGCCAGAGATAAAAGCAGGTGTGATACAGACTGTTGAAGTCATAAAGTCATACAGTGCGGAAACAGGCCCTTCGGCCCAACTTGCCCACACCGGTCAACATGTCCCAGATACACTAGTCCCACCTGCCCGCGTTTGGCCCATATCCCTCCAAACCTGTCCTATCCATGTATTTTATTTATTTTTATTTTTATTTATTTATTTATTCCGAACAAGTAAAGACATTAAAGACATTGATATTAACAAAATCGAAATTATCAAACAATTGAACATTGCAATCAACATTTACAATTGAGAAGAACAAAATCAAGGTTCCAATGTCCAACTCAGAGTCTGTACAAGCTCGAAAAGGAGTGAGAAGAAAAATAACTTATTAAATCTCACCCCTTTTCCCCAACACTTCTATCGTATTTAAAAATCAATTCCTTACTAATAATAGTACTGCCCTAGGCAATTTCCCATAATACATACAGACACTTATATACATTCAACTATTATGTACATACAATCTTCATATTTGAAGTACCCAACATCAGTGAACAATAGTAAACAAGATAAACATCAACAATATTAACAAGATAAACATCAACGATTGTAAACAAGATAAACATCAACCCCCACTTGTCAACCATCCCCTCCATCCCTGTACCCCTTGAGCATTATTTTTTTATATATCATTTTAAAATGATTCATGTTTGTGCATTGCTTCAATTCCCCGTTCAATTTATTCCACACTCCTACTCCACAAACCGAAATACAAAAGGATTTTCTAGTCGTACGGACTTGTTGTTTCTTAAAGTTAAATATTCCTCTTAAATTGTAACCCCCCACACGCTCGTTAAATAATTTTTGAATGTTTCCAGGTAAATTTTTATTTTTGGCCCTAAACATTATCTGAGCTGTTTTGAATGTGACCAAATCTTCTAATTTTAATAATTTTGACTCTAAAAATAATGGATTCGTATGACCCAGATACTTAGCATTATGGATAATACGAATTGCTCTTTTTTGCATCATGGTTAATGAGTGTATCGAATTTTTATAATTATTTCCCCAGACTTCTGTACAATAATTTAAGTAGGGTAAAATGAATGTACAATAAAGAATACGGAGTGATTTGTAATCCAGAGCTTGCTTGGCTTTGTATAATACAGAGATACTTTTTGATAATTTTAATTTTACATGTTTAATATGTGATTTCCAGCTTATTTTATCGTCAATTATAACCCCAAGAAATTTATTTTCATGCACTCTTTCAACTTCCACCCCATTTATCTTTATACTTACTAGGGGACTTATTCTACAATTACCAAATAACATTATTTTAGTTTTACTCAGATTTAATGAAATTTTATTACTATCAAACCATATTTTCAATTTACCCATTTCTTTTATTATTTTATCCAATAGCCTTTTAAAATTTTCCCCAGAGCAAAAAATATTTGTATCATCTGCAAACAAAACCAGCCTCAAGACATTGGACACATTACAAATATCATTTATGTACATGATAAATAATTTTGGGCCCAGCACTGACCCCTGTGGTACACCACACACAATGTCCAAACATGTAGAATTATGACTACCCAGATTTACAAACTGTTGCCTGTTACTTAAGTAGCTTTTAATCCAGTCCAGTACTATTCCTCTAATTCCATACCTCTCCAATTTTTTTAATAAAATATCATGATTAATTGTATCAAATGCTTTTTTTATGTCAATGAATATCCCAGCTGCATATAATTTCTTATCAATGGCGTTTGTGATGTCTTCAATTAATTCTAGTATTGCAAGTGATGTTGATCTATTTGTTCTGAATCCATATTGACTTTCTGTTAATAATTTATTATTTTCTACAAATTTGTCTAGTCTATTATTAAACATTTTTTCTAATATTTTGGAAAATTGTGGGAGTAAGGAAACAGGTCTATAGTTTGTAAAATGATGCTTGTTCCCTGTTTTGTATATTGGTATTATTTTTGCTATTTTCATTTTAATTGGAAAAGTGCCGGTCTGGAAGGATAAATTACAGATGAATGTTAAAGGTTTGGAGATCCCCTCAATGACCATCTTAACTAGCGACATGTCAATGTCATTGAAATCGGTAGACTTCTTATTTTTACATGTTTTGACAATATCCAGCAGTTCTTTCTCTTCTACTGCCGTAAGAAACATAGAGCAGGGATTTCTTTCCACTAATTTCTCAGGTGTTTCTCCAGATGTCCCTGAATCAGGGATTTGTTTAGCCAGGTCTGGTCCAATATTAACAAAAAAATTATTAAAGCTTTTAGCTATATCTTCCATATTGTAAATTTCCTTATCCTTATCAATAAAATACTTCGGGTAATTTGTTCTCCCCGGACCATTTCGGATAATGCTATTAAGTATGCTCCATATTCTTTTTATATTGTCTTTATTGTCATCTAATTTCTTCTTATAATAATCTTTCTTGCTTTCTCTTATGATGTAAGTTAATTTATTTTTATACTTTTTATATTTATTTTCTGTATCTTTAGTTCTCTCTCTTATAAAATCTCTGTATAGGCCATTTTTTTTTTACAAGCATTTTGTAATCCCTTTGTAATCCATGGACATTTAGTATATTTTGATTTTCTATTATATTCTTTAATTGGACAATTTTTATCATATAATAACTTAAACATATCAATAAATGTTTCATAAGCACTATCAATGTCTCTTTTTTGGTATATTATATCCCAGTTTTGTGCCAATAGATCCTTTTTTAGTGCATTGATAGCTTCCTCCGATCTCACTCTTCTATATTCTATTAATCCGCTTGGTTTGTTGTTCCTGTGGACACCATCATAAACTACAAAAACTGGCAGATGGTCACTTATATCATTAATTAATAATCCACTTACTATTTTATTTTCCAAATCATTGTTAAATATATTGTCAATGAGTGTAGCGCAATGGGAAGTAATTCTACTCGGTCTAGTGATTTTCGGAAATAGACTCATGCTGTACATAGTATTAATAAAATCTTCTGTAAGGTTGTGTTGATTAGGATTTAGTAGGTCAATATTGAAATCTCCACATAAAAACACTGATTTACTACCTGTTGTTGAAAACATACTCTCCATCCAGCCCCTGAAGATTTCAATACTTGACCCCGGTGCCCTATATATACAGCTAATGATTACATTTTTATTTCCACCATTACTTATTTCTATAGTTATACATTCATGCAGATTGTCAACCACAGTTGTCATATTATCTACTACCTTATAATTCAGAGTTGTATCCACATATAGTGCTACCCCTCCTCCCCATGTACCTGTATAACTGTTTCTTAAACGATGAGATAGTCCTAGCTGCCTCCTCTGGCAGCTCGTTCCATACACTTACCACCATTTGTGTGAAAGTAACCTCTCAGATTCTTATTAAATCATTTCCCCTTCACCTTAAACCTATGTCCTCTGGTCCTAATTTTGCCTACTGTGGGCAAGAGACTCTGTGCATCTACCTGATCTATTCTTCTCATGATTGTATACACTTATATGCTTCTGTCAGGTCTCCCCTCAACCTCTGACGCTCCAGACAAAACAATCTAAGTTTCTCCTTGCAGCCAATAGCTTCTAATCCAAGCAACATGTTCAGTAACTCTGCAGTAACATTGCACAGGCAATGGGCAGCACAATGACACAGCTGGAAGAATTGCTGCCTCCCAGCGCCAGAGACCCAGATTCAATCCTTACCTCGGGTGCTGTCTGTGTGGAGTTTGCATGTTCTTCTGACTATGTGGGCTTTTCCTAAGTTCCTTTGGTTTCCTTCCTGTCCCAAAGGACGGGTTGGTAGTTCAATTGGCCACTATAAAATTGCCCAAGTTGTGTATAGGTGAGTGGTAGAATCCAAGAGGAGGGGCGTGAATACAAGGAGAATAAAGTGGGATTAATGTAGAACTGGTTTATGTGGGTCAGAGTAAACTTGGTGGGCTGAATGGCCTGTTTCCATGCTACATCACTCGAGAAATATTCTGCTTTGAAATGGGAATGTACAGACTGATTCCTGGGATGTCAGGACTGTCTTATGAAGAAAGACTGGATAGACTTGGTTTATACTCTCTAGAATTTAGGAGATTGAGAGGGGATCTTATAGAAACTTACAAAATTCTTAAGGGGTTGGACAGGCTAGATGCAGGAAGATTGCTCCCGATGTTGGGGAAGTCCAGGACAAGGGGTCACAGCTTAAGGATAAGGGGGAAATCCTTTAAAACCGAGATGAGAAGAACTTTTTTCACACAGAGAGTGGTGAATCTCTGGAACTCTCTGCCACAGAGGGTAGTCGAGGCCAGTTCATTGGCTATATTTAAGAGGGAGCTAGATGTGGCCCTTGTGGCTAAAGGGATCAGAGGGTATGGAGAGAAGGCAGGTACGGGATACTGAGTTGGATGATCAGCCATGATCATATTGAATGGCGGTGCAGGCTCGAAGGGCCGAATGGCCTACTCCTGCACCTAATTTCTATGTTTCTATGTTTCTATGTTTACATGGAACATTTTTGTGCAAAATTCACAAGCTTGTTTTCTAAAGATAACATTCTTAACATTGTCCAAAAATGATACAAAGTGCTGGAGTAACTCAGTGGGTCAGGCAACATCTCCTAAGGTCATGGATAGTTGGCATTTTGAAGAAGGGTCCTGATCAGAAACGTCGTCTATTCATATTTTCCAGAGATGCTGCCTGACCCGCTGAGTTACTCCAACACTGTGACCACGTGGGTTTCCTCCAGGTGCTCCGGTTTCCTCCCACATCCCAAAGACGTGGAGTTTTGCAAGTTAATTGGCCCTCTGTAAATTGCCCCTGGTGTGTAGGGAATGGGTGAGAAAGTGGGATAACGTAGAACGGGTCGTCGTGGAATCGACGGACTGTACGGCTTGTTTCCCTGCTGTATCTCTAAACTATCTCTAAAAGAGGGCGGTCTTTTCAAAAGGAGGTCAGGAGGTGTTGCAAATTGTGATGCCAGAGTAAGGAAAGTCAGATGAGGGAGAAGTGGATCTGCTGTTGTAAAGTGCTTTTAGTAAGTTGTGAATGTATCAAAATGTCACACAGCCAACTAAGTAGCTTTGAAATAAAGCCACTGTTTAATGCAGAGACAATTTGCTCAAAGCAATAACCCTTCTACAAGTATGATATCGTGAACAGGTTTTATGTTATTTTTGGTGATATTAGTTGGGACATAATATCATTCCGGGCACTGGGAATAGTTTGGTGTTGTTTTGCATAATATTTCCATCAAGAGTGGGGCAAATGAAATCAGGCCAGTTGCTGCTCTGTCAGTTTATTCTCACTTGTTGGTCAACATTGTAGGACTGCATGAGACTTGCGGGAGTGTCTCGGCGAGCCGCGTGGGTCTGATCCCCCCCACCGAACAACGGTGCCACCGACTGGAACGTGCCCCGGTAGGCCTGACTCACCCCCACAGGCATCCCAGGGGACCGTGGAGAAGCCGGGTGGCGAGGCCTGTCTGGGCCTCGGAAGCCTTGGACGCGGCAGCAGTAGCCACGGCAGCAACGTGAGCCTCGATGTAGGCTGTGGTGGTGCCTCGGCGGCAATGTGAGCTTCGGTGGCAACGGGGGTCACACGATCAACCCGCGACCAGCGGTTGATGAGAGTGAGGGCGGGTGGGGGCAGGGGGAGGGGGAGGGGAAGACAATGGGGACCCGGCATGGGGACCACCATGAAGAACAATGGGGACCCAGCGTGGGGACCACCATGAAGAACAATGGGGACCCAGCATGGGGACCGCCATGAAGAACAATGGGGACCTGGCGTGGGGACCACCATGAAGAACAATGGGGACCGAGCGTGGGGACCGCCATGAAGAACAATTGGGACCGAGCGTGGGGACCACCATGAAGAACAATGGGGACCTGGCGTGGGGACCACCATGAAGAACAATGGGGACCCAGCGTGGGGACCACCATGAAGAACAATGGGGACCTGGTGTGGGGACCACCATGAAGAACAATGGGGACCTGGCGTGGGGACCGCCATGAAGAACAATGGGGACCCAGCATGGGGACCACCATGAAGAACAATGGGGACCTGGCGTGGGGACCACCATGAGGGATGGTGGGAGAACAAAGTGGGACCCGGTGTGGGGGTGGGGGGCACTCTAGTTTAGAGGGGTTAGTCAGCCCAGGGGATAAACCTGCGTTTGTTTGTTTGTTTGTTCTTTCCGGTTAAGGCGCTGTGCACACGGCAGCCAGCCAACAGTCGCTTGTCTTTTTCTTTTCTTTTTCACTTTTAACTTCACGTTTTTGTGTACCTTGTGTGTTGTGACTGTTGGCACACCAATTTTCCTTCGGGGATGAATAAAGTTTTATCATCTTTTCGTATCGTATGTGGGAGAGCTATTCTGCAGATTGATCTTGCAATGGACTTCCACATGACCATCTGCCAGCCTTTACTGACCTCGCGCACATGGAGCACCTAATCCAACCAAATAGTAAACGTTCACTTCACTCTCCACTATTCGGAGTCCAATTTTCCCGAAGCTAGTCGAAGTTAGTCTTCAACATAGTCGAAGGAGGTCGAAGGAGGTCTTCTACATAGTCGAAGGAGGTCTGCAACATGACATTTTTTCAAACTCTCCTAAACTCTTCTAAACTCACGAATTAGGTCGCCGCAGTGGAACAGCCCCTTTAGACTTGCTGGTTTGTAGATTGATTGGTTACTGTAATGAACAAAGCGTATGGGTGGCTGGTCGGAGAATCAGGGACTGTGGGAGAGAAAAACATGGGGGAGTGGAATTGCCCTGAGAGCCAGCACAGAAACAAAGGACTGTATAATCTACTGCCATGTTGTAAGGAAGTACAAAGTATGAAGTATGAAATGAAACTCCCATGCAGAGTTTATGATATTTTTGGCAGAATACTACAGTGAATTAGGATTTCAGATGAGGATTAAAATAAGGCTATTACAAATTATTCATGGTCACCTGCTGTAGGTAGCATGTAGGCACATTGGGAAGTCAACATCATAGCTTTTGTTTTCTTTGTGCAGTATGAAAAAAGTGAAGAATTTAGATTTTGTTTCACAAGAAGGTCTATGTCCAAGGTGCAAAGATCTATACGCAGTTCAAAGAGATTATCAAAATACTAAACAATAAAGTCAACGATAAAGTAACTCGGATAGATTGTTTCTTTTGGTCAGCAAAAAGATACAAATTTAAGGTGGTCATTGAAGGTCAAGGGAAAATAATTCTTGACCTTCTTTGTAATTAAATGGAAAACTGTTATCTTCTGAACAAGATGTTAAAATGAAGGTAGACAAATTTTCCAGCATCTGCAGTTCCTTCTTAAACATGTTAAAATGAAGCTTGCCTATTCTCTCAGGATGTTGTATTAGTTCCCATGGTGCCGTTTCAAATAGCAGAACATTTCTCCCCACTCACCTCACTTAGCATTCATCCCTCAAGCAACATCACTGACAACACACTGGGATACAAATTTATCTTTGGTTGCTTGCACTAAAAGCACCTGTAATAGTGGCTATTCATTGCACTCTGCTTCCGTAAGTTAGATTTTTTTAACACTACTTTCAGATGATTATTATATTGTGGTGGCTCAACAGCTTTGTTTCTGATTACTCCTCACATTATTGTTGTATTATTTTGTTCTAGTTTCAGTATCAATGTGCTGAAAAAGGAAGGTTGGAATTTTGTTACTTATCTCTAAGTATCCTTATTTGTAGATGCTGGGATGTTGGAAGAATGATGAACAAAAAATAAAAATCTCTTAGCCCTATAATAAATGTATAGGGTAGCTGTGATCATCATTTGACCTGCTTGAAATATTTCCAGAATAGAAGTTTACTTTTTGCCATGGATGAGCATGGTTCATCACTTTATATAAATAATGCTCTCTTTGGTGATGGACTTAGTTACCGATAATAGCCAATGCAATGCTTCACTATGAGCTATGTTTGAAACATATAAAAGATTGACTGTTTTCAATTAGTTCGCTGATGGGTGTTTCATTTCATGTGGGAAAATTTCACGAAACATTCTCTATTGCATTGTGAAAAATGTAAACCCGTTGCAATTTCTTTAGATGTAGGATTAATGCCAAAAAGCAAACATTCTCTTGGTGTGCTGAACTACCATCCAGATGGTCTTAATGGAATGTTATATGGGGTGGCACAGGCGTACAGTTAGGCCAGCGCAGCGGTGCAGCGGGTAGAGCTGTTGCCTCACAGCGCCGGAGACCCAGGTTCGACACTGACCTTGGGTGCTGTCAGCATGGCGTTTGCACATTCTCCCTGTGACCGCGTGGGTTTCTGCAGGGTGCTCCAATTTCCTCCTACATCCCAAAGTCATGCGGGTTTGATGGTAATTGGCCTTTATAAATTGTCCTGAGAGTGAATGGATTGGATGAGAAAGTGGGATAACATAGAACTAATGTAAGCGGGTAATTGATGACCGTGCACTCAGTGGGCCGAAGGGCCTGATTCCATGCTGTATCTCTAAATTAAAACTGTAGCCTCACCGCACATAGAATGATTCCTCCCAGAACTTCCCTTAACATATTATACTGTTCAATTAAAACCTTATAAATGTACAAAGCTTTCATTGTGGTTGATTATTTGTGAAGAAAGGAAGCTCAAATATTCTGCTGCAGAAAAAGGGATTTGTATCATCCAATTAAATACTAAATCCCAAATAAAAGCTGACATTTCTTAATCGTGGTTGAATGTAATGAAATGAATGTGTTCTAACAACTTGATGACTACAAATATTTGCAAAATCTAAAGAAAATTAAAGTAGTTTTGAAGCTATTGTAAAACACGCCAACCTGTATTAAATAATACAGTTTTGAAGAATTAACTTTAAAAAACTCCTATTGAATTCATTCAGTCAATCATTTTATCTACTAAACTAAATCTTTAACTATTGAATTCAACGTTTTCCTCTGTTTGATGATTGGGAGTTGGAATTGAAAAGACAGATTCAAGCATTAAGAATTTATTTTGCTGATATCTGGTATTGTTTGAAAATGTCATTTCAGTCATTTTAAGTGGAAACACCTCCTCAAATTACCTTGTGAACTTACTGGCTCTGGTTCCAAAATTTTAGATTATGGAATTTTAGAAATAACAATTTACTGCAATATTAGAATAGGATTAGTCTTTTGAAGGTAGACAAAAATGCTGGAGAAACTCAACGGGGTGAGGCAGCATCCAGGGAGCGAAGGAATAGGTAACGTTTCAGGTAGAGACCCTTCTTCAGACTGATGTGGGGGTGGGGGTGGGGGGGGCAGGAAGAAGAAAGGAAGAGGTGGAAATAGTGAGCTGTGGGAGAGCTGGGAAAGGGAGGGGAAAGAGGGAGAAAGCAAGGACTACCTGAAATCGGAGAAGTCAATGTTCATACCGCTGGGGTGTAAATCACCCAAGCAAAATTTGAGGTGCTGGTCCTCCAATTTGCGGTGGGACTCACTCTGGCCATGGAGGAGGCCCAGGACAGAAAGGTCGGATTCGGAATAGGAGGGGGAGTTGAAGTGCTGAGCCATCGGGAGATCAGGTTGGTTATTGCGAACTGAGTGGAGGTGTTGGGCGAAGATTAGTCATTTGTTTTTTTTAAACCTGTTCCACCATTCAGTGATCATCAGATTGTTTGACCTGCCAACCATCGGTCACTGTCGTAACTCATGATATTTACCTTATTTTCAGGTTGGTGAAGGAACTTGTTACGTCAAGCTGGCAACCCTTTGAACATTTGTTTGCTGGTTTCTCATCTGCTTGCCTGTTCCTCACTGCTGGGAGAAAGGAATTATTATCAGTCATATAGCACGGAAACAGGCCCTTTAGCCCTACTCATACATGCTGCCCGAGATGCCCCTTCTAAACTAATCCCATTTACCCGCATATGGCCCACATTCCTCTAAACCTTTCCTACCAATAACAATCCTTTGTGTCCGTGAGTGGCTTGCCCTTTGGGCAGGGCCGGATTTTGATGAAGAGAGGCCCTAAGTTACTTCACTTGTGAGGCCACCCCCTCCCCCTCCCAATCCCCCACCCCCACGACTAGAGGACCATGACTACCCGACAGTGACACTGTGATACATTTAGATCCTACTGTATGTTGTCATTAAACAGTTGGTTTTAAAATACATATTGGATTCACTGCGGAGCGGGCGATGCCTTACCTGGATCGCCGTTTGAAGCTCCGGAGTGTTGGGCCTGCTGCTTCAACATCATGGAGCTGTGGTTTGCGGAGCTCCCAGCCTCGGGCCGCACTGATTTCAACATCGTGGAGCCCTGGGATCCCTTTGCCAAGGGCCGCCAGCGTGAATCCCCGCCCAGCTCAGCCTTTGGACTTCGGGAGCCGCAGTCTCCGGTAGGAAGTGGCCGATTCAGAAGTCCAAGCCGCTGAGAATGTTCTCCCGTTCCGACGTCGGATGGTGACCCCAGATTTCACTGTACCAATTGGTGCATGTGACAATAAGTGTCTCTTGAATTGAATGTGGAATATTAAGAAATAAAGAAACTACAAATACACTAAGAGCAAAAATGTTTTTTTCTCACCTTCTTCATAGCAAAATCATCCAGAAGATCACCAAGATATGTTTGTCTAAGTTTGTTGCTCTCAATGCACAGAATGCTCAGTGCAGACTAGCTCTCTTGAGACATTGTGGCCCTTAATTCATTTTTAATTCTTTTGAGTCTTGAAAAAGACCTCTCTCCCGAGCATTTGGTGACCATTAAGCTAAGAAACAGCTGCAAGATTGCTTTCACATTAGGGAAGGCCATCTGAATTGATTCCTTGTATATTATTTGATAAAGGTCTGTATGAAACAGAGAGTGCTCTTCTGTAGGCCTAAGGCTTTGTCTCACGTACAAGTGAAATTGCAAAAGTTCATCTGTAAGTTCCAGGTCAACATCTTCTGGGTATGCTTCCGTCAACAGTTCAACACCTTGCTGAATTTCTTGCTTAGATGCGGTCAGATTAGCAAGAAAGGAAAACTGTTGTGCAACATCACTGTACACAGTACCTCTTCTTTTTAAATTGGTTTCAAGTGCATCTAGTATAGGAATAAAGGATTTTATCCTAAACTTATCTCTTGAAGAGAGTTTATCAAAAGCATCAGGACCAGGTGCACTTCCATCATTTCCTTGCCATTTCCTTACTCTTTGTCTCCCTGTGACAGTTCTGTAGTTAACATCTGGCAAGGTGGCCTTTGCTTGTTGCTCAAGCTCAGCATACAAAATCCTGAAGTGAACTGTACAAACTTGCACAAGTACTCAATAACAGTTTGGATTTCTGAATGGCTTTGTTGTCCTTGTGGAAATGACCTGGCAGACGGGTCCAAAAATGCAGCATAAACACAAATTCCAGTTCTTCCATTTTCTGCAAAATATTGTTAGCTTGAAGCCTGGTATCACCCTTCACATTAACATCAGAGTACAAATGACTGAGGGCATCAGAGATAGCGCTGTAACTTTCCAAATTAGCTTCTGTGCCTTTTGCATGTGCCTCCCACCTAGTGTCTGACAAATATTTAGGCACTTTTGACTGAGGTTGCAAAAATGATTTTAGAACTGCCCATCTCTTTGTGGAGGATGAAAAGAAGGTATAAATTTCATTGATAATTCCAAAACAGTTCACTGCATCAAGGCAGCAATCAACAGCCGAACGGCCCACCAAATTTAATGAGTGAGCAGCGCATGGAATAAATCTTTATCGAGGATTTTTCAAGGATTTTTTGCTGCATACCCTTGTACCTACCAACCATGTTGGCAGCATTGTCATATGACTGCTCTCGGCATTTTCTAAAGTCAATTTCAAGCTCAGTAGTGAGATAGTTAAACACAAAATCAGCCATGCTTTCTCCTGAGTGGTCTTTTAGCTCAAGGAAAGTTAAAAATCTCTCACTTGGTAAACCGTCTTCAGGTGATACATATCTGATAATTAAAGTCAACTGATCAGTATGTGAAATGTCAGGGGTGGAATCCACTGACAAGCTGAAATATCCAGCCTTTTTCAAGTCAGCCAGAATTGCATCCTTAACTTTTTTTGCCATGAGTTGAATTATTTCCTCACATACAGTTTTTGACAAATAAGAGGGATTTCCTGATCCGGAGTTTCCATACCGATTGATATGAGCCAGTAAAAATGGATCAAATTTTGCAACTAGCTCTAAAAGACCAAGATAATTGCCATTATTTGGAGATCCAAATTGTTCATTGTCTCCTCTGAATGGTAAGCCTCATTCTGCAAGAGTGCATATTATGGCAACAATTCTCTCCATGACAAGCCGCCAGTACTGCTGCTCTGCTTTTATTTGTTCCTGTCGCTTTGAAGTTAACGTTTGCCCTCGCTTTCTTGTTAAGTAGGTCAACATGGCATTCCTGTGCTTCTCTGAGTTTTCATGAGTTTGGATAAGATAGGGGTTTCGCCAATCATCAAACCCTTCAGAAGCTAAAGATGTAGCAGAAGAATAAGATGCAATGTTTGGAAAGAGTTTACAAACAAAGCAATATATCCGGCCTTTTGAGGAAGAATACACAAGCCAGTCTCGGTTATATGTTTCTCCATTTACTTTTGTTGAATAAAAAAGATCCTTGGTGCAAGACGAAGACTGATTTTTATACACTCGCTTGGAAGTTGAAAATGGTCCACAACGCTTTCTACCCAATAGGATATGTCCTCGTGTGATAATTCTATCCACAAACCAACGTCTGTTGCAGTACATCTATATTTGGCATCATCAATCAGTTCTATATTTTCATTTTGAGCCGGCATCATGGCTGCTTCCTCATATTCAGCTTGCTGTTCCACGTCCTGCTTCGCTGTTTCTGTTTCAGGGAGGTTTTCTTCTGGTTGAATGCTAGTAGATGGCTGGATAGCTCCACCAGACTGATTTCCTTGTGTCAGTAGCAATGTATCTGTTTCACCACTGGCACTTGTTGCCTCTGTCCGTGGCTGACCCAAGAAAACAGTGATTGGTCTTAACTTCTTTACCGTATCATTTTCAAGTCTCTTTCTCTTGCGGTTGCTAGCACCACTTTCAAATTTTTTACTCATGCTCAGATTAGGCAAGGCAAGGCAAGTTTATTTGTATAGCACCTTTCAACCACAAGATAATTCAAAGTGCTTTACATAAAACATTTAAAGCATTTGAAAGAAACACATATAAAATGACATTTAGATATAAAATGATTATTAGATTATTCAGATAATAATTACAAAATTAAAAGCAATCAAATAAAATATTTAAAATAGAATAAAACCAGGAATATAAGTTACAGTGCAGTATAGGTAATTAATAAATTGTATTGTTTACTGAAAGGCAGTGGCAAACAGAAAAGTCTTCAGTCTAGATTTAAAAGAGCTGAGAGTTGCAGCAGACCTGCAGTTTTCTGGGAGTTTGTTCCAGATATGTGGTGCATAAAAACTAAATGCTGCCTCTCCATGTTTAGTTCTGACTCTGGGGACACAGAGCAGACCTGTCCCAGACGATCTGAGAGGTCTGGGTGGTTCGTAGCTAAGCAGAAGATCAGAAATGTATTTTGGCCCTAAACCATTCAGTGCTTTGTAAACCAACAGTAGTATTTTGAAATCAATTCTTTGACAGACAGGAAGCCAGTGTAAAGACCTCAGAACTGGAGTAATGTGATCTACTTTTTTGGTCTTAGTGAGGACTCGAGCAGCAGCGTTCTGAATTAACTGCAGCTGTCTGATCGACATTTTAGGGAGACCTGTAAAGACACTGTTACAGTAGTCGAGCCTGCTGAAGATAAATGCATGGACAAGTTTTTCCAAATCCTGCTGAGACATAAGTCCCTTAATCCTTGATATATTCCTCAGGTGATAGTAGGCTGACTTTGTGACTGTTTTTATGTGGCTGTTGAAGTTCAGGTCTGAGTCCATGACTACTAAGTTTCTGGCTTGGTTTGTTGTTTTTAGCATTACCATTTGAAGCTGGGTGCTAACTTTTAATCCTTCTTCCTTGGCTCCAAAAACAATTATTTTAATTTGTTCTTTGTTTAATTGGAGAAAATTCTGGTTCATCCAATTGCAACATAATTGTTAATAAGGAATTATTAACAATTATGTTGCAATTGGATCTGATGATTAACGATTAGAATCTGAAAATAAAATGAAAAATTAATCTTCAACAGTTATTAGAAAGGAAAACATGAAGGGGCGTTCTCACAAAATGCAGTGCACTTGAGTGAAGAAAAAAAATCTGTATAATAGTTGGGAAATATTTCTTAAAGACTTGTTCCTTATTAACAATTATGTTGCAAAACCTGAATCAAATCTGAATCAAATCTGCTTGAAAAAGGCTAACTTATAACTAAACAAACAGGTTCACTTCTTAATAAACAGACAACTCACAAAGCAGTTTGGTAGACCAATTCAAAACTTTACTAATTATCGGCCGATGGAAGGGACAAAGGTGAGGCCTCTGCTGCGGACAAACCGTTCGGTATCTGAGAGGGGGAGGTAAGGGGGGATGGTGAACACATGGCAGGGATGGGGGTTGGAGCCGGAGGAAGGCAGGTGAGTGGACTGAGGACGAGGTGATGTCTGGAGGGGGGGTGGTGGGTAGTCAGGGGGTAGGGGGGTATGAGGACTGTAGTGTGGGTGGGGAAGAGCTCGGGGTCACATGGTTTGAGGGGAATGGGGAAGACCCAGTGGAAAAGCCACTGAGGTTACCAGAGTTGGGGTGACTAGCATTAGGACCCAGCGCAGTCAAACCCAGGGGAGTGGGAATCTGCAGCGTGGAAACCAAAGATACTAGAGGAGCTCCTCTAGTATCTTTGGTGGAAACTTCAGGCCCGGTGCTGCAGGTAAGGTGATGGCTGCGGGCTGCTGGAGGGTGGTGGAGTGGCGAGGGTCGGCGGGCAAATCGTGGGAGGTCCCGGTGGGCGGATGGTCGGTGGGGCGGTGAGGTGGGTCCACCCCAGGTGCGGCGGCGAGGTGGGTCCACCCCAGGTGCGGCGGTGAGGTGGGTAGGCCCCCCGTGTGGCAGCGAGGTGGGTAGGCCCCAGGTGCGGCTGCGAGGTTCGGCGGGGGAAAAGGGTTAAATAAATTACATACCTTTTGCTTTGTCCTGCACTTCCAATGATCCAAGGATCTGTAGAGAAAATTCCTCTCCACAACGAATATATACCTCACCTGCATTTTAATCCCTCCCCCCCCCCACACCACTAAAGCCTCTGGAATCACAAGCACAGCGCCACCAATGGTAGGTTTTGTAACAACACCACTATTGCACAGCGCCACTGATGGTAGGTTTTGTAACAACGCCACTATCTCAAAAGTTTTATACACCTTGGTGGAGCGAGCAGAGGCCCCCCTAGATCTCGAGGCCCTAAGCTTAAGCTTGTCTAGCTTATACGTAAATCCGGCCCTGCCTTTGGGTCAGTGATTTATTCTCTGCTGAAGTTTTACGATGTACTGGGACTACCGAGTGGCAGGAGCCCTCTGGCCGTGAGATTTTGCGAAGGTACATGATTTCTGGCTGTCAGATTCTTAGGGAAATGATTGGGAGTGTGGGTGGTTAGGTCTCCTATTTATGTTTGGTGTGTATTCATTAGGGCGGTACAATGGCTCAGTGGTAGAATTGCTACCTTACAAGTTCACAAGTTATATGAGTAGAAATAGGCCATTCGACACATCGAGTCTACTCCACCATTCAATCATGGCTGACCTCTGCTTCCTAATCCTATTTTCCTGCCTTCTCCCGATAACACTTGACACCTGGTCTTATCAAGAATTTGTCTATCACTGTCTTCAAAATATCCACTGGCTCGGCCTCCCCAGTCCTCTGTGGCGATGAGTTCCACAGATTAACTACCCTCTGACTAAAGAAGGTTTCTTTCCTCCTCACTTCCTTTCTAAAAGAGTGCCCTTTAGTTCTGAGCTATGACCTCTGGTCCTAGATTCTCTCACCAGGTGAAACATCCTTTCCACATCCACTCTATCTATGCCTTTCATTATTCTGTAAGTTTCAATGAGGTCCCCCCTCAACCTTTTAAACTCCAGCGAGTAGAGGCCCACTGCTGTCAAGCACACATCACATGCTTACCCACTTATTCCTGGAATCAAGTACATCAGACTGTTTGATACACATTGAGATCATTTGGCAACAACTTATCAGAGATATTTCCTTTGTCTTCCCCACCCCTCTATGTAACTCAATCTCTTGGAGTCAAAGAGTCATATAACAGAAATAGGCCCTTTGGATCCACAATATCCATGCCAGCTATCAATAGACAATAGACAATAGACAATAGGTGCAGGAGTAGGCCATTTGGCCCTTCGAGTCAGCACCGGCATTCAATGTGATCGTGGCTGATCATTCCCAATCAGTACCCCTTTCCTGCCTTCTCCCCATATCCGCTGACTGCTATTTTTAAGCCCTATCTAGCTCTCCCTTGAAAGCATCCAGAGAACCTTCCTCCACCGCCCTCTGAGGCAGAGAATTCCAGAGACTCACCACTCTCAGTGAGAAAAAGTGTTTCCTCATCTCCGTTCTAAATGGCTTACTCCTTATTCCTAAACAGTGGCCCCTGGTTCTGGACTTCCCCAACATCGGGAACATGTTTCATGCCTCTAGTGTGTCCAAACCCTTAACATTCTTATATGTTTCAATGAGATCCCCTCTCATCCTTCTAAACTCCAGAGTGTACAAGCCCAGCTGCTCCATTCTCTCAGCATACGACAGTCCCGCCATCCTGGGAATTAACCTTGTAAACCTACGCTGCACTCCCTCAATAGCAAGAATGTCCTTCCTCAAATTAGGTGACCAAAACTGCACACAATACTCCAGGTGAGGTCTCACTAGGGCTCAGTACAACCTCAGAAGGACCTCTTTGCTTCTATATTCGATTCCTCTTGTTGTAAAGGCCAACATGCCATTCGCTTTCTTCACTGCAAGCTGTACCTGCATGCTTACTTTCATAGACTGATGTACAAGGACCCCCAGATCCCGTTGTACTTCCCCTTTTCCCAACTTGATGCCATTCAGATAGTAATCTGCCTTCCTGTTTTTGCTACCACAGTGGATAACCTCACATTTATCCGCATTAAACTTCATCTGCCATGCATCTGCTCACTCCCCCAACCTGTCCATGTCACCCTGCATTCCAATAGCATCCTCCTCACAGTTCACACTGCCACCCAGCTTTGTGTCATCTGCAAATTTGCTAATGTCACTTTGAATCCCTTCATCCAAATCATTGATGTATATTGTAAATAGCTGCGGTCCCAGCACCGAGCCTTGCGGTACCCCACTAGTCACTGCCTGCCATTCTGAAAGGGACCCGTTAATTCCTACTCTTTGTTTCCTGTCTGCCAACCACTTCTCTATCCATGTCAGCACTCTACCCCCAATACCATGTGACATAATTTTGCCCATTAATCTCCTATGTGGGACCTTATTAAATGCTTTCTGAAAGTCCAGGTACACTACATCCACTGGCTCTCCCTTGTCCATTTTCCTAGTTACATCTTCAAAAGATTAGTCAAGCACGATTTCCCCTTCGTAAATCCATGCTGACTCGGACCGATCCTGTTACTGCTAACCAAATGTTCGGCTATCTCATCTTTTATAATTGACTCCAGCATCTTCCCCACCACCGATGTCAGGCTAACTGGTCTATAATTCCCTGTTTTCTCTCTCCCGCCTTTCTTAAAAAGTGGGATAACATTAGCTACCCTCCAATCCACAGGAACTGATCCTGAGTCTATACAACATTGGAAAATTATCACCAATGCGTTCACGATTTGTACAGCCACTTCCTTAAGTACCCTGGGATGCAGACCATCAGGCCTTGGGGATTTATCAGCCTTCAATCCCATCAGTCTATCCACACCATTTCCTGCCTAATGTGGATTTCCTTCTGTTCCTCCGTCACCCCAGATCCTCTGGCCACTACTATATCAGGAAGATTGTTTGTGTCCTCCTTAGTGAAGACAGATCCAAAGTACCTGTTCAACTCATCTGCCATTTCCTTGTTCCCCAGGGCCAGATTTACGTATAAGCTTGACAAGCTTAAGCTTAGGGCCTCGGGATCTAGGGGGGCCTCGCAGAGCCGGATTTACCACTAGGTTTCATAGGCTGAAGCCTAGGGCCTCGAAATCTAGGCGGCCTCCGGCCAAGGCAGGACACCAGCCGTTCAACTCTGGGCGGGTCCCCCTCTTTATCTCTCTCTCTCTCTCTCTGTCACTCTCCATCTCCGCCCGCCATCCGTATCCATGTCATTGCCGCCGGGTCTCCGCTCTCCGCTCGTTCCTCATCCGCCGGCACGGCAGGCCACCTTGCACATGCACATTGCTACGGCAGCACATCCTCCCCACTGCACATGCGCACAAACACGGCCAGCATATCACCGGCCGCCCTGCGCATGCGCACTGCCATGGCAACTGGTCGGCGCTGGGCACTTTCTCCCTCGCTTTGAATTGTGGAGATCTGGCCGCCATTGCTGTCCGGTCGCAGACTCGCCGCGACCGCTGAAAACCAACGCAGAATCACTCCCTGACCCTGGAGCTGGAGTAACTGGAGTAACTCTTGCTTCTGGTTTCCTGGTCCTCCACACATATTCTAAATGGAATTTAAACTGGAGGTGGTGGAGGGCTGAACAATAACAGCCTATTGCATTTTATCTGTTTATTTATTGTGTATATATATGGTCTATGGTATATAAACACACTGAACTTTTATCTCCTGTTCTGTATTATGTTCACATATTCTGTTGTGCTGCAGCAAGCAAGAATTTCATTGTCCTATCTGGGACACATGACAATAAAACTCTCTTGACTCTTGACTTGGACTTAAGAAAAAAGGGTTCTTGGGGAAAAAAGAGGTACCTTAAATTTAGTTGCGCCTGGTTGGGTAACTATGGTAGGGTGAAGACCATTCCATGCTTTAATTGTGCGGGGGAACTCCATGGAGCAGCCAGTAACTCTGGATAAAAGAAATTGGGTGTCGTTTCGGGTAGAGACCCTTCTTTAGATTCCCTCTGGTTTTAGTATTTTTAGTTTAATTTATAGATACAGCGTGGAAACAGGCCCTTCAGCCCACCGAGTCCATGCCGACCACCAATCACCCGTACACTAGTTCTTTCCCACACATTAGCGGAGTAAGTCAAGAGTCAAGAGTGTTTTATTCTCTCACGTCCCAGTTAGAACAATGAAATCCTTACTTGCAGCAGCACAACAGAATATGTAAACATAGTACTCTGTAAACAATGTTATAAACGAGAAAACAAAACGGTGTATATTTATATATGAATCTATAACTATATAAATATATATATATGCGTGTGTGCGTGCGCGCGTGCGTGCGCGCGTGCGTGCGTGCGTGTGTGTGTGTATAATATATATACCCACACACACACACACACACACAATTTCCCTCCTGGGATTAATAAATTTCTATCGTATACATAGATACATAGAAAATAGGTGCAGGAGTAGGCCATTCGGCCCTTCGAGCCTGCACCGCCATTCAATATGATCATGGCTGATCGTGTGTGTATAGTATCGTGTGTGTAGTATAGTATAGTGTGTGTATAGTATCGTGTGTGTAGGAAGGATCTGCAGATGCTGGTTTCAACTGAAGATAGACACAAAAAGCTGGAGTAACTCAACAGGTCAGACAGAATCTCTGGACAAAAGGAAAATATAACGTTTTGGATTTGGTCTGAAATAGGTTCCTGCACACCTTTGGAATGTGGAAGGAAACAAGAGCACCCGGAGAAAACCCATGCGATCAAAGGGAAAAGGAGCAAACTCCATACAGACAGCACCCATATTCACGATCAATTCTGGGTCTCTGGCAATTTTAGGCAGCAACTTTATGGCCAATGTACTGCCCCATAGTCTTGAACTGAATTAAAACATACAGTAGCTGTAAAGGGGGACATAGCATCACTTGGAGATTTAAAACTGAAAATGGATATTTTCATTGTTTTAGTAACCAAAGTTATCAACGTATAATTTTTTGTGTTTTGGAAAACAAAACATAGTGGCACAGCTGGTAGACTTGCTGCCTCACACGCCAGAGATCTGTGTCCGATCCTGTCCTCGGGCACTGTCTGTGTTGAATTTGCACATTCTCCCTGTAAGCGTGTGGGTTTCCTCCCACATCCCAAAGACGCATTGGCTTTGTAGGTTAATTTGTCTCTGTAAAATTGCCCCTAATGTGTAGGGAGTGGGTGTGGAAAGTGGGATAACAGAACTTGTGTGAATGGGTAGACAAAAATGCTGGAGAAACTCAGCGGGTGAGGCAGCATCTATGGAGCGAAGGAAATAGGCGACGTTTCGGGTCGAGACCCTTCTTCAGACTGATGTGAGGGTGGGGGGGCTGGGAAGAAGAAAGGAAGAGGCGGAGACAGTGGGCTGAGGGAGAGCTGGGAAGGGGAGGAGAAAGCAGGGATTACCTGAAATTGAAGAAGTCAATGTTCATACCGCTGGGGTGTAAACTGCCCAAGCGTAATATGAGGTGCTGCTCCTCCAATTTACGATGGGCCTCACTCTGGCCATGGAAGAGGCCCAGGACAGAAAGGTCAGATTCGGAATGGGAGGGGGAGTGGAAGTGCTGAGCCACCGGGAGATCAGGTTGTTTATTGCGGACCAAGCGGAGGTGTTGGGCGAAGCGATCGCCAAGCCTACGCTTGGTGTCACCGATGTAGAGCAGCTGACACCTAGAGGATTGGATGCAATAGATGAGGTTGGAGGAGGTGCAGGTGAACCTCTGCCGCACCTGAAAAGACTGCTTGGGTCCTTGAATGGAGTCAAGGGGGGAGGTAAAGCGACAAGTGTAGCATTTCCTGCAGTTGCAAGGGAAAGTGCCAGGAGAGAGGGTGGTTTGGGTGGGAAGGGACGAATTGACCAGGGAGTTACGGAGGGAACGGTCTCTGTGGAAAGCCAAAGGGGAGGAGATGGGAAGATGTGGCAGTGGTGGGATCCCATTGGTAGACAAAAAAGCTGGAGAAAATCAGCGGGTAAGGCAGCATCTGTGGAGCGAAGGAATAGTCGACGTTTCGGGTCGAGACCCTTCTTCAGATTGATGTCGGGGGGGGACACACACAAAAAAGTAAGGAAGAGGCTGAGACAGTAGGCTGTGGGAGAGCTGGGAATGGGAGGGGAAGGAGGGAGAAAGCAAGGACTACCTGAAATTACAGAAGCCAATGTTCATACCCCTGGGGTGTAAACTACCCAAGAAAATATGAGGTGCTGCTCCTCCAATATGCGGTGGGCCTCACTCTGGCCATGGACAGAAAGGTCAAATTCGGAATGGGAAGGGGAGTTGAAGTGTTGAGCCACTGGGAGATCAGGTTGGTTATTGCAAACTGAGTGGAGGTGTTGTGCGAAGCGATCGCCAAGCCTGCGCTTGGTCTCACCGAGGTTGATCATACGCTGAATAATCCAACCACATTTTTGTTTGGAAGTGGAAAGAAATAATAGAAATTGCATTCATTGCAATGTGTAAAAAGAGTTGAGATACTGTATTATAATTTTGCTGCATGTCATTGTGGTATATATCATGTGTTGATAGGTGAATATGTTTAGTTTGTGACTTTATTTGAAGCAGAAATAATATGTGAATGCTTCATTGAGCATAATTCCGACTGGTAACTACGCACTTCGTCCGAGCACATTTTGGCACGCATCATGCTAGCCGTCTTAAATGACCACCTAAACTGTCATTTGGCAACTTAAAAAGCTTCCTAGGTTGCCCGGCTGACAACAGAGAAAAAAAATTAAGTGAGGGCCCTGCAAGGTGTATAATATTTTTGACACTGTCATAGGCCTTTCTTACATATGCTGTCAGAACGCACTGTAGTCTATAAACAACCCTTCAGTAATTTTCCTTGCCCTCCATTTCAGAATAATAGTGTTTTAAGCCGATAACTCGACACTACCACTGGCAATAAATAAATAAATAAACAAGCGCAGCTTTCCAGCCCCTTATCTCATTGGCCACGCCCGGCAGCAAATCGGTGTCAATCTGGTGGAGCATCTTCTTCTAGTCGTGGGGGTGGGGGATTGGGAGGGGCCTCACAAGTGGAACAGCTTAGGGCCTCTCTTCATCTAAATCCGGCCCTGTTGTTCCCCATAATAAATTCACCTTTTTCGGTCCTCAAGTGTCCAACTTTGGTCTTAACTAATTTTTTCCTCTTCACATACCTAAAGAAGCTTTTACTATCCTGCTTTATATTCTTGGCTAGATTACCTTCGTACCTCATCTTTTCGTCCCGTATTGTCTTTTTGGTTATCTTCTGTTGTTCATTAAACATTACCCAATCCTCTTGCTTCCCGCTCATCTTTGCTACGTTGTACTTCATCGCTTTAAATTTTATACTGTACTTATCAAGTACTTATCTATACTATACCCATTCATAGCATATGGTCTGTAGTCCTCCACGCCTTGGCAGTTCAAGTACTCCCCACCGAGATAATTCTTGTGTTGTGAGATTCTTTGCCTCTATGACCCACTCAGGTAATGCTTAGTGCTTTCCAACCCACCCTCCAGGTAAAAGAAAATTCTCCTTAAATCCCCTCTCAACTGCTTATTCATAACCCTGAGATCTCCTATGGGAAAAAAGAATATGATATATACAATTTATGCTCATCATGATTTTTTATATCCAAACCAGTCTCCTCAGCTCCAAGAATAACAAATCTAACCTATTCAGTTTTTCCGCACAACTAAAAATCAATATCCTATGTATCATCCTCTGCACTCTTTCCAACAGTTCCTTCCAGCCGTGTGGTGACCAGAACTGTACACTGTACTTTACCTATGCTTTAACAGTGTTTTCTAAACCAATGTACCATTGCCTCTCTGTACTTATATTCTATGCCCCTGGCTAATGAACGCCAGCAACCCATCAGACTTCCTCACTACCTTAACTAGCTGTGTTTCCCATCTTCAGGGATCCTTGCTTCAAGATCCCATAGTTCCTCAGTATTTTCCAGCACCACCTATTAGCTGTATAAAGTATGTCATATTAGTCATTCTAAAGTACTTCAGCTCAATATTATCAGCATTAAATTCCATCTCACAAATCTCTGCTCATTTTCCCAGCTATTTAATATCATCTAATATCTTGAATATCCTCCTCCGTTTCAACAAAACTATCAATTTTCATGCCATCTGCAAACTGATGAATCATTCCTCCCACATTCAGATTCAAAACATTAACCTTCAGTAAACTACCAGGGTCCGAGTAATGATTGCTTGCAGCACACCACTGGTCAAAGTGCACCAATCACAATAATAAATCTTTGGCCATCGCCCCCTGCCTCCAATTACCAAGGTAATGTTGTTATATCTTAAAAAAAAACCATCCAATTGTCAGACGAGATCTAATAATGTTTTGTTTAGTTCAGTTTAGTTTAGAGACACAACATGGAAACAGGCCCTTCGGCCCACTGAGTCCATGCTGACCATTGATCACCCAACACTAGTTCTATCCTACACACTCTTTCCCAACAACTAGCATTAGCCTCTCAGGCCTGTAATTACCTGTCTTACGCGTGCGGTCATTCCATTGTGCAGGTACCACATTTGCTGCCTTTTGGACATGTGGCATCTCACCTTTGACTAGTAAAGCCCTAAACATTTCTGTCAGTGCCGCAGCAATCTCCTCCCTTCTCTCCCATAAAAGCCTGGGATATACCTTATGAGGCCTCGAGGATTTATCCACCATTATGTCCCATAAGACACCTAATACCTCTTCCCTTTTAATGAAAAAGTTATAGAATTTCACCATTCATCTTCCCTAAATTCTACAACTACAAATCATTATCCTTGGTGAATATGGAGAAGTGTTCATTATTGATATTGGTATTGGTTTATTGCTCTCATGCGACGGAAGAGTGAACATTTTTGTTTTGTCATGTTATCCATGTAACTCATACATACATTAATACAATAAGTGGTACAAAAAGAGAAAGGAACCAGAGTGCAGAATATAGTGTTAAGGTTACAGAGGAAGTGCAGATAAAAAATAGTGTAAGGATGGGAACGAGGTAGATTGATGAAATTGAGAATACACCAATAGCTTATAAATTTTTGTTTAAGAATCAGATAAAAGCAAGGAAATTCGCTTTTGGGTGCTAAGTGCTTTCCAGCCATCGTGTTCTGTGCTCTTTATTATTCGTATGGCTGTATGGCGACCACACATTTCACTGTACCAATTGGTACATGTGACAATAAATGTATCTTGTATCTTGTATCTTGTGTCTTCTGCCTGTTGGAAGAGGCGAGGAGAGAGAATACTGGGTTTTGAGTGGTCCCTTAATTATGTTAGCTGCTTTCCCAAGGCATTCTGGAGTGTAGATGGGGTTCAGAGGGGGATAGACTGCGTTACATGATGGACTGAGCTGTGTCCACAACTCTGCTGTTTCATGCAGTATTTGGCAGAGCAGGTGTCATATCGTGTTCTGATGCACACAGTAATTGTTACTTCACACCTTAATGGATGCTACACTTTCACTGATTATCCTCTTGATATTAATACATTTACAAAATATTTTGGGATTTTCCTAAATTTTGCTTACAATTATATCTTGTTCCTGCTCTTTGCCTCCTAATTTATTTTTTAAGTACTCCTCTACACTTCCTAGACTTCTGAAGAATTTCCCTAATTTCTCAGTTTTTCATATCTGCCATAAGTTTCCTTTTTGTTCTTTATCCAACCATTGACATCTCTTCATATCCTTGGACTTACCTATGGTCCTTTCCGGAACATGTTGGCACTGAACTCTCATTACTTGTCGAATGTACTTATTGTAAGCAAGAAGATGGCATATAATGCCCTCCCATTAACACTTCAACCACTTGCCTGCCTATAGTCCCTAAGATCAGGTCCAGTCCTGACACTTCTTGAGTAGTACTTTCTCTGTACGGCCTCAAAGCACTCGCCTGAATGCACTTAAAACATTTTGCCCCCCTTAAGCATTTTCACACTCAAGCAATTTCAATTAACGTTGAGGAATCTGAAATACCCCCCTCTATATCCTGACTACTCTTACACCTATCAGAAATTCATCCACATATCTGTTCCCCTATCTCCTGCTGACTGTTAGGAAACCTATAGCAAAGAAACCTAGTAAGTAAGTAAGTAAGTAAGTAAGTAGATTTTATTTATATAGCACGTTTAAATCAACTCGCGTTGAAACCAAAGTGCTTTACATAAAATAAATAATTAAGTTTCCGTACATCCATTGAAAAAATTAAAAAAGAAAAGAAAAGTGACACAAGACATTATAGAATCCAACATGAACGTCCCCCCACAATAGAATCAAATTTCTCCGCTGTGGGGAAAGGCACCAGAAAGTTCAGTCCTCTTCCTCTGTGATCACCCGAGGTCGGGGCCTATTTGTGGCCTCCGCAGCCAGTCCGATGTTTTCAGGCCCTCTTGCCGGGAAGATGAAACTCCGGCGTCGGGTGAACACGCCTCAGCGGCTTGGAATGTCTGGAGTGGCCGCTTCCTCCCCAGAGACCGCGGCACCCGAAGTCCTCAGGCCGCGCTGGTTGGAGCTCCGACTCTGGCGATCCGGAGAAGTTGAGGATCCAATTGCAGAGGGATGCGCAGAGACCAAGTTCCGTGTGCTTGGTAACCAGCTTAAATTTTTTAAATTATTTTTTATTAATCAAAAATATTTATTCAAATATTAAAATAATAATTACAATAAAATAAGAAAAACAGAACCCACCACCATAATACAAGACAAACAATAAACTATCATAGAACTATCTAACACTCCTTGTCAAGGATGCATTCCACCCCCCGCAGTGCTCAGTGGTCCCAGAAATCCCCCGGGGCGCCCATGGACAGCGAATAGTCCCTCTCCAAAACCACCCAGACACGGACGTAACCCCGGAAAAGGAACAGGCAGCCGGCTCAGGCAGAGACCTCTTCAGCAGATGGCCAGTTTGGCCAGGCCCAGGAGCAAACCAACCAGGACATCCTCGGCCCTACCCTCTACCCTATGCACAGAGTGTCCAAACATGAGGATGGTGGGTGAGGTGCAGCCAGAAGGCAGGGTTAATGAGCAGCCGCTTTAGGTATTGGAACAGGGGCTGCAACCTCACACACTCCACATACACGTGGTACACACACTCTTCCAGCCCGCAAATGTGGCAGGCGGCTGGAGAGTCTGTGAACCACGAGAGAAACAGGTTGCAGGGGACTCCTCGGTGCAATACCCTCCACCCCAGGTCCCCAATGTAGAGGGGGAGAATCCCTGGGTGGAGGGACCACCACCGAGGGACCCCCTCACGACCAGAAGGCAACACCAACCGCCACTTAATGTCCGGATGGTGGACCAGGGCGAGGAAATACAGGGTGTGGAGGAGGATCCCATACAGGGAACGCTTCCCTGCGTCTCGGAGGGAGATGAAGGGTGTCGAGGAAAGGTGGCTCAGCTTGTGTGGGACCGGCTCCCGGGAAGGATTACGGCACCTGGGTCCGACGAGTACTTCCGGCTGAGCGGGCGTTTGCTCAGCCGCAAGTGCTCCACACGTTTGAGCCCCCCCGACACCCAGTGGGGCGGGACAAGGGCCGGCTGCTCTCACGCCCGGGCCGTCGCCCTCTGCCAGCAGAGGGGAGGCCCGGTCGACGGCAACCAGGTTCCGGACTCTCAACACGTCCCGGTAGAAACCGGGCATCCTCACCAGGACCGCACGGCTGACGACCACTATTGGGATCCGCGTACCACCTTGAAGGCAGCAGCCCCGTCGGAAAAAGTGCGTCGCCAGCACATACCACCTGGGCAGATGACCTGAGTACAGATATCTCTGCAAGGTCCTGAGGCGGAGAGCCACCAACTTGGTGCAAATGCATACCAGCGTCTGACCGCCCTCCTCGATCGGGAGATTCAGGACCGCTGCAGAGACCCAGTGCTTTCCGTTGCCCCAGAAGAAGTCCACCAACTTCTCTGGATGATCCCAGCAAAGGTGGCTGATGGGACCAACGTGGTCAATCTGTACCAGAGCAGGGAGGCCACGAGTTGGTTAAAGACCAACACCCTGCACTCTGAGGAGACCCGACCAGTGCTCCAGCCGCGCTGGTAACCAGCTGGTGATGGTATTGAACGCCAAGCTGTAATCTATAAACAACAGCCTGACGTGAGTGTTTTCATTGTCCAAGTGCCTGCCACAGTACAGAAATAGCTTGTAGTCAAAGATACTCGTGACATCCAGTATTGTTGTGACGAAGGGGACCTTTCTCACCCCCTTGCTGTCGAGTTGACTGTATATGTTAGACAATAGACAATAGACAATAGGTGCAGGAGTAGGCCATTTGGCCCTTCGAGCCAGCACCGCCATTCAATATGATCATGGCTGAACATCCCCAATCAGTACCCTGTTCCTGCCTTCTGCCCATAACCCCTGACTAAGCTATCTTTAAGAGATTTGGCAGATTTGGTTATATATCTCCGCTATCATTTTGATGAATTGGACAGCACTACACATATTAGTTGCTTTATTTTTTATGACACAGAGACAGCAATCTCTGACCCCTCCACCTCCGCCATTTCCCATCCACATGCGTTTCCTTGGCTGCATCATCGGAAAGCATCTTCTGCATGTATACTGGCACCGCTCAGCTCTACTTCACCACTACCTCTCCTCATCCATCCCCCTCTGAATTGTTAGGCCGTTGCGTTTAAGAAAGAACTGCAGATGTTGCAAAAATCTAAGGTAGACAAAAATGCTGGAGAAACTCAGCGGGTGAGGCAGCATGGAGCAAAGGAATAGGTGACGTTTCGGGTCGAGACCCTTCTTCAGACTGAATCGTTTGGGCCGTTTGATTGACTTCTTGGACTACAGGAGCAAAAATGATCTCCAACTAAATAAGGCAAAGGCCTAATCTGAGGCTTTGTACTCCAGCCACCAATTCCCTCCCTTTCTCTGGTAGCCATCTGGAACTGATTCTGACTGCAATGTTGCTGTCACATGAGATTGATAAGATTGGCTTTGGATTTCTATCTATATCATGAAGGCACCTTTGTTTTTACCCCCATTATGTCATCTCCACTAACTTGCTGAAATCCCCTTTCATGGCCTGCTTCCTGCAGATTTGACTAACTCGGAGAAACCACCCACCAACCCACGCCCCTCCCCCATTTCATCCTCCTTAAAAATGAATTCCCGTGTTCTAACTCCACTAAGTTTCATTTACCCATCAAACGCTGTCCTCACAGATCTACATTGCTTCATTTAATAAAACCTTAATTCTAAAATTAGCATTCCGGTTTTCAAATCCCTCCCCTCTCCCCTATCCTGCTCCGCCTTATGGGATGCCAATAGATCTAACTCTCCACGTCCAAAGAGAGGACATCTAGGTGGGCAGACACAGTGGGCAGCAAGTCCAGACTGTGTGCCATAGTCAGCGGAATCTAGCCCAGGAGCAGTTGATCTGACATTTGGTGAAGATCACGTGTAGTATCTGTTCTTATCAGTCAAGGACGAGGATCGCAGATCTAGCTCCAATCGAAATAGGAGGTCACGTTGGTGACCAGGTGTCTGCCAGTTGCTGGCTTAGAGGTGGATCCATGCTGGTTGGGTAACCAACTAACACCTCATCCGGGTCAGAATGGCAGCAGCAGATGGAGCGGAGGACAGGGTATTCGCAATACCCAGCGAGTGAGTATAGGACCTGTCCCACTGCGGGGACCTAATTTGCGAGTTTAGAAGAGTTTGCGCTCGACTCAAACTCGCAGCCTGGTTGACACGTGGTCCTAGGAGGTCCTAGGAGGTCACTGTAACTCTCCTTCATGCTCGAGGGAAGTTTCCGCCTACTCGCGGCCTCAGTTTGGTCGAGGAATAAATTTCAGCATGCTAAAAAAAATTTCACGAGTAAAAATTGGTCGGCATGGTTCTTTTGAACTCGTAGTGCAGTGGAGTGGGGTCACTATGTAGTTATAGGCAGTCAAGGGCAACCGTAGGCAATCTCCTTTGCTGACCAGGCATTTTAATTGGCTCATTGGAGTTTTCAGAACCAAGGAAAACCGACCGGTAATGTTAAATGCACGCTAAACTTTATTAAAAGTTGTCTGGCTTCTTAAAAGTGTCTCCACTCCTTCTCCCCGCTTCCCCCCCCTTCTCTCCCCTTCACCCCCCTTCTCTCCCCTTTTCTCCCCTTCTCTCCCCTTCTCTCCCCTTCTCCCCCCCCCTCCCCGCTCTCTAAAGGACTTACCATACATTGTGCCTGCCGTCCTTTACCTTCCTGTTCATCGTGGGTGTGAATTTCAGACACTGCTCCCCCGCTTTCCCTAGCCCCCACCTTTGCGATGTGTTTGTGTGTGTGTGTGTGATGACGGCCGATCCAGTTCGCGGTTTCAGCGCTGACGGTCGATCCAGCTCGAGGGTTTTCAGGCGAGTGCCCTCGAGCTTGAAGGTCGAAGACAGTCGCTGAAAAGTCACGTTAGTGGGACAGACCCTTATGAAGGACCTCAGCGAGGGGACTCCCTTCTCACAGGACTTGTTCGTCAGGAAGGTCTTGCTGGAGGCCTGCAAATTTGAAGCCAAGGACATTTATGTCCCCAGGACTTCCCTAGTAACGGATACTTTGATGTCACTTTCAAATATCCAAGGGGATAGCAGAAACTGATGCAAGACTTCCTGGGAACGAAGCTCCGCTGTCGCTGGTGAAGGTGCAGCTGCTCTTCCCCCTCCCCACCCAGAAAGGACGGATGATCACGGTGCACATGTTTAATTCGCATGTGCCCGTCGTGGATGTCCTCACCTTCCTTGCTCGCTATGTCGAGGGAGCAGGGAGTGTGGATGTGAAGAACTTGTTTGGGATCTGGACGAGCAAGCGGCAAGTCAAGGTGAAGCTGTGAAGCTGACGGTGTATGGGAAGGAAGCCATCATCCACCCCCACTTGGTGTTCGCTATCGGAAGGAACTGAGGTTGCATGACCTCGTGGGGCAACCCAGGTTGTGCAGGAAATGCAACAAACCTGTGCACAGGGCGGCCCGTTGCTGTGCAGTTGTCTGCAAGAATTGCAAGTTGGAAGGCCACGAGACAAAGGACTGCCAAGTGAGCAAGAACTGTAACCTGTGCGGGGAGGCAGGTCACCTCTACGGGGCCTGCCCTAAAAGAGCCAGCACCTACGCACAGGCAATAAGAAGGGCAGTAGCCAACACCCCCAGGGTAGGCGAGATGCCTCCCACCACTGCCAAGACCCCTGCAGATAGAGAGAACAGGGATGAGGACAGCCCGACCATCTCAAGCCCCCAACCGCCGGTCAGAGACCCCCAGCCCCCTGTCCAGGAGGAAGAGTCAATGAAAGAGAGGGAACGGGAGGAGGAATGGCAGATGATGAAAAGTAAGAAACACCAGCGGGCTCCGCTCAAAGAGCCATGGCCGGAAGGAACAGGCAAGTCTAAGAAAAGAGTCCTTTCCCAGACCGACGCCAGCAACCTCTCCTCGTTGGAGGATGAGGCGACATCGGGGACCCGATGACGGAGGCAGAGGAAGAAAACGGGTGAGGAGATTGGAAAGGGAAAGGACACGTCTGTTGTTTCAAGCTCCAGGAGACTGGGAGCAGTGCAGCGGCCAATGGGCCTCAGCTCCGGGAGACCGGGAGCAGTGCAGCGGCCAATGGACCCCAGCTCCGGGAGACTGGGAGCAATGAAAAAGCCACCGTACCCCAGCTACAGGAGACGGAAGAGGCGGTGCGCCCGGAAGAGGGTGGAACAAGGAGGGTCCTTCCGATAACAACTCCCGCTACGCCAGAGGACACCCCCCTCCTTGAGGACACCAGCATCCAGTACCTGAGCCCCGAAACGGTGCTGCCATTCACAAAAGCGGTGGGCATGAGGGGACAAGATGACGGTCAGTGACTTTTTAAGGACAATGGAACTAAAGCTGGCATCACTAATCGTGCGCAGTGTGAAGAACACTGCGCGATCTGTGAACGCCTTGCACTACCTGGCCAAGGACAAGGTGGACGTGACTTTTCTGCAGGATTGCGGGCTGCCACACCTCTGCTGCTATCGGAGGTGGTCGCGATGGTGGCCCCACGGACTGTCGGTGGTCAGGGGACAATGACTGGCGCACTTCCGGTCCGAGGATCTTGCTGCGGGGAGGGAGCTTCGCCATCACTGAGGTCAGGGAGGTGGTTGGGGGGCATCTCCTCGTGGTGGCTCTCCGCTCCGACTGATTAATGTGTACACCTCTCCTGTGCGGAGCGAGCGGCTGGCCGTTCTCCAGCAGCTCCCACCGCTGCTGGCCACGTCCCAACCCCTCGTTCTAGCCGGTGACTTTAACTGCATCATCGATGGGGCTGGACGATCCGGCAGTGCCGACAACAGACTGGACAACACATTCAAGCTCCTGATGGAGACAGTAAAAGACGCAAAGCTGCACGACGCCTTCGGCGACCCTGCAGGCGGATCCCAGTCGCGGTTCACCTGAGCGAGACAGCCCGAAACCAGATAGACTTCCTCTTCACGTCGAAGGCCGTCACGGTCAGATACACCGACCTCACGCCGGTGTTCTTCTCTGACCACTGCCTCCTTCAGGCTTCCTGTCACCTACAAGAGGACCAGAAGGCAGGCAGAGGGACACGGAAGATAAATGTGAAGCTGTTGACCCCAGAGAACATCGAGGAGCTAATCCTTGCAGCCAACACCAAGGCTCCGTGGGGGAAGATCACAGTCTGGGGTCCTTCTGCTGCTAGACATCGGGGGCAAGGTGTGGTGGAGACGCCCCTGAAAATAAGGGATGGGATTCCACACCAATGGGCCACATGAATGGCAAGGGTGGGGGGAAAATTTGTGTAAACAGTATTGAATGTATGTATAGCCTCCGAGAATGTCAGATGGAGTCTTGTAAGGATCATGTATTGGATATATTTATTTCTCGAATAAAGTATATTTTGAAATAAAAGAAAAGTATTGATATGCAGTGCTACTTCTGATAGATGAGGGAAATGGTATGGCGCAACCTCGGTTTCAGCTCTTGCCTGCCCAAGGTTACTTCAATTCATGCGTAATTCAAATGCAAATTCAAAGTAGAGCTTTCATTCCCCTTTCTTGTGACTACTTTAAAAACACATGAATATTTATAAAATGTAAAGTGTATCAAGTCGATTATATTTGTAGGAGTGAGAACTGATGTTAGAGGGGAGAGGAGCGAACTACGAGAAGTGGAATATTAAAACAATGAAAATACCCCTATTTAAAAGTCAGTGATCGACCTTTTCTTCCAAATATTGTGTTTATAATACTTACATTATGCCAAACGAGCACCTTTTAAGAAATTATGGAACATTGATGTCTAGTTATGCAAACAAACTATCAGATGATTCGGAGATATTTTACTAACTGCTTTTTTGTCGTGAGCATGTTTGCGCACGTACTGATACCTTGCATATTTTTTCCAGTTACATTTTTTTTTATCCCTATGCATAAATAATTGCTGGCCCAATCATTATATATAAATATAGTTTTTGGCTATTTCAACATAACACAGCCAGCTGTACATCAATAGGATTAGATTATCCATGCATTTACATTCCGATCAATTTTACTTTCCACTATTGTAATTTAAGCACTATTTGCCAGCTGTGCTGTGTCCTGTTGCCATGGCCCTAACTTCAGTATTTGCTTCCCAACGCTCCTTTGTCTCTGAACTGCTATTTCCTTGAAGACATTCTTTAAAGCTTTTTTTTTGGCAAATCCCTCCATCTTTGACTCAGTTGTTCATCTGTCAATTTGCATTGCTGTGAAATAATTGGCATATCTTACTGTGCTAAGTATACTAACGAAACATTGACTCATTAAGTTATTTGAGAGGGAGATTAATAGGTCTAAGTGGTGCACTTAATCTGGTCACAATGAGACTTCCAACATTTCAAAGCTATGTTTCTAAAGCTGTTGTGATGGGAAGCGTACTGGGTCACCAACTGAATGTGTAGCTGATAGGTCATATCATGATACTTTTCATACAATACTGAATTGGCACTAAGGCAGCAGTTTTTCATCTCCACATTGTAGCCTGTACTTTCCCTTAATCTCAGAGGGCTGAACATCCCATTAATTCATGTCAACAAACACATCGCCACACCCAACTACCATTCCCACTTCTGCTGCATTTCTGAAGGATCATGAACTACATACAAACTGATTCCTGGATTATTTCTTATTACAAATCATGATGATTTCACATGTTTTGGGGATCTTTTCCTTATTCATGCTAGGCATTCATTCAAGGCATTATTCATTCAAGTCATTTGAATGGTCTGGCTACTATAAGTAGCCAAGATTTCACCCTGGAATCACCATCTAATCCTTTCTTGTTGACTAATAGCCCTGAATAACCTACTTGGAGATTTTTGGATAGATGAGCCTTCCTGGGCATGACATAGAATGGGACAAGAAGAAAGAGAGGTTGTGTGAGGATGTACTGATCTGATCTGAAGCTTAAGAATGAGATGCAATCTCTTAACAAGGGACTTCACTGAAATATACCAAATACTATAAATGTTCTCTAACCTCTGTTCAAGACAAGGTTGCATTGTCTGTGATGTCAATGTGGCTCAACCTTCATTTATCCAGACCCTTCAAGGCACTTCCAAGAGATGTGGCCTGATCTGCTTAGTATTTCCAGCATTTTCTGTATTTATTTTTGTTCTTTTAGTGACCACTGAGACAACAATGTGCACAGAGTTCCTCTGTTGATCATCTAAAATATGACACTCATGTGGCATGTATGTCTGAACTGGTGACCACTATTGTGAGATTGGGTTTTGATATCTCTTCATTTAACTTTCTCTTATCTCTTCCTCTACTAGCTGGGAAGATTCCAGCAGAAGAAAAAAAGGGAAGTGTTTTGACTTATGATGATAGGTGAGGACAAAATAAGAATTGCAAGATTATACAATTTGCAGTTTCCTCATTTGAAAGATTGAAGGATGAGTTGTGGTGAAAGGTGATGCCTTCATCATCCATTGCTTCAGCCCAAGTAGCGACTGTAGCCCCAGCATTACAACCTCTGTTGATGATTGGCATTGTCAATAGGGGTCAAACCAAGTGGGTTCGATTGTTCCCTCCAGTTAACTCCTGCTGAAAAGGAAGTGTGTCGACGATTGTCCTCCTATGTATTTAGGGGAAATCTTGTCATGATATGTTCCAGCCTGTGCAAGCTGTGGGATGTGGTTGCTAGTGTGAAATGTGTGATGGTGAGGTGTATACAATAATGGCATGGTTGAGTTCTGACTGATTGAGATTATCACGAGATGAATGTATTTTCATTGTGTAATTGAGCTACTGCTGAGGCATGTGAGGCAGCTGGTAGAAGATTGTATTTGAAGATTATCTAACTGGCCATGAGGTCATTAAACATTTTCTCACTTGCCATTCAGGTTCTTCCTGCTGTACACCCGCAGCTCCCTATTTCCATTACCTTTAAGCATATGTTTTTGTCTCATTTCAATCCACTTCTGCTGATAACATTTCTAGTGCAGTATCTGAAAACCACTGACATTGACCCACTATACATATAGGGGGTCATTGGCAAATCTTCCTCTGTTTGCTTTTGAAATGACTGCCACCACCACCAGCAGCTGCAATTAATCTTCCCTCTAAGTTTCAGGCGAGCATTGAGTAGCCCTGGGCTCTTGTTGGTTTTCTGCAGTGATAATTGCAGCTGGTGAGCCGTGCAGGAAGTACTGTTTGAAAATCGCAATCATTTAAAACAGCAGGTACCATAAATTTAAATCAGTCTTGCCCGCTTTGCAGCCAATGGACCTGGCTGAATCATGTGCAAATTTGTGCATTATCTAATTTAACACCTGCTGTGCTCTCAATAACGTTCAGTATGTTGACTAATTACAAACATATTTTATAGAAGATTAGTCGCTCAATGACCTGAAATATGAGAACATTTGGATTGCGGACTGAAATTGAAATGTTGACTCAAGGGTAACTTTCATGTGTCCAATTTTCTCAGATGGGATGTGACTGGTACCATCTGAATAAGACTTATTTCTCTACATCATCGTCGATATCTCTCATTTCCTTTATCTCTAACCAGTCTGAAGAAGGGTCTCAACCCGAAACGTCACCCATTCCTTCTCTCCAGAGATGCTGCCTGTCCCGCTGAGTTACTCCAGCTTTTTGTGTTTATTTCCATACTATTGGTTTTTGTGCATTTCATAGATTGGAGAGTATCTAGTTTTTAGCAACAGCCCCAAGTCTTTAGTATAGGACAGTTAATAACAAAAACAATGTTGACAGAGAATGTCACATTATCTCAATCAATATTAAAGCATCTGTTGTACTCCCAAAAAATTGGCTTCAAGGTTTAACTTGATTTCAAATGCTGTGCAACAACTCCTTCATCAACCGTGAGTTGGACTGCTACACACTTGGTGGCTGAAATGTGACATCCTAGAATTGACAACATCAGATCCCAATCTGCAAAGGCCTATTCGGGCACCAGCTTAAGTTCAGAGATCAACTTTAATGTTGCCATTAAATCAATGGAATCTTGAATGTCACCAAGAACTGGGTAGTTTTAGTTTTGACACAAAATGCTGGAGTAACTCTGCAGGTCAGGCAGCATCTTTGGAGAAAAGGAGTAGGTGCCATTTCAGTTTAGAACCCTTCTTCGGACTGCAACACCTAATATTGCCATAGTGTAGCTAAGCTGTGGACTCATACTGAATGTCTGACCCAGCTAGTTTTGTGGATGTGGATGTGGATCTTCCACGAGTCTCAGGCCAGCTTGGCCAACCTTCCCATGATTTCCATCTCCCTGTTCTGAGGAGCTGCTTGGCAGCAGCAACCACTCACTAATAAATTTCACTAATGATATTCAACTTGGGTTCCATCAGGACCAATTGGCTCCAAAGCTCTTATTAAGATGAGGTCATGTCTTCCTTCTTGATGGATTTAAGAACTTCAAGACAAATTTGGAAAAGTATATGAACATTCTCCCACACTTTGTCCATTACATCTCCCTTGACAAAGCCCGTATAGAAGAGCTTCAACAATTAATCATCTCTTTAGAGTTTGTGCAAATAAGAAGCCATGTTTTACCTAACTATGACTATTGTTCAAAGCACTTCAGTGACAGTGAATGACTTTAAGATATGTTAACATTTACAAAACCACTATTTAGATGCAAGTTCTTTCTTTTCTTTTCAATTAAATCTATTGTTAACACTTAATTAGTAAATATTATTTTTAGTTCAATATGAAAAGGCTGAACTATTTGTAATTTCTAATTATAGGCCCTCTTATTATAATAATGTTGGGTAATTTCATTCATTAGAAGTTAAATTAGTAGGATGATATTTCTTCAGCAATTTATCTCACTTAGATATTGAGGCAGCAACATATTTTTTCTTCAGAAGCCACTGCAAACACTGAAACTTGACCAGCATATAAAGTACACTGTTTTATAAAGGAACGTAGTAATAATCCCGTCAGATAGCAGGCTCTATACACCTCTGCTTAGTTACTTTGAAATTCATCACCATTTTATGGCAGGTGTGGAAACATATCACAAGGAAATAGGGCACAGAACTTGTGTGCCGAAGAAGACAATCCGAGTGTTCCCCAACTGGAAACCATGGATGAACCTTGATGTCCATTCCCAGATGAAGGACAAGACCATAAAGGATGGAAGGGGTGAACAGCTTGTTATGAAACCTTGTTCTTCAGCATGGCAATTGGATATTGTCGAAAGCTATGCACTTAGCTGCATTCAGAACATTGAACTTTGTTTTGATAAAATCCTTTTCTTTGCCAAAAATATAATTGACTCATAAAAACCACAAATGTAGAACATTGGACATTATCTAGTCAGCAATCACAGCACAAGATATGGTGCTTAAAAAAAATGGAAGACCACTTCAGCTCGCTGCTGCAATATCCTCTTGAGTTAATTGAAGTGGTTGAAGACTAGCTTGTTGCAAACATGTCAGACTTTCCTTTTGTATTCATGTACTGTACTCGACCATTACTGAACCGGGTTATATCTGGAACCTCCACCACTAGTTATAACAGGATGTAGCAGGATAGCAGATCTTTGATTGGATTTGTTAGCTATGGGATTGTTTAGCTCTCTCCATACCTGGCTGTTTTGGTTGATGCCCTGTGAAAGAAAATAAAAAATGATGGTTAAGCTTACAGAGTGGATTCTTGATGAATGGCAGAGGTCGCTGTTTTAATGCATATTTCTTGCAGGCATGACGTTCCCTCAACAAGCACACAATTAAAAAAAACGTTATTAACAAAATGAACACATTTAAGCTTCTGGGAATATTTTTCTCATTAGGGTCATTAGCATGTTCTCACTGATCAGGGCCTCTAGCTCCAGGATTAGCCAGTTCAGTTCAGTTTAGTTTATTGTCATGTGTACCGAGGTACAGCGAAAAGATTTTGTTGTGTGCTAACCAGTCAGCAGAAATACAAAACATGATTACAATCGGCCCATTTACTGTGCATAGATACATGATGTGGGAATAACGTTTAGTGCAAGGTAAAGCCAGCAAAGTCTGATCAAGCAGGGCCGGCCTTAAGCCGATTGGACCGATTTCTCCCAATTGGGCCTCGCGCCTAAGGGGGGCCCCGCGTTAATTTTCCGTATTTCGTACGGAAATACAAATTCGCTTTGTTAAATAAAGATTTTTTTAAAAACATTCGCCATACGGATTTTTTTACAAAACGAACATGGATAACAACCGCTGCACGGCCATCAGACACAAACGATTTGTTAACTATTACTGTTAGCACTTGTTAACAGCCAGTAGTTAACAAGTAGTTATACAATGTGTCATCAATGCATCGATCCACATTCCTCAGTAAATATAATTGTGTTTTGAACAAGTATTAATGGCGCTGCGTTCCTTTGAATACAATTCACGCGGCGTCATTAATACTTGTTCAAAACACAATTACATTTACTGAGGAATGCAGATCGATGCATTGACACATTGAGAATTTCTTAAAACTCACCATCTTCTTGGCGAGCTTCTTGGTCAAGTCAAGTCAAGTGAGTCAAGTTAGTCATTCAATTTACTTAACGTCTTTATGTCTTTATTTAACAAAGCGAATTTGTATTTCCGTACGAAATACGGAAAATGGTGTGCAGGTTAGTCATTCAATTTACCTACCGACCCACGTTGTGTCTCTCTGTCTTTCGCTCTCTCCCTCTCTCCCTCTCACGCTCTCTCTCTCCTGCTCCCCATCTCGTGTCTCTCTAGCTCTCTCGGCATTCCCGGAATCATTGATGTTTTGCGGTAGACAAAAATGCTGGAGAAACTCAACGGGTGAGGCAGCATCTATGGAGCGAAGGAAATAGGCAACGTTTCGGGTTGAAACCCTTCTTCAAACCCGCCCCGAAACGTTGGCTATTTCCTTCGCTCCATTGATGCTGCCTCACCCGCTGAGTTTCTCCAGCATTTTTGTCTACCCTCGATTTTCCAGCATCTGCGGTTCCTTTCTGTTGGGGGGGGAGGGGAGAGTCCTGGCCCGTGGCGACTCCTGATAAGTGATATGTTCCCCCCGCTGAGTTCCTCCAGCACTCTGTGTTTTTTGTTTGGCTCTGAAGTTGAAGGTGGACCCCCTTGTGTCTACCTTCAACTCCCTGTCTGTGGTGGCTCAGCGGGACGGGCAGGGGCTCTGGGGAGAGGGTTGCGTTTCTGGTCGAGACCCTTCTTCAGACAATCACAAGTACTCTCACCGACGAGAGTTCAGTTCAGTCTGAAGAAGGGTCTTCTCTCCAGAGTCGCTGCGCGGCCTGTCCTGCTGAGCTACTCCAGCTTTTATCTATCTTCAATTTCAGAATTAGATAAAATTTCTCATGGGGGGCTTATAGCATCTAGCATATTCCATCTGGCATATAAATTCATGACAGTGAGATTTAATAATCATGTTATATTGTGAATTCTTGTGTGAATGGGATTAGTTTGTTATTTGGATACTTAGGCTATTTTTAAAAATAATCATTTTCTTAAGAAATGGAATCTACAGGACATTCTTAATGGGAAAGTAGTGGGTAGAAAGACATGTCATGCGTGGTTTGAAGAGCAAAAACCTGTAGTTTACAATGCCAAAATTGAAAAGTTGAGGAAAAACAAGGTGTACAGAGTTGTTTATTGGTTACAATCTGAGGAGTATGATGATGCTACTGATTATGTTATGCCAATGTACCACCTAGCAACTGATCTTCTCCATAAAGACCTGGTCTATTGCTAGAAATTGTAATTTTTTTACCTATCTGTTACGGACTTACAGCATATAATACAATAATATTAAAGTTCTGATCTTGAGAATATCACATTTTTGAATTTTCAAGGCAGTCTGGGTGTTTATTACTATTTCCGTCACAACGGTCAATTTTGTAATTAGCTACAATTAGATAATTAACTAATTATATGCTTTAATTTCAGGTCATCCAAGTAAGATGTTTTATATTTGTTTCAGAATGCTTCAATCTATAATAACTGAAAATTTCATTCAGTTTTCTTAATTTTTAAGAAAGTTATGGGCTTTTGACTGTCCTCGATCACAGCTTTTGTGTTAAGTCAATGGAAAAGCAATAGGGAACAAGATGCTAATCTCCGAGTATGAAAAATGCCTATAACCTTTTTAATACTGAAGATATAAAAGTGAATTAGGTGTCAAATTGTTATGCTTTATCTGATGGGATAAATTGCAGACTTGATTTTTAAAATCTCAAAATGTTGTAACATTGCTAGAAAATGTTCCTGCATCTTGGAGGCCGAAGGTTAGGTTGTTCGCCAAGAAAGATAGACTTCGTTATCCCTCAGTACAGCAACATCAAGAACGATGTTGCTGTACTGAGGGATAGCCAAGTCTATCCCTCATTGCTAGCAGCTGATGGGAAGCAGCTGTAAAGTGGGAAGTGGCTGTAAAAGGACAACGCTGCTGGGGGGGTTTGTGCTGCTACTGTTGGTTTGTGTGTGCAACTTTACCCCTGGCTAGACTCCCCACATGCTGTGAAAGGAACTCTCCCCCCAATTGGTCCCTTAAACTAGTATAGTCATTCAATAAGATGACAACTGATTCATGTTGTCCCGGTGTGCTCCCGTTTTTCCCACCATCTTTCCACCTGCCGTCACCCTCCACCCCCCACCCATTCAGTAATTCAGAAATAAGGAGATTTGGAGGCCTTGGGCAAATTGAATTGTTACTTTATTTATTTTTCTTTTTCTTTTTACGGAGAGGAGAACAATCTGTGCATGCGCAGTTTAAGATTATTTAAAGCCGACTGACTGTCATATTACTCACGACACATGCCTGAATATGACTCATTTATAATGATATATGTTTATATCTATGAAAATTGTTCCCAATTGGGCCCCGCACCTCCTAAGGCTGGCCCTGCAATCAAGGATAGTCCGAGGGTCACCAATGAGGTAGATAGTAGTTCAACACTGTTCTCTGGTTGTGGGAGGACAATTCAGTTGCCTGATAACAGCTGGGAAGAAACTGTCCCTGAATCTGGAGGTTTGTATTTTTACACTTCTATACCTTTTGCCTGATGGGACAGGGGAGAAGAGGGTGTGGCCAGGGTGCAACTCATAGATACATAGATACATAGAAAATAGGTGCAGGAGTAGGCCATTTGGCCCTTCGAGCCTGCACCGCCATTCAATATGATCATGGCTGATCATCCAACTCAGTATCCCGTACCTGCCTTCTCTCCATACCCCCTGATCCCCTTAGCCACAAGGGCCACATCTAACTCCCTCTTAAATATAGCCAATGAACTGGCCTCAACTACCCTCTGTGGCCGAGAGTTCCAGAGATTCACCACTCTCTGTGTGAAAAAGTTTTTCCTCATCTCGTTCTTAAAGGATTTCCCCCTTATCCTTAAGCTGTGACCCCTTGTCCTGGACTTCCCCAACATCGGGAACAATCTTCCTGCATCTAGCCTGTCCAACCCCATAAGAATTTTGTACGTTTTTATAAGATCCCCTCTCAATCTCCTAAATTCTAGCGAGTATAAGCCAAGTCTATCCAGTCTTTCTTCATATGAAAGTCCTGACATCCCAGGAATCAGTCTGGTGAACCTTCTCTGCACTCCCTCTATGGCTATAATGTCCTTCCTCAGATTTGGAGACCAAAACTGTACGCAATACTCCAGGTGTGGTCTCACCAAGACCCTGTACAACTGCAGTAGAACCTCCCTGCTCCTATACTCAAATCCTCTTGCTATGAAAGCCAACATACCATTCGCTTTCTTCACTGCCTGCTGCACCTGCATGCCTACTTTCAATGACTGGTGTACCATGACACCCAGGTCTCGCTGCATCTCCCCATTTCCTAATCGGCCACCATTTAGATAATAGTCTGCCTTCCCATTTTTGCCACCAAAGTGGATAACCTCACATTTATCCACATTATACTGCATCTGCCAAACATTTGCCCACTCACCCAGCCTATCCAAGTCACCTTGCAGTCTCCTAGCATCCTCCTCATAGCTAACACTGCCCCCCAGCTTAGTGTCATCCGCAAACTTGGAGATGTTGCTTTCAATTCCCTCATCCAGTTCATTAATATAAATTGTAAATAGCTGGGCTCCCAGCACTGAGCCTTGCGGTACCCCACTAGTCACTGCCTGCCATTGTGAAAAGGACCCGTTTACTCCTACTCTTTGCTTCCTGTTTGCTAGCCAGTTCTCTATCCACATCAATACTGAACCCCCAATACCGTGTGATTTAAGTTTGTATCCTAATCTCTTATGTGGTACCTTGTCGAAATCCTTCTGAAAGTCCAGATACAACACATCCACTGGTTCTCCCCTATCCACTCTACTAGTTACATCCTCGAAATATTCTATAAGATTTGTCAGACACGATTTACCTTTCGTAAATCCATGCTGACTTTATCCAATGATTTCACCACTTTCCAAATGTGCTGCTATCCCATCTTTAATAACTGACTCTAGCAGTTTCCCCACTACCGATGTTAGACTAACTGGTCTGTAATTCCCCGTTTTCTCTCTCCCTCCCTTCTTAAAAAGTGGGGTTACGTTTGCTACCCTCCAATCCTCAGGAACTACTCCAGAATCTAAAGAGTTTTGAAAAATTATCACTAATGCATCCACTATTTCTGGAGCTACTTCCTTAAGTACTCTGGGATGCAGCCTATCTGGCCCTGGTGATTTATCGGCCTTTAATCCATTCAATTTACCCAACACCACTTCCCGACTAACCTGGATTTCACTCAGTTCCTCCATCTCCTTTGACCCGCGGCCCCCTGCTATTTCCGGCAGATTATTTATGTCTTCCTTAGTGAAGACGGAACCAAAGTAGTTATTCAATTGGTCCGCCATATCCTTGTTCCCCATGATCAATTCACCTGTTTCTGACTACAAGGGACCTACATTTGTTTTAACTAATCTCTTTCTCTTCACATATCTATAAAAACTTTTGCAGTCAGTTTTTATGTTCCCTGCCAGTTTCCTTTCATAATCTATTTTCCCTTTCCTAATTAAGCCCTTTGTCCTCCTCTGCTGGTCTCTGAATTTCTCCCAGTCCTCTGGTATGCTGCTTTTTCTGGCTAATTTGTACGCATCATCTTTTGCTTTGATACTATCCCTGATTTCCCTTGTTATCCACGGATGCACTACCTTTCCTGATTTATTCTTTTGCCAAACTGGGATGAACAATTTTTGTAGTTCATCCATGCAGTCTTTAAATGCCTTCCATTGCATATCCACCATCAACCCTTTTAGAACTAATTGCCAGTCAATCTTGGCCAATTCACGTCTCATACCCTCAAAGTTACCTTTCTTTAAGTTCAGAACCGTTGTTTCTGAATTAACAATGTCACTCTCCATCCTAATGAAGAACTCAACCATATTATGGTCACTCTTGCCCAAGGGGGCACGCACAACAAGACTGCTAACTAACCCTTCCTCATTACTCAATACCCAGTCTAGAATAGCCTGCTCTCTCGTTGGTTCCTCTACATGTTGGTTTAGATAACTATCCCGCATACATTCCAAGAAATGCTCTTCCTCAGCACCCCTGCCAATTTGATTCACCCAATCTATATGTAGATTGAAGTCACCCATTATAACTGTTTTGCCTTTGTTGCACGCATTTCTAATTTCCTGTTTGATGCCATCCCCAACTTCACTACTACTGCTAGGTGGCCTGTACACAACACCCACCAGCGTTTTCTGCCCCTTAGTGTTTCGCAGCTCTACCCATACCGATTCCACATCCTCCAAGCTAATGTCCTTCCTTTCCACTGCGTTAATCTCCTCTCTAACCAGCAACGCTACCCCACCTCCTTTTCCTTTCTCTCTATCCCTCCTGAATATTGAATATCCCTGGATGTTCAGCTCCCAGCCTTGGTCACCCTGGAGCCATGTCTCCGTGATCCCAACTATATCATAATCATGAATTGCTATCTGCACGTTCAACTCATCCACCTTATTACGAAAGCTCCTTGCATTGAGACACAAAGCCTTCAGGCTTGTTTTTACAACGCTCTTACCCCTTATACAATTATGTTGAAAAGTGGCCCTTTTTGATTTTTGCCCTGGATTTGTCTGCCTGCCACTTTTACTTTTCACCTTGCTACCTATTGCTTCTGCCCGCATTTTACACCCCTCTGTTGCTCTGCTCACCCATTTAAGAACCCCACCACCTCTGTTTATTATTGTTTTCTTCTTTCCCCCCTACATGGTGGGTCTGAGTGCTTTCCTTCTCTGCCTCCTGCCTCACACACTGTCTAATAGCATTCTCTATTTGAGTCCCTCATTCTTGATTATGCTGCTGCTGGCCTTGCTGAGGCAGTGTGAGGTATAAATTGAGTCAATAGGTTGGTTTGTGTGATTGTCTGGGCTGTGTCCACAATTCGCTGCAATTTCTTGCGGTCTTGGATGGAGCTGTTCCCAAACTATGCTGTGATGCATCCTGATAAAATGCTATCTATGGTGCATCTGTAGAAGTTGGTGAGAGTTGTAGTTCTAGTTATCAACATCTGCAAAATACAACCATAGCCAGGCGATTCTCTGTGAGCTGGTGCCAGAAGTGGATCTGCAATCACTCAGTACTCAATATAAAATTATACGAGGAATAGATCGGGTAGATGCACAGAGTCTCTTGCCCAGAGTAGGTGAATTGAGGACCAGAGGACATAGATCTAAGGTGAAGGGGAAAAGATGAAATAGGAATCTGAGGGGTAACTTTTTCACACAAAGGGTGGTGGGTGTATGGAACAAGCTGCCAGAGGAGGTAGTTGAGGCTGGAACTATCCCAATGTTTAAGAAACAGCTAGACATGTACATGGATAGGACAGGTGTGGAGGGATATGGACCAAATGCACACAGGTGGGAATAGTGAAGCTGGGACATGTTGGCCAGTGTGGGCAAGTTGGGCTGAAGGGCCTGTTTCCACACTGTATCACTCTATGACTCTCTGACTCTAATACAATCACTCCACTCTTTTAAACCTCTACTCCAATAGCAGATCTGTGCACTGTGGATGGCTCAATTCTAATCACGTATAGTCTTTCTGTTGACCGGTAGCACACAACAAAACGCTTTTCACTGTACCTCAGTACATGTGATAGTGAACTAAACTAAAATATACTGTAATGCATTTGATTAATGCCCTTCAGATTTAAACTGGTGACAACTGAGGTATATTCATTCAGGCTGGATGGAGTGGTCTTGTAAATGTTCCATTCCGCTGACTCAAGGCAGTAACCAAAGTGGAAAGTAATAGAATCAAATTTAATCTGTAGATTTATACTACTCGTTTCAAAATTCAGCTCTCAGAGGCTTTTGTCTGTCAAAGTCAGAATATTTGTTATAAATATTTCTTCTTTCTGCAATTGTAATTCTCTTTAAAAAAAATGTAAGCTATTAGTATGGCTAGCTCTTTATATTTACATGAATGTAAAGCTGTTTATATTCATAATACACTATGATACGAATCGGAGAGATACCCTTTTACTAAATGTCAAAGCTACCTGAGAAAATATTTTTACACATGAACACTGGCCATTTATCTCCCAGAGAATACTTATCACCAGAAAGATAATCATGGATTGTTTGTCTGCGTCTTCAATATTTATTATTTTCTAGTAATCCTACATTTCATTTGTGACACGATCTTTTGCTATTATTTAGCGATGTTAAAGTTGTTCAGGATCTTTGAGCAAAGGAAAGCTAGCTTACCCTAAATTGCCATCACTCAGATGTAAAATGTCAAACTCTTATATAAACTTAAATATTCCATTAAATAATTTTGCTGGTGGGAGATGGAGAGTGGAGGACAGACTCATAATTTAGACAACGCTAGATAAATTGCTGTTATTTTAATATATTTATGCTGTTTCCTTGTAGAAGAGTTTAAAGTATGGAAAGATTTGTAGGCTGATTAAAAGTCTTCGCTATTAACAATATGAACAATCCTTTCAAGAACATAATCCTCTTTATACCAATCAATAGACCAATTAATCCAGCTTTGCAGAGCCTTTGTGAGCTCCACAACCCATATGGTGAGGCAGAAACACCCACCAGTTTTTGAAAGGACACATTTCCCATTTTCAGCGAAAGGAAGTAAAGTGGAACAAAACAGTAGGCATTTACAATGTAAAGATGATTGCAGTGAAGTTGTGCAGCAGGAATAGGAGATCAGGGAATTATCTGGAAGATTTAAGTCACTGCAGGTGTCAGCATGTTTGAAAAGGATACAAGAACGATGACAAGCTGTTGATAGGATTGAGAATATAGTGGTCTCATGTTAAAATAAGGAATAGTTTCTCCTATATATCAGCATGTTTCTGTTTCATGGTCTCTTCAATCTTTTCCTGTGGCAATTGTCAAAATAGGGTGGCGCTTCTCTCCTCTGGGAGCTCATTAATGATCTCATTGAAGGATTCACGTCATGTCACACACCACCACAAAACATTGAGCATCTGTTTTTATAAAAGGCACCAGAAATATGGTTTCAGTGTGAATATGTTTAATAATTATTTGCGTGGACGTATGGGTTTCATCCTACTTATAAGATAATGCCCTGAGAGACCAAAGAAACATACTGTAGACTGTACCTTCGGAAGATAGCCTTCATAATGAACCTTGAAACTTGTCTTCATGGGTGAAGGATTCGACTGCATTAAAGTACGATTTTTGATAAATGGAAGGTTACAAGATGGTTTCAAATCAATTGAACATTTAAAATATAATTATTTATCGTTGTTATACATAAGGATATCCCCAGTGAGACCAGAGAGCTACAGTGACGGAAACTGTAACCTAGGGGCCTCTAAAAGTTACGTTTTTTATTTTGTACATTAGCTGCCCTCTCATGGTGTTGCCAGATGTCAAGAATGTTTTTGCTAAAACACTTGCTTGATATTATGGGGTGGTTATGGGGAGAAGGCAGGAGAATGGGGTTAGGAGGGAGAGATAGATCAGCCATGATTGAATGGCGGAGTAGACTTGATAGGCCAAATGGCCTAATTCTTCTATCACTTATGATTTTTATGAACTTATGATTTTATGATATGTCCATGATTGTGATTTTCAAAGCCAGAGATAGTTTTATGCAAGGGTTTTGGGAAGAGGTTATTTTATATCATGTTGCAAACTTCAATCGTAGCCTTGTGAATCACAGCAATTATTTGCAGTGATCTTCAGAGGGTTGAGTATATATCTGTATCTTTGTCTAATAAAAAATGTCTATAAATGTCTCTAAATATATGTGCAAGGGTACTGACACATTAGTGTGTTGCCACTCGATCAGTGTGGAAGCCTTCATCATTCTTCATGCAACTGTTGGTGGTGAGGATCCCTAGGTGGAATATTGTGATTAGATTGGATTAGATGTTCATTTCCATAAAAATCAATGGTGTTAAAATCAGGAGAGATATAGAAGAAGCTGCCTATTTGCCCACATGTTTTACATTACTATGTAGTTATTAAAAAAACATTTGGAAAGCTACATGGACAGGAAAGGTATGGAGGGATATGGGCCAAATGCAGGCAGGTGGCTCTAATGTGGATGGGGCAATTTGGTCAGCATCGGCATGTTGGGTCGAATGGCCTGTTTTCATGTTGTATGGCTCTATGGCTCTATACCTGTGCAGTTGAGATTTATCCTTTGAAGCTGACATATCATGGGCCCAAAAGGAGGGAACAAAGCACAGGCAAGAGTGATAAATAAAACCTAACAAAATGGATGAAGTATTTTTCAGTACTATGTTCTTCATAGCACTTCCATTAGCAGCTCAGGTTGAAACAACTGTAGACATGTATCACAATGAGCTGCATAGGGCATCATAGTGGCACAATGGTAGAGTAGCAGCCTCACAGCACCAGAGACCCAAGTTTAATCCTGATCTCGGGTGCTGTCTGTGTGGAGTTTAAATATTCTCCCTTTGACCGCGTGGGTTCCCTCCTGTTGATCTGGTTTCCTCCCATCTTCCAGAAGACATGTGGGTTTAGAGTTTAGTTTAGTACAGTGAAAGGCTTTTGTTTGCATGCTATCAAGTCAAAGAAAAGATTATACATAATTACATAAAGATAAAAGGGTACAACATTCAGTGAGTGCAAAAATGCTGCTGTTGAAATTAAAAGAGTGTAGTAATTGTAATGGATGACAGCAGATCCTCTTTTGGTACCGGCATGCAGAATCACCACCCTCCAACGCCATCTTACAGGTTAATTGGACTCTGTAAATCGCTCCTATTGTGTAAGGAATGGATGCGAAAATGGGATAATACAGTACTGTGAATGGGTGATTGATGGTTAATGTGGATTCAGTGGGCCGAAGGGCCTGTTTCCATGCTCTGTCTCTAAACTAAAGTACCAGATGAAGGCCTTTCAAAATATGAAGGTTATTTTTGGGGTAGGAGTAAAAAAAAATCTACTTTTGCATGAATTTAAATTTAGGGCCACAAGTTGGTAATCACTAACAAATCATTTAGTAAGTGATTCAGGAGAAACTTTACAGGAAAAGCGATGAGAAGAGTTTAAGTAAATTCATGGAGGAAAAAAGGTCATATTGATGGGGCTGATAAAGTAAGTAAAGTGTGATGACTTCACCTGTAGCATTAAGATAAACATATACCTCTTGGACTGGGGGGCAACTTGGATTACTTAGGAAAGCAGATGAAACTTTGATTTAAAATCACTTTCCATGGTGCAGTCAGTTTTCAGTAAACACTGGAGTCTCAGCTTTGACTTTTATGTTATAGACCACAGGTGAGAATGAATCACTGAGCCATAATGCTTGAGAACAGCTTGAGAGGTCTGTGAATCATGGAATTAAAGTGTCATAGTGACTTTCAAACTCAAATTCTTTGTGGAATTGAAGGAATTTAATTAAAGGTCACTGAACAAGTGGTGCAAGTCAGTGACTTCCGTGTGAATCGCAGATCACCTAGCAACTACATGGATGAAAACAACATTTTTAATGGCCTGATTATCAATATCAATAATGGGAACTATGGCTTAAAAATATTATTCTTAAATTATTATTAAAAAAATATTATTTCTGTTTTCAAGTACTAAAGCATTGTACCCACAATTGCCGCACGGTGGTGCAGCGGCAGAGTTGCTGCCTTACAGCGCTTGCTGCACCAGAGACCCGAATTCGATCCCGGTCTGTACGGAGTTTGTACATTCTCCCCATGACCGCGTGGGTTTTCTCTGAGATCTTCGACTTTCTCCCACACTGCAAAGACATACAGGTTTATAGGTTAATTGGTTTGGTGTGTGTGTAAAATTGTCCCTAGTGTGTGTAGGACAGTGTTAATGTGTTGGGATCGCTGGTCGGTGCGGACTCGGTGGGCTGAAGGGCCTGTTTCCATGCTGTATCTCTAAACTAAATTAAACTAAACTAAACAATGGACACCTGAAGGTTTTGAGTTGGGTCATGAATAGGCCATAGTATACCTCTTTAAGAAGATCATAGATCATAAGTGATAGGAGCACGATTCAGCCATTTGGCATCGTCTACTCCACCATTCAATCATGGCTGATCTATCTCTCCTTCCTAACCCCATTCTTCTGCCTTCTCCCCATAATCTCTGACACCTATACTAATTAAGAAGGGTCTTAACCTGAAACCTAGTCTGCCCATTTCCCTCCACAGATGTTGTCTGATCCATCGAGTTCCCACAGCAGTTTGTTTATTATGTTTTCATGAGGCAGTGTGAAGATTCCAGCAGATTCAAGCATCTGCAGTCTCCTGTCTCTCCAGAGTGCATTTCTACAAGGTGGATACAAGGTGTAAACTTAGCATTACAGCGTGGAAACTGGCCCTTCAGCCCGCTGAGTCCATGCTAATCATCGATCACCTGTACACTAGTTCTACGTCCAACACATCAAGGGCAATTCACCAAAGTCAATTAACCTATTAAAAAGTGCAAGGTGCATGATTAGGAGATCAGGGCTGCACCTATAGTTTATGAGAGGTTTGTTCAAAAATCTAATAACATCAGGGAAGATGCTGTTCCTGAAACTGGTGATATATGTTTTCAAGCTTTTGTATCTTCTGCCCGACAAATAAGAGAGTGGCTGGAGTGTAATTGGTCCATGATTAGGTTTTCCGAGGCATAGTGAAGTGTAGATAGAGTTGATGGGAGTGAGGCTGACATGTTTGATGGACTGGGCTGCATCCATAATTCTCTGCAATTTCCTGTGGTCTTGGGCTGATGAAATTAAAGGGCCGCTTGCCCTCTACATGTACAGTTGCCTGGAAATTCAAGAGCATTTTATTCCAGTGTTGACTTTTCCTTACCGTGTGTCAATGATCTTAATTCATTTTATTGATATCTACGTTTTAGAGCTGGGTTGAAGCATCTTGCATGGTGACATGAAAGTTGACCGTGAGTCTGGAAACCATCAAAGGTTGATCTGTTTTTGACAAAGAGTTCCATTGTTTAGCTTTTGGTGCTGCCGTTGCAAGTAAGATTTGGTTAGCGATTCCATCAGTATAAAGAATGGCCACATCTTCTTCCTTCAGTTCATATCTCATTTGGGAGTTACCATACGTTGCACAGAGTTACTAAATGAGATATTCAATGAAAATGTCAGCGATGAAGTTTTTTTTAGTCCATTTAGAAATCTATGGTTTATCAGTCTGAAGAAGGGTCTCGACCCAAAACGTCGCCCATTCCTTCTCTCCAGAGATGCTGCCTCACCTGCTGAGTTAATCCAGCATTTTGTGTCTACCTATGGTTTATCACTGTTCAATGAGGCACATCATTGAAATCATACCCATTTTATTTATTTTATTTAAACTGCAACGGAGACCATTTCCAGAATATTTTTGCATGACACTTTAAATTCAACCATGAATTGGGCATGAATTAGCATTGACGTACAGAGATCTGGTTTAAGATGATGTCATGATATTTGTTTCTTTGGGATCTGTAGAAGTTCATGTCACCTGCTGAAGATGTGGACACTAATGAAGTATTTTCCTGAGATAGACAGAGTGCTGAAGTAACTCAGCAGGTCAGGAAACATCTCTGGAGAAAAGGAATAGGTGACGTTTTGGGTCGGAACCTTTCTTCAGACTGCTTTTTCCTAATCTCAGTGAATTTATAAAAAATATTTTCTTATGACTCAAGTTCATCTCAACTTTTATTATTATTTCTCAACCTGAAGTGCGAAACATAGGGCAGAAAAACAGAGTTTTTTTAACCATTATTCTTGGATTGAACTGAAAATACTAACAATTCATAATTACAATGAAAGTCGATATTTTAAGAAGCAATCACAATAATCATGATTCCATGAACATGAACAAAACTATAAAGCAATTTCAACTGTCATTAAGTATTAGTCACATTTCCAATTGCACACTGATCTTATTACTCATTATCCACATTTTAGTTTAAAGCATCTTCTTTGTCACTTTAAAGCAAAATTTAATTTAAAATTTTCATTGGTAATAAGCATCCAGCAAATAATTCAGTCAAGTTTAATGGTGCTGTAATCAGTCGTAATCCTAAAACTAATTTAGACTGAAAGCTTTTGTGGTTTCTTATCAGTGAGGCCACATTAATATTTAGACTTGTTTAGTATGACTGACAGATATTCATGTAACAATTAAAATGTAATCAAAAGCTAAATGGTTTTCCTGGACAATGCAGGATTGTTTATATAATACATTTTACTTCGGAGTCACGTGAGTGACTACGTGAAGAACCCCGCCAGTGCGCCTGCGCGGCATTACGTCAGACGCCTTGACGCAAACGGACGTGAGGAGCAGAGCTCCTCGAGTGGATTTGTAGTTTTTCAACTACAAGGTAAGTAAAAACTTTTTTCAGGTTTTCCAGGTCCGTTTACTGTGGGTCTATGGGGATTTTTTCCACAGACGCCATGGAAAAAACGGACAGGGGGAAGAGGCGAGCGACACAGCCGACAGAAGTCGGGAAAGTCGGGAGTCCGCGGTTAGAGACCAACCGCCTCTAAACCCCGGTACAGTCGCCAGCGGTGAGCATAGCGATTGTGGACCTGGGGCTGGTGAAAACACAGTCAGCGCCTGTCGGGCAAAAGACAAAGTTTAAATCCCAACGGCCCACGGAGGGAGTCCCAGGCAATGTAAGTAGCTCCAGGGCTAGATACTGCTTTCGAGCATATTGCCCAAATAGAAAGCCTTTTACATAGGCTGTTGGAGCAAAGTTCACTCAGGGAGGAGTGTACTGAAAGCAAGCTGCTGGAAACAGCTCAAACAGCTCCTGGTACAGGGCTAGATACTGCTTTCGAGCATGTTGCCCAAATAGAAAGCCTTTTTCATAGGCTGTTGGAGCAAAGTTCACTCAGGAAGGAGTGTACTGTAATCCAAGCTGCAGGAGCAGCTTAACAGCACCTGGCTCAGGGCTGATGGAATGCACCCTCAGGAATGAGGAGCGTGCTACGGGTCATGAGATTTCAGACCCCGACTCTGACGGTGAGGCTGTACAAGGCGATGAACGGCAGTTGCCAGATGTTCCACTCCTTGCAGTAGGATTCGCTGCCCCGTCAGGGTCAGGAGAGCCATTAGGAGAAGAACTAGCCTCCTTAATAAATTACTTGGTTTACCATTAGCTGGAATAGCAGGAAATGGATGAGACTGCAAGAAGTAACTGTGGGTTACTGAAAGCAGCAGCAGTGAATCAAATTATCTGGAATCAGTTGCAGAGAATATTAAAGCTGCTGGGTTCTGGAATAACTGCTTTTGCCAGAATAGCAGAAAAAAGCCAAGAGATGACGGAGTTGCATCAGGAAACACTGGGGTTGCTATGCAGCACCCACTTCGAGACAATTGTCTGAGGAAAAGTGTGATACGGCCTACTATGAATCCAAAATTCGCAGCACTCTGCAAACCAAGTAATATACAATTACCCAACTTACTCTTTGGAGAGGATCTCGGGAGACGTATTAAAGAGTTGGAAGATGAAGCGAAAACAGGATTGATGAAGACATCAATGGTTGTGAAGTCTGTAAAGAGGAAGTATCCTTTCAGACGTCATACGGATCCTGGACCAAGTCGCTCATCAACGCAGGGACGTAGTTGGCAGCCTGCAGCGGGAGCAAGAACCAGTGGGCGTGCTTCCGGGAGAACCCAGGAATCTCAGGGTACTCAAATGACTCAAGAGGTAGGTGGACCTGGTTCTCATGGGAACATACTAACTGGATTAAGTCCAAAAGTTGGAGGCAGGTTACATTTCTTTTATAATAATTGGAAGAAAATTACTTCAGAATGTGGTAATCCTGAATCATATACAAGGATTTCGAATTGAATTCAATCCAAATTATGATTTGCCTGTTCAGCATGTTCCTAGCCGAACTCTGCACTTTGTACAAAAAGAAGTGATGGAGGTTCAGGTTGCACTTGAAACCCTATATAAAAAAGGGGTTATTGAAAAAATCAGTCTACCAAAGTCACCAATTTGTGTGAAATATATTCCCTCGATCAAAAAAGGATGGAGGATGTAGGATTATTCTAGATTTGACAAATCTGAATCCTTTTGTGCAATTTAGACATTTTAAAATGGAAACATTTGTGACTGCCAAACAGCTTATTTCAGAAGCATGTTATATGGCAACTATAGACTTGAAAGATGCATATTATTCAGTGTCTGTTCATTCAGAAGATAGGAAGTATCTTAAATTTAAATGGATGAACCAGTTGTGGCAGTTCAAAGCTCTGCCTAATGGGTTAACATCTGCACCCAGAATATTCACAAAATTGTTAAAACCAATTCTGGGTTTGCTGAGAAGCCAGGGGCATGTACTCATGGCATATTTGGATGATGTCTTGATTATAGGAAAGACAAAACAGTCAACAGAAGCATCTGTTGCAGTTGTGAAATCAACTTTTGAAAATTTGGGGTTTCTAATTCATCCAAAGAAATCTAGGTTAACACCATGTACCTCTATTAATTATTTGGGGTTTACAATTGATTCAGTCCAAATGAATATTACTTTGCCCATGGAAAAAAGGGTGGATTTGATTAAAGATTGTAGTAATCTCCTAAACGAGCAAAAACCCTCAATTAGACAGGTGGCTCGTGTACTGGGGAAATTAGTAGCAGCGTTCCCAGCAGTTCAATTTGGACCATTACATTATCAACAGCTGCAGAGAATTAAAGAACAGGCACTGAGAAAGCATGTTGGTCATTTTGATAGAACCATGCAACTAACAACAAATGCAGTTTCTGATCTGCAGTGGTGGATTCTACATGTCTCAAGCAGTTCCAGCAAAGTGCTGATTGAACAACCTTCCATGATATTACAAACTGATGCCAGTGCACTAGGATGGGGTGCAACTGACTTAACATCTAGCTGCGGAGGCAGATGGAATCAGGAAGAGTCATTGTTACTGCAGACATGGGGAATTAACTATTTGGAGCTTCTAGGATGTTTCTATGGGCTCCAAGCTTACTGTTCTAACACAACTAATAAGCATGTTCAAGTTCAAATTGATAACACAACAGCAGTTGCCTATATTAATCATATGGGTGGAATCAAGTCGGTGTCATGTGACAAAATGGCTAATCAAATTTGGTCTTGGTGTATTGAAAAGAATATTTGGATTTCAGCTATCCATCTACCAGGTAGAATGAATACGATAGCAGACACCAGGTCACGAAAGTTCCATGGTAATAAAGAATGGATGTTGAATCAAGAGGTATTCAATGATATAGTAACCAGATTTGGAATGACCGACATCGACTTGAATCATCAGCTATCGAGATATGTCTCATGGAAACCAGATCCAGGAGCAGTGGCGATTGATGCTTTCTCGCTACATTGGGGTGGTATGTTTTCATATATATTTCCACCTTTCTGCCTCATAAGCCAATGTTTGCTTAAAATCAGGCAAGATGCTGCTTCAAGGGTATTGGTAGTACCAGATTGGCCTATACAGCCATGGTATCTGTTGATATTAGAATTAACAACACAAATGTTGATGAAAGTCCCAAAAAGGAGTAATTTATTGTTGCACTCTGTAACAGGGTAACAACATCCATTATACCATCGTTTGGATTTGTTGATTTGCAGGTTTTAAGAATGCCTTTTCTGGGACGAGGACTGTCTGAGCATACTGTGGACATGCTTACGGCAGCCGGGAGGAAGAGCACTCAAAAACAGTACCTTTCTTATATTAAGAAATGGGAAGAGTTCTGTGTACAAAAGAATGTGCAATAAAGTACTGCAGATATTTCAAATGTTTAGAATTTCTGTCAAAACTTTATTATGATGAAGGTCTGAGTTGTAGTGCAATTAATTCAGCCAGAAGTGCATTGGCCTCATATTTGGTTCTGGATTCAGAAAGAAACTCAATTGGGTCACACCCAATTGTTTCCAGACTAATGAAAGGAATCTTTAATTCCAAACCACCGAAACCTAGGTACATGACAATCTGGGATGTAAGTGTGGTACTGAAACTACTTGGTGAATGGTCATCAAGTGTGTCTTTACCTTTGGTCAAGCTCAGTATGAAAGTATTCATGCTTATGGCATGAGTGACAGCACAACGAGTGCAAACACTTGGAAAATTGCAAAAAGACAGTATGGAAGTAACTGAAGACAAGGTTATATTCTATATCTATGACCTACTAAAGTAAATTAGGCCAGGTGTGACAAGGATTTAAAATTATGTTAACAGCATATCGAAATGATCCATGTCTCTGTATTAAGACATATTTATTAAAATATATTGAGGTCACAAAGAATTTGAGAATACGGAAACTGGGTTGTTGATCACACACAAGAAACCACACAAGAGAGTTTCTATACAGACTATTTCCAGATGGATAAAAGAAGTCTTAACAGCTGCTGGTATTAACACTTATGTTTTTTACGTCTCACTCGATAAGGGCAGCAGAAACGTCGGCGGCCAGGGCAAAAGACGGCCCCGTCGACCATATCCTCGCAGCCGCCGGGTGGTCCAATGAGTTGATGTTTCAACATTTTTACCATCGGCCTATTGTTAATGCGGGGTTGTTTGCAGAAACTATTTTAAGTTCTGTGTAAATTCCTCTGGTTTAAAGGGGATCTGATTCATTTCATTATTGAAATGAATTACTGCATTTGTGGTACAAATGTTATTATGAATGCATGATTGATTATTCTCGTTCCGAGTCAATCTATGCAGTGAGAAGCCGGGATTGATCCACGGCATGAAATCACAAAGCTTTAAAATCTTCACGTAGTCACTCACGTGACTCCGAAGTAAAATAGTAAGATTAAACGAGAACTTACCTAAGTTTGAAGTTTGATCTTTATTTTATGAGGAGTTACGTAGGTGATTACGTGCCCACCACGACCCTACCCTCTATCATAAAGGTCAGATGGAAGTTCTTGTATTACTCGTTTTATTATGAGACTATATTACTTCGGTTGTTGTTTTTTGTGATTTCACACCGCTGCTTTGAAGATTGACGCGCAGGCGCACTGGCGGGGTTCTTCACGTAATCACCTACGTAACTCCTCATAAAATAAAGATCAAACTTCAAACTTAGGTAAGTTCTCGTTTAATCTTACTATTTAATATCGCAAGTTTTGAAATAGGTTTATATATTAGTGATGAATATGATCAGAGGTTTCAAGGGGAAATTTTCAATAGTAACAGAGTGCAAACTACTCATTGTAGCTACATCGTAAGTACTTGGGTACCTGAATCTTGTGAAAGTTTTGTGGAGTTTTTCCTCTATTTTTAGATATGTGTTAACCTAATTTAAGTTATTATACGTCACAGTCATGGTCACTGTCTCTTCATCATCTCTTCGATGATCTGAGATCTTGCAGCACCATCTATCTTTTTGCTCCAGATTCTGATATCTGCAGTCTCTTGTGCCTTCATATTAAGGTTTCGTCCTGCTCCATATGGAATGTGAAGTTTAGTTTAGTTTAGAGATACAGCGCGGAAATAGGCCCTTCTTCCCACCGAGTCCGCTCCGACCAGCGATCCCCGCACATTAACACTATCCTACACACATAATCAGTAGTGGGGAAGATGCTTGAGTTACATCATTAGTGGGGAATATGCTTGAGACGATTATTAAAGCAGTGACATGATCGGTCAAAGTCAGCATGGATTTATGAAGGGGAACTCATGATTGACTAATCTTCTGGACTTTTTTGACGTTGTAACAAGTAGAATGGATAAGGGAGAGCCAGTTGATGTGGTGTATCTTGACTTTCAAAAAGGTTTTGACAAGGTCCCACACAAGAGATTAGTGTGCAAAATTAGAGCACATGGTATTGGGGGTAGAGTATTGAAATGCATAGAGAACTGGTTGGCAGACAGGAAGCCAAGAGTAGGAATTAACGGGTCCTTTTCAGAATGGCAGGCAGTGACTAGTGGGGTGCCACAAGGCTCGGCACTGGGACCCCAGTTATTTACAATATATATTAACGATTTAGACAAGGGAATTAAATGTGACATCTCCATTTTTGCGGATGACACAAAGCTGGGTGGCAGTGTGAGCTGCGAGGAGGATGCTATGAGCCTGCAGGGTGACTTGGATAGGTTGGGTGGGTGGACAGATGCATGGCAGATGCAGTATAATGTGGATGAATGTGAGATTATCCACTTTGGTGACAAGAACAGGAAGGCAGATTATTATCTGAATGGTCAGATTAGGAGAAGGGGAGGTGTAATGAGACCTGGGTGTGCTTGTGCATCAGTCACTGAAAGTAAGCATGCAGGTACAGCAGGCAGTGAAGAAGTCTAATGGCATGTTGGCCTTCATTGCGAGAGTATTTGAGTTTGGGAGCAAGGAGGTCCTACTGCAGTTGTACAGGGCGCTGGTGAGACCGCACCTGGAGTATTGTGTGCAATTTTGGTCTCCTTATTTGAGGAAGGACATTATTGCTATTGAGGGAGTGCAGTGTAGTTTCACCAGGTTAATTCCCGGGATGGCTGGGCTGACATATGATGAAAGAATGGGTCGACTGGGCTTGTAATCACTGGAATTTAGTAGGGTGAGAGGGGATCTTATAGAAACATATAAAATTCTTAAGGAATTGGACAGGCTAGATGCAGAAAAAAATGTTCCCAATGTTTGGGGATTCCAGAGTCAGTTCAAGAATAAGGGGAAGGCCATTTAGGACTGAGATGAGAAAAAACATTTTCACCCAGAGAGTTGTAAATCTGTGGAATTCTCTGCCACAGAAGGCAGTGGAGGCCATTTCATAGATACATAGATACATAGAAAATAGGTGCAGGAGTAGGCCATTCGGCCCTTCGAGCCTGCACCGCCATTCAATATGATCATGGCTGATCATTCACCTCAGTATACCGTACATGCCTTCTCTCCATACCCCCTGATCCCTTTAGCCACAAGGGCCACATCTAACTCCCTCTTAAATATAGCCAACGAACTGGCCTCAACTACCCTCTGTGGCAGAGAGTTCCAGAGATTCACCACTCTCTGTGTGAAAAAGTTTATCCTCATCTCGGTCCTAAAGGATTTCCCCCTTATCCTTAAGCTGTGACCCCTTGTCCTGGACTTCCCCAACATCGGGAACAATCTTCCTGCATCTAGCCTGTCCAACCCCATAAGAATTTTGTACGTTTCTATAAGATCCCCTCTCAATCTCCTAAATTCTAGCGAGTATAAGCCAAGTCTATCCAATCTTTCTTCATATGAAAGTCCTGACATCCCAGGAATCAGTCTGGTGAACCTTCTTTGCACTCCCTCTATGGCTATAATGTCCTTCCTCAGATTTGGAGACCAAAACTGTACGCAATACTCCAGGTGTGGTCTCACCAAGACCCTGTACAACTGCAGTAGAACCTCCCTGGTCCTATACTCAAATCCTCTTGCTATGAAGGCCAACATACCATTCGCTTTCTTCACTGCCTGCTGCACCTGCATGCCTACTTTCAATGACTGGTGTACCATGACACCCAGGTCTCGCTGAATCTCCCCATTTCCTAATCGGCCACCATTTAGATAATAGTCTGCCTTCCCGTTTTTGCCACCAAAGTGGATAACCTCACATTTATCCACATTATACTGCATCTGCCAAACATTTGCCCACTCACCCAGCCTATCCAAGTCACCTTGCAGTCTCCTAGCATCCTCCTCACAGCTAACACTGCCCCCCAGCTTAGTGTCATCCGCAAACGTGGAGATGTTGCTTTCAATTCCCTCGTCCAGATCATTAATATAAATTGTAAATAGCTGGGGTCCCAGCACTGAGCCTTGCGGTACTCCACTAGTCACTGCCTGCCATTGTGAAAAGGACCCGTTTACTCCTACTCTTTGCTTCCTGTTTGCCAGCCAGTTCTCTATCCACATCAATACTGAACCCCCAATACCGTGTGATTTAAGTTTGTATCCTAATCTCTTATGTGGTACCTTGTCGAAAGCCTTCTGAAAGTCCAGATACAACACATCCACTGGTTCTCCCCTATCCACTCTACTAGTTACATCCTCGAAAAATTCTATAAGATTCGTCAGACACGATTTACCTTTCGTAAATCCATGCTGACTTTGTCCAATGATTTCACCACTTTCCAAATGTGCTGCTATCCCATCTTTAATAACTGACTCTAGCAGTTTCCCCACTACCGATGTTAGACTAACTGGTCTGTAATTCCCCATTTTCTCTCTCCCTCCCTTCTTAAAAAGTGGGGTTACGTTTGCTACCCTCCAATCCTCAGGAACTACTCCAGAATCTAAAGAGTTTTGAAAAGTTATCACTAATGCATCCACTATTTCTGGAGCTACTTCCTTAAGTACTCTGGGATGCAGCCTATCTGGCCCTGGTGATTTATCGGCCTTTAATCCATTCAATTTACCCAACACCACTTCCCGACTAACCTGGATTTCACTCAGTTCCTCCATCTCCTTTGACCCGCGGCCCCCTGCTATTTCCGGCAGATTATTTATGTCTTCCTTAGTGAAGACGGAACCAAAGTAGTTATTCAATTGGTCCGCCATATCCTTGTTCCCCATGATCAATTCACCTGTTTCTGACTGCAAGGGACCTACATTTGTTTTAACTAATCTCTTTCTCTTCACATATCTATAACAACTTTTGCAGTTAGTTTTTATGTTCCCTGCCAGTTTCCTTTCATAATCTATTTTCCCTTTCCTAATTAAGCCCTTTGTCCTCCTCTGCTGGTCTCTGAATTTCTCCCAGTCCTCTGGTATGCTGCTTTTTCTGGCTAATTTGTACGCATCATCTTTTGCTTTGATACTATCCCTGATTTTCCTTGTTATCCACGGATGCACTACCTTCCCTGATTTATTCTTTTGCCAAACTGGGATGAACAATTTTTGTAGTTCATCCATGCAGTCTTTAAATGCCTTCCATTGCATATCCACCGTCAACCCTTTTAGAACTAATTGCCAGTCAATCTTGGCCAATTCACGTCTCATACCCTCAAAGTTACCTTTCTTTAAGTTCAGAACTGTTGTTTCTGAATTAACAATGTCACTCTCCATCCTAATGAAGAACTCAACCATAAGAACCCAACTTCACTACTACTGCTAGGTGGCCTGTACACAACACCCACCAGCGTTTTCTGCCCCTTAGTGTTTCGCAGCTCTACCCATACCGATTCCACATCCTCCAAGCTAATGTCCTTCCTTTCCACTGCGTTAATCTCCTCTCTAACCAGCAATGCTACCCCACCTCCTTTTCCTTTCTCTCTATCCCTCCTGAATATTGAATATCCCTGGATGTTCAGCTCCCAGCCTTGGTCACCCTGGAGCCATGTCTCCATGATCCCAACTATATCATAATCATTAATTGCTGTCTGCACGTTCAACTCATCCACCTTATTACGAATGCTCCTTGCATTGAGACACAAAGCCTTCAGGCTTGTTTTTACAACGCTCTTACCCCTTATACAATTATGTTGAAATGTGGCTCTTTTTGATTTTTGCCCTGGATTTGTCTGCCTGCCACTTTTACTTTTCATCTTGCTACCTATTGCTTCCGCCCGCATTTTACACCCCTCTGTTTCTCTGCTCACCCATTTAAGAACCCCACCACCTCTTATTCTCTGTTTATTATTGTTTTCTTCTTTCCCCCCTACATGTTGGGTCTGAGTGCTTTCCTTCTCTGCCTCCTGCCTTACACACTGTCTAATAGCATTCTCTATTTGAGTCTATTTCACTGGATGTTTTCAAGAGAGAGTCAGATTTAGCTCTTAGGGCTAAAAGAATCAAGGGCTATGGGGAGAAAGCAGGAACGGGGTACTGATTTTAGATGATCAGCCATGATCATATTGAATGGTGGTACTGGCTCGAAGGGCCGAATGGCCTACTCATGCACCTATTTTTCTATGTTTGTCTATGTTATTAGGGACAATTTACACATACACCAAGCCAATTAACTTACATACCTGTACATCTTTGGAGTGTGGGGAGAAACCGAAGATCTCAGAGAAAACCTACGCGGTCACAGACATCGGCCATAGTCGGGATCGAACCCTGGTCTCTGGCGCTGCAAGCGCTGTAAGGCAGCAACTCTACCACTGGATTAGTAAGTATGCAGATGATACTAAGATAGGTGGTGTTGTGGATAATGAACTAGATTTTCAAAGTCTAGAGAGATTTAGGCCATTTGGAAGAGTGGGCTGAAAGATGGCAGATGGAGTTTAATGCTGACAAATGTGAGGTGCTACATCTCGGCAGGACAAATCAAAATAGGACGTACATGGTAAATGGTAGCGAATTGAGGAATGCAGTTGAACAGAGGGATCTAGGAATAACTGTGCATAGTTCCCTGAAAGTGGAATCTCATGTAGATAGGGTGGTAAAGAAAGCTTTTGGTGTGCTGGCCTTTATAAATCAGAGCATTGAATATAGAAGTTGGGATGTAATGTTAAAATTGTACAAGGCATTGGTGAGGCCAATTCTGGAGTATGGAGTACAATTTTGGTCGCCTAATTATAGGAAGGATGTCAACAAAATAGATACAAGATACAAGATACATTTATTTGTCACATGTACCAATTGGTACAGTGAAATGTGTGGTCGCCATACAGCCATACGAATAATAAAGAGCACAGAACACGATAGTTTTTAACACAAACATCCCCACACAGCGGGATCAAAGTTTCCCACTTTGAGGGAAGGCTCCAAAATTTAGTCATCCTCCTCTGTTGTCCTCCCGTGGTCAGGGGGCTCCCGAGCCCCCGCTGTCGCCACTACGGGCGGCCCGATGTTCAAGCCCGCTCGCCGGGGTGATGGAAGTCCGACGTTGGGACTGGAGGACATCCTCTGCAGCTTGGACATCCGAAGCAGCCACCTCCTACCAGAATCCGCGGCTCCCGAAGTCCACAGGCCGCGCCGGGCGGAGATTCAACGCTGGTGGCCCTCGGCAAATGGCCCCAGGTCTCCGCAATGTTGAAGACAGCGCCAGCCGCGCTGGAAGCTCTGCAGCTCCGATGTTGATGCAGCAGGCCCAGCACTCCGGAGCCTCCACGGCGATCCCAGGTAAGGCATTGCCCGCTCCGCTGTGAATCCAGCGTTGCGCCGCCACTGCTGGAGCTCTGGTCCGGTCCCCGGCAGGAAAGGCCGCTCCAATCCAGGTGGTAGGCCGCGAGGAGGGGGGCGAGGACGCGACTCGGAGAATAGTCGCGTCCTCGCCAGGAAGTGACTGGGAAACGGTTCCCCCCTTACCCTACCCCCCTCCCCCACGTAGAAAAGTTAGAGAAACTAAAGACACATACTTTTAAAACTAACTAAAAATAAAAAAAAGATAGAAAAACAAACAGACTGTAGGCAGAGGCTGCCTTCAGTGCGGCGCCCCTAGTGGAATAGAGAGAGTACAGAGGAGATTTACTAGAATGTTGCCTGGGTTTCAGCAACTATGTTACAGAGAAAGGTTGAACAAGTTAAGTCTTTATTCTTTGGAGCGCAGAAGGTTAAGAGGGGACGTGATAGAGGTCTTTAAAATTATGAGCGGGTTAGACAGAGTGGACGTGGATAAGCTTTTCCCATTGAGAGTAGGGAAGATTCAAACAAGGGGACATGACTTGAGAATTAAGGGACAGAAGTTTAGGGGTAACATGAAGGGGAACTTCTTTACTCAGAGAGTGGTAGCTGTGTGGAATGAGCTTCCAGTGGAAGTGGTGGAGGCTGGTTCGATGTTATCCTTTAAAAATAGATTGGATGGTTATATGGACGGGAAAGGAATGGAGGGTTATGGTCTGAGTGCAGGTAGATGGGACTAGGGGGAAGTTTTAAAAATAAATTAAAAAAAAGCGTTCGGCACGGACTTGAAAGGCCGAGATGGCCTGTTTCCGTGCTGTTATGGTTATATGGTTACCACTGCGCCACCCATAGCCAGGATCGAACCCAAGCCAAATCTAGACTGCAGCTCTCCCCATGCTGCCTCTTGTAAGGAAGCCATTCCTATCTCCAAGTTCCTCTGTCTCTTCCACATCAAGATGAGGTCTTCCAATATAGGACATCTGAAATGTCCTCCTTTTTCGGGAAACGTGGCTACCCTATCTTCCAGCCTACCAGGCAGCCTTGATTCACTGCAGAAACAAGGACCTGCAGTTGTTGGTTTATACATAAGGACACAAAGTTTTCCTCCATCCACCACTGCTACCATCATGAAGGGGCATGTATTTTTATTCAGATGTTTAAGATAAAATCTTGAGATATGTAACCATAATTAGTGTTTATTTGGTAAAATAGGAATGGTTAAAATGAAGGAGGTCTGACTATCATTGATTATTTATTTATTTGTTTTCAATAAGAGATTGGATTAAATGTAAAAACTGAAATTAATTTTGATTATTTGTCTCCAAAAGGAATGAAAGACATTTACATAGAATTTTTATGAACTCAATGCTTTCCAAATATTTCGCAGCCAATACATATTATGCATACATGATTGTAGGTAAGAACTTTCAAGATAAATAAGTGGCATATTTGTTTTTGCAATAAGCATATAACCATATAACAATTACAGCACGGAAACAGGCCATCTCGGCCCTTCTAGTCCGTGCCGAACACTTACCCTCACCTAGTCCCATCTACCTGCACTCAGACCATAACCCTCCATTCCTTTCCCGTCCATATACCCATCCAATTTATTTTTAAATGATAAAATCGAACCTGCCTCCACCACTTCCACTGGAAGCTCATTCCACACAGCTACCACTCTCTGAGTAAAGAAGTTCCCCCTCATGTTACCCCTAAACCTTTGTCCCTTAATTCTCAAATCATGTCCTCTTGTTGATTGTTGACAACAGTTTGGCTTTTAAACAATGAAAATTCAACAGTTTTTCTTCTTATAATACTACATGACATATTACGATCACCTCAGAGGAAGGAAAGTGTCTCAGTTCAAATTAATTGTCCAAATACCCTCTCTGATCACGCAACATCCTCTCAAGACTGCACTAAAGTAGATTTCATGCTCAATTTTTGAGTAAGAATTTGAACCCGAAGCCTTGTGAATTCAAGCCTGTGTACGTTTTGAAATAAATCAGCTGAACGGCTTGCATTTATTTCATTAACATGTTCCTGCTTAAAGATTGAAGTAGCCAGAGTGAGCTTTTGTGGAAGATTTGGTTAAACAGAGATGAAAACTGGTTAAAAATACTGAGGCATATTTAGATTTTTTTGCTACACACTTTCCACAGCCAGTATTATATCAAAGGTGTGTGATTTACTAACATAATAAAAGGTCAAAATAGAAACCTCAAAATGAAATGAAGTAGCTGTCCAAGTTCATTCATCTGTATCAGAGATAAAAGTAAGATGGGGTCCAGCTGTACTATTTTTAGAGAAAGAAATTCAGGTTTCAATGTGCTAGTGCACCAAGATAGAGTCCCTGTCACTATGATGTCACAGGAATGATGGTAATAGGCATGTGCCCACTCAAATGGTGATTCAAGGCTTACAGATCATAGGATGCAGGCTGTTGATGTAATAGGAAAGACCTGAAGTTCAGAAGAACGAGTGAAAGATACAATGTGAAACACGATCTGCCCAGGCATAACTCACCCTGGGCCAAAACAGATCCAGCCAATTTAAAACTCTGTCAAAGCAATTAAGATAGGCCAATGAATAGCATGAGTACTTCTGACAGTGAAACTATGTGAATGCACTATCCTGTTCTGAACAATCATTCCTTAAAAATATTTTTTTCCAGTTAAATATAGTGTGGTCCATTTAACTATATCTCTCATGTAATGGACAGTGATGCACCGTTCACTGGCCTGAGGCTGAACAGTTCATGACGAAGATACACAATGTAATGAATTATACCAGAGTCAGCATCAAATGCATGATGATGCAAGTAGAAAGAATCTGCATCTTTTAGTGTAACAAACCTTTTCAGATAGCCCATTTTTGATCATACTAATTGGAAACCTAATCAACTCTGATTAGCATTGTGGGTATATCCATTGCTAACTACAAACTAAAAGTTAATCCAAGCAAACAATGTATTCTCCTTGATAGACACAAAAAGATGGAGTAACTCAGCGGGACAGGCAGCAACTCTGGAGAGAAGGAATGGGTGGCATTTCGGGTCAAGACCCTTCTTGTATTCTCCTTTCAGGTTTTATTACCAAAAGGATCATCCTTCTGTCCTGTTTTAGTTGTCATTGCTGTTATAATCACGTCGATCTTCTCCTCCTTTCCTAGTAAAACTAAGATCACCAGCGATGGAAAGTCCACTGGATTCAACATCCACGTAACTGATAGCACTTGTATAATTCTGCCATCTCTCCAGCTTGATCCTTAAGTATAGTGGAAATTATTTTTTGTCAGTAAGATCCCACTTGGGTGTGCAAATATTAATTTATCATATTGTAAATCATATAAAAGCAGCTTGCCCTCAATTCATAAGGGCAGTCATCTGTCTCTTGAGCAGGGTTTGAATCCATTACTTTCTGGTACCTTTATGGTCTGAAGAAGGATCTCGACCCGAAACATTACCCATTCCTTTTCTCCAGAGATGCTGCCTGTCCCGCTGAGTTACTCTAGCATTTTGTGTCTATCTTCAGTTTAAAGCAACGTCTGTAGTTCCTTCACACACACTTTCTGGTACAATTGAGCAAAGATTGTGCATGGGTAGATTGGTTTGAAGTGTGAACCAAATTTACTCAACGGTTGAGTTACAAGATTAAGTGTCATGAGATTTCTCCTTGATCTTTTAATTAGTCTAAGGATAAATTTGGTAGAGTGTTGAGCTTTAATAAACATTAGTATGATCAGATAATTAATTTTAACTTTATATAATAAATTATAATGTTTAATTAGGAATACTGCAAATTTGCATGCCATCTCTGAAGCAGGTTTCAGACCTTTGATCCAAGATGTTTAAAATTGGGAAACCTGACTTTAAAATGTAATTGCTGAACTATTAGTGGACATGCCAACTATATGCCAGCTCTATGAGAGTTATATTGAGATTTTTAGGATTTTTAAAGCAATTGATTGGGCTAAGAGAATCTATCTTTCTCCTTCAGTGAAAAAGTCCAGGGCAAAGAATATGACTATAGGTCACTCAGGAGAGAAATGTGGAAACTCTCTTTCACACAAAGCGTGGGAGAAAGGTGTCATTCTCTTCCACAAATGTTATGTCTGCTATAGGTTTAAAGTTAACAATTTTAAACCTATAGCAGACAAGTTTTATGAGCAAAGGTTCAAAAGAGATGTAAAGGTAAAATGTGTAACCAAGTTTAGTTCTGATGATGAACAAGCATATTAAATAACAAAAATGTCCCCAGGGACTGAATGACCTAGTCCTGTTCAATGTGCTTGTGTGCCAAAGGATATTTTCTCTCATAATGATGGGCACATCCTACCTTTTTTCATTGTTATTAATTGACATGTCCCTGCCTCAACTACCTCTTCTGGCAGCTTGTTCCATACATCCACCATTGTGTGTAAAAGTTACCCCTCAGATTCCCATTAAATCTTTCCCCCTTCACCTTAAACCTATGTCCTCTGGTCCTCGATTCACCTACTCTGGGCAAGAGACTCATTTACCAGATCCATTCCTCTCATGATATTATACACCACTATAAGATCACCCCTCATCCTCCTGCACTACAAGGAATAAAGTCCCAGCCTACTCAACCTTTCCCTATAGCTCACATCCTCTAGTCCTGGTAACATTCTCGTAAATCTTTCTGCTTTCTGCAGGTTCATTCTCAGGAAGGCCATGCTGACATCTGCCACAGTGACCATAGGTCGGGTGTACCCCAGACTGTTGGGGAGGATGACATCATTCCATTGAGATTCTGTACAAAGCGAGCATAGAATGCTTTGAATAGTCTCAGCTGGTAGGGCTAGTTTGTGGAGCTTTAATGGAGAAATGAGTTTAGCACCTTCACTGGCAGGAGAGAGTGAAAGGTTTGCAGACAATGATTTTTCCATAACCTTAAGAATTGTAAGGAGTTTTCCTCACTGACCGTATTCACCCAAGTCATTCCCTCTTCTCCCCTTTCCCATCAGGCAGAAGATACATAAGCTTGAAAGGACATATCACCAAATTAAGGAACAGCTTCTTCTCCAATGCTATCATTTTATTGAACGGATCCTTCCATAAGCTAGGGTATAGTCCTGATCTTCCAACCTACCTCATTGCGGACTTTGCAATTCTTTTGTCTGGACTTTCTCGGTAGCTGTAATGTTAAAATGCTGTCACACTATATTCTGAGCTCTGGTATTTTTATCTTTGCACTTCCAGTTGAATTTGTATATGGCTTGATTGTACACATGTGTTGTATGATTTGACTGGATAGCACGTAAACGAAATGTTTCACTTTATTATATATGACAATAATAAACCAATGACAAGCCAATACACCAATACACTGGTATCCAGAACAAAATTTATTAGACTGATTACTATTTTAAAGATTCTTTATTGATTCCTTGTGTATGCTAGTACTTGGCATGATGATATTGGGCACCCATTAGAGGTGAAACAAGAGATTGGAAATGCTGGAAACTGGAGCAAAAACATAATCTGCTGGAGGAACTCAGTGAGTCAGGTAGTGTCTACGGAGGGAATGTTTTGGGTCAAGACCCTCCATCTTCCACAATTCAGAGGAAGGGTTTTGATCTGAAACGTTGACTCTCACCGCAGATGCTGCTTGACCCGCTCAATTCCTCCAGCAGTTTGTTATTTGATCACCAGTTTGTTAAGTGATGCCTTCACTTTAAATGAGATTCAATCATTGAATGCACCGATTTCCCCTCAGCAATTGTTGAACAGTCTGCAGACTGCAATCCTGAGGGTTAAAATTCCCTTCCAAAACATTTCATATCCATTGCTTTTATTACACAGCTGTGTTATTTCCCTCATTGTTTGGCAAATAATCAGTCTGCACTCTCTTAGTCACTCACTGTGTCATTTTAAATTTCCAGCAATCGCAATTAAAATAATTACAAAGAACAGGATGGTGGTATTGATATGTAAAACTGGGTGGGAGTTATTACTCTCCTGTAACTAGAGAATAATGGGCGTTGTAATTTGTGATAGTAGCACTTGTGGTGACCTAGATGAGATAAGATTGTTCCCAGTAGAAAAATAATGCAAGATAAAGCAAATTTTCTATACGTTGAAATGGTAAAAGGCCTGACCCACTTGGGTGACATTTGGGCGACTGCACAGCGTCAGTGACTGATGCCCCTAAAACCGTCAAGTTGCACGACATACACGCTGACGTATGCTGTCATGCGGGTGACGCCCGGTTAGGGTTGAGGCTGGAAAATATTCTTCCTTCAATGCATGAATTTTAAACATTAATGTATTAAAATTAATACAATATAATTAATTGTGCCAATGAAAAGATGTCTGAGTCGTTCAGTTTTATTTATAGATGTATTGGTCCGCTTCCAGATCCGATCACCGTCACTATAACTTTTCACAGGGATGGATTCAGTGAGTGTAGACTGAACTCTCCTCTCCCCTCTTCCCCCCTCCCGCCCCCAACCCTCCATCTCCACTCCCTCCTACCCTTCTCCCTTCCCTCTCCCCTCCCTTTTTCCCTTCCCCCCCTCTTCCTCCCTTCTCCCCGCTCCACTCTTATCCCTCTTATCCACTACCCTCTCCCCTCACATCGCCTTCTCCCCCTCTCCCTTCTCCCATTCTACACCCCCCCCACACTTTTACCGATGCCCCCCCCATTTGTGGACCCAGCCTGCGACCAGCGATCCCCCGCACACTATCCCACACACGGTAGGGACAATTTATACAAACCTGTGTGCCTTTGGAGTGCTGGAGGAAACCCTAACCCTAGCCCTAACCCTAAACCTAACCCTAGCCCTAACCAACCCTAACCCTAACCGTAACCGTAATCCTAACCCTAACTCAAGGTTGATAGGCTTGGTATAAGTATAAATTGTCCCTAGCGTGTGGGATAGTGTGCGGGGGATCAGATAGTGTGCTGGTCGGTGCGGACTCGGTGGGCCGAAGGGCACTGTATCTCTGAACTAAATGTGACACAGGGGCCCCAGGGGTTGGACTCAAACCCCCAATGTTCTGACTGCTCCTCATGGGAACTAAACTGTTGGCCACGAGTTGTCCCAGAGGCAGATCTCTCTTCCAATGGTCTCTCCAAACACCCAGAGGCAGCGAGATTTTTAACTGTGGGGGGTGTTGTTCCCAACGTCTGCATTTATCCCATAGTCAATGTTACTAAAACAGATGATGTGGCCTTTGTGCAGTGCTATTAGTGGGATCTAGCTGTCACAGGCTCAGTCCACAATTGGGGAGCGTCGGGGAAAGTGGTGGGGGGTTGGAGAATGGGAGAAGGGAGGGAGAGGGGAAGAAGGGGATGTGAGGAGAGGGGGGAGTGGAGAAGGGGGAGAAGAGTGGTGCGGGAAGAAGGGAGGAAGAGGGGGGAAGGGAAGAAGGTTGGGAGAGGGGAGGGGAGAAGGGTAGGGGGGAGTGGAGAAGGAGGGATGGGGGCAGGAGGGGGGGAAGAGGGGAGAGGGGTGTACAGAATACACTCACTGAATCCATCCATGTGAAAGTTATAGAGACGATGATTGGCTCTGTAAGCGGACCAATACATCTATAAATAAAACTGAACTTAGACATTTTTTTATTTGCGCAATTGATTTTATTGTATTAATTTAAATATATTAATGTTTAATATCCATGCATTGAAGGAAGAATATTTTACAGCCCAACTGTGGTCCCTAACCCCAACCCTAACCCTAACCCTAATCGGGCGTCACCCACAGGACAGCATACGTCAGCGTGTGACAGGGCGCACGACATGATGAGACACCCAAATGTCGCCCCAGGATTTTGAACATTCCAAAATCCTGGGGTGACAGGGAAGCACCGCGCGTTACCGCGCATCACTGCATGCGTCGCCACGCCTCACCACGCTTCACACCCGCGTCATGACCCGACCACAACGTGACAACCTCTTTTTAGGCTGTCGCCTAAATGTCGCCCAAATGTCGCCCAAGTGGGACAGGCCCTTAAGCAACTCAAACTTAGCGAAGGATGATCTGTTGCCTGCCCAAAACCTCTTCGTCTCCCAGTGTAAGGAAATGCCCTTAAATTAAGTGTAGAAGTGCGTGCTGAGGGTCACACTGAAGCTCCATGCAGGCTTTGTGCGGATGGACCACTGCCTAGGGTTCTGCTCGGTGACCAAGCGTGTGGGTTCTGAGTACCAACCTCTCCATCATTTCACGGGTCCATTGCTCAAGGAGGTAACATCAGTGCTGTTGATGCATTGTAACAGAATATATTGAATTGACATGGGAAGATAGTTCATAAGTTCATAAGTTCATTTATTGTCACATACACCAATTGGTGGAGTGAAATTCACTGGCCAGGTCAGTCATACAATTTAAAAAAGCAACACTCAGAAAACATATTTTAACATAAACATCCATCACAGTGACTCCTACACATTCCTCACTGTGATGGAAGGCAAAAATAAAGTTCAAGTCCTTCCCTTGTTGTTCTTCCTTGGTCGGGGGCCTCGAGCCCCCCGTTGACGGAACGGTCTTGATTCCCATAGCCGGCGGCGTTCGGGCCTTCCGCATCGAGGCGTTCAGCTCCCGCATCGGGGGGATGTCAGCTCCCCCGCGTCGGGCGAACAAACCTCGCGTCGGGGCTGGACGAACCTTCTGCGGCGTTGGAGCTCCCGACTAGCCTCTCCCGAGACTGCGAGCCCTTGACGCAGGCCGCGTTGGGAGCGATCCCAAGCAAGGGATCCGCTCCGATGGTAAGTCCGCGCCCCACGGTGGGGCTCACGACAGTCCGAGGCGGCCTCCAGCTCCAGCGATGGTAGGCCGCAGAGCCCAGAGAATGTGTTCCGAAACTTGATCACATCTCCGGGAAGTTAAGAACCTGAAAAAAAGTTTCCCCCGACCCCCCCCCCCCCCCCCCCATAAAACAAACAAAAGAACATTAAAGCAAACTTTAAACAAACGCTAAAAAATTACAAAAAGGATGAAAAAAATGAACAGACTGCCGGCAGGGCTGCCATCTCCCTCCTCCGGTGTCCCCCCCGGAGGAGGGAGATGGCATTAGACACAAAATGCTGGAGTAGGGCAGCATGGTGGCGCAGCGGTAGAGCGACTGCCTTACAGTGCTAGAGACCCGAGTTTGATCCTGACTGCAGGTGCTGTCTGTACAGTGTTTGTATGTTCTCCCTGTGACCTGTGTAGGTTTTCTCCGAGATCTTCAGTTTCCTCCAACACTCCAAAGATGTACAGGTTTGTAGGTTAATTGGCTTGGTAAAAATATAAATTGTCCCCAGTGTGTGTAGGATAGTGTTAATGTGCAGCGATCGCTAGTCGTGCTGATTCGGTGGGCCGAAGGGGCTGTTTCCGCACTGTATCCAGAAACTAAACTAAACTAAACTAATCTCAGCAGTCAGGCAGCATCTCTGGAGAAAAGGAATAGGCGTTGTTTCGGGTCGAGACCCTTCATTAGACAGATGATATGGGAATGATCAGAACAATCAGATCAGATCGATAGGTGAAGATCTACCATGTATCTACTGTGAATATACTACATCTAAAGTATATCCACTGTGTATATATTGTGAATAAAATATATTTGTAAAAGAAAATCAGCGACGAGAGAAATAAAGTTTCAACACAATGACCTTTCATCAGTTCTGATGAAATATTATCTGATCTTTGTTTCGTTCTCTCTTCATAGATGCTGGCTGGCCTGCAGAGTATTTCCACCATTTTCCGTTTTTAGTTTTGACAAGCAGCAGGAGCTGGTGAATTATTTCCATGGAAGCATTTCATCCATTCCTGTGCACACCATTAAACTAACCAATGCTTGACTGTATCCATAAAAGGACAGCTGGTGATTGATCCAAGCAGTGGACCAAAGTGAAAGGGCAGGGGAGGGCCAGGATTAGGAGCTGGGGGAGGACAAACACCTTCCTTGAAAGAGTTATGATTTTTGGAATCATCTCCCCTTGAGAGCTGTAGGACTGTTGCCTCACAGCGCCAGGGACATGGGTTCGATCCTAACCTTGAAAACTGTCTGTGTGGGGTTTGCACGTTCTACCTGTGTCCGTGTGGGTTTCCTTTGGATTCTTTGGTTTCCTCCCGCATCCTAAAGATTTATGGGTTTGTAGGTACCATAGAACTGTTGTCAGTGTGGACTCGATGGGCTGAAGGGTCTGTTTTCAATCAATCAATGAATCAATCAACCTATTTAAGGCACAGATCAATTCTCTACCATATCAAGGATATGGGGATAGAGCCAGAAGGTGAGGCTTAGATGTTTGCCCATGGCCTTATTCAACAGTGCAGCAGGCTCTATAATGACCAGCTTGTGCTCTAATGTTTTTACAGTAGAAAACACCCATAACAGCTCATAACATTGTACAATTGCTGTCAAGTCCCTGATTAAATTTGCACTCCAATTGCACAGTTAGAAAGCAAAATTCATCATCCTGATAATTTTGCTTCGAATGCTGTTTTATTTTCCCCTTGTGAATCTATGACATACCATCTTCGTTTTGGTCATTTCCTGCAAATTGTTTCCTAGCAACATCCAACTGGCATCTCAGGGTGCCATGTCTGACCACAAGATGAAAAAAAGCAAAGTCTGGCTGCTCTGACAGCTGTCTTCATAATTCTAACTTCGCAAATGAACGAGTCCACACACTTGGTTATCAAAACACAGATCTGTGTCTGCAGGACTTACTAGAAGAATTTTGTCACATCTCTGCAGTTTGATTTGAGGTCATGCTCTTATTCCACAGAGTATTCCAATGTGACAATGCTATTTTGGTCTGAGCATGATGAATTCCTTTCTAATTGCATAAAAATCCAATAGATTTCTTTAAACATTATCAGTTCTTGCAGCTGCTTCCATCTTCATTATGAAAAGTTGCCTCAACATTCTATAAGCATAGAATCATAGAGTCTCACAGCTCAAAAACATATCCTCTGGCCCACCATGTCCAACCTTTTTACCCATCTACTCTAATCCTGTCGGCCCACGTTTGGTCCATATCCTTTACACCTTGCCTATTCCTGTATTTGTATAAATGTCTCTCTAAGGTAGTCAATGTATCTATTCCACCACCTTGTCTGGCAGTTAGAGAATCATAGTCATACAGCAGAGAAACAAACCCTTAGGCCAAACGTGCCCATGCCAACCAAGATGCCCCATCTACACTAGTCCCACCTGCCACCACCCATATTCCTCTAGAACTTTCCATTGCTTGTACCTGTCCAAATGTCTTTTTAATGTTTTGTAGTACTTGTTGCAACTACCTCTTCTGGCAGCTTGTTCCCTATACCCAACGCCCACTGTATGAAAAAAGTTGTCCTCAGGTTCCTATTAAATCTTTTCCCTCTCATCTTTTTAAAGCTATGTCCTCTAGTTCTTGATTTCCCTACTCTGTGTAAAAGACTCTATGTGCTCACCCTACATATTCTCCTCATGATCTTATTCACCTCTATAAGATCACTCCTCATCCTTCTGCGCTCTAAAGAATAAAGTCCAAGCCTGCCCAACCGCTCCCTATAGCTCAGACAATCAAGTCCTGGCAACATCCTTGTAAATCTTCTCAGCACTCGCTCTAGCTTAACAACATCGTTCCTATATCAGGGAGACCAAAACTGAACACAACAAGGTTGATAAAACATTTGGAAGGGTATACCACCTTCCATCAATCATTTCCATGTGGGAAGAACTGAGACTAATTTTGTTTATCTGTTCTCATTAACAATCTCTGGCCACATTTGTTTTGTGTTTGATCTCATCTATTGATTAAGTTAAAACTTTGTTTTGCAGCTTATTGGCCCAAATGTTAACAGGATGAATTAGACAGCAAATTCTGGAATGGTCAAATATGCAGATAAATGCAGAAAAACAATACAATATATACAATATACAATATTTATTCATTGTCATTTGAACCTCAAATGAGGCTCAAACAAAACTGTTTCTACAGCCATACAAACAGAAACAATTTCTACAAGACACACAAACAATTCAATTCACACAAACATCCATCACAGTGAATCTCCTCCTCACTGTAATGGAAGGCAAAGTCTTTTCTCTCCCCTGTGTTCCATTTTTTCTCCTGATGTTAAAGCCCCAGGCGGGCGATGGTAAGTATGTATATAAATTTAAACATGTGATAAATTGTAGCAAAAAATCTCTCTGCTCGTTGAATTCACATTTGACTAATTTCATTTACCCTGCTATTTTTTAAAATATATAAATTTATTTTATCTCTCATATATGTTTTTTTTACTTTCCTTAATCTTATTTGTTTTGACTAATCGATAGTCTATTTTCTGCCCATGATTCAGACCTTATTTATATTTCTTGTTTTATTCTCGTTCAGATCATACCTGTGTCAATGAGATTTTTTCTGATTGAAAGAGCATTGTTGCTCTTTCCAGATCATGGATTTGATCACTTGCAGAGGGCACTCTGCCAGAGCAGACACCTGATCGGAGCAAATCTCTAAGCAAAAGTCCTGGAACTATAAAGATTTGTCAGTGAGGTGAACAGCAAGTGTTGTTTCTTTGACAACTACTTTAAAATCTAGGCACATTATTTAGTTTAGTTTAGTTTATTGCCATGTGTACCGAGGCACAGTGGAAAGCTTTTTTTGTGTGCTAACCAGTCAGTGGAAAGACTGAAGAAAGGTCTTGACTCGAAACGTCACCCATTCCTTCTATTTAGTCCCGCTGAGTTACTCCAGCATTTTGTGTCTATCTTCAGTGGAAAGACTAAAAACACAATTATAATCGAGCCATTCACAGTGTAGAGATACATGATGAAGGGAATAACGTTTCGTGCAAGATAAAGTCCAGTAAAGTCTGATTAAAGATAGTTTGAGGGTCTACAACTCAGGGCTGAGGTGGCGTTCCGGCGGCGACCCGACTTCGGAGGCTCGGCCGCGGGCCCAGTAGACGACATCATCGGGAGCTCGCAGGTCACAGGTTGGTGACCTGTTTTTCCAGAGCTCCCGCGGCAACAGCTTCGTCCGCTGGACTGGAGGGCGGCAGCTTCGACTACCCCGGGCCGCGGAGATTGAACCGGCCCGTTCGCAGAGCACGGTTGGGCCGCGGGACTTACTTACCATCACCCGGTGGGGGTCACAATATCGGAGGCCTGGATCGCCTTCGCGCAGAGGGAGAACAAGGAGGGAAGAGACAAAGACTTAAAGGCCTGTCTCACGAGTCTGCGGTCTATGGCGGCGAAACGGGAAGAATCTGCCGCCATAGACCGCGCACTCGTGAGAAAGTACAATTCCCGGGCCGTGCGGCGGTGTTCCCAACACCGCGCGATGCTAAAATAAAATCGACAATGTCCAAAACTAAATACTCACCGCACAACCTCCACCAGTGATGCACGAGTGCGGCACGGCCGCTCGCACGGGCCGCCGCCAGTATGGCTCGAGCGCCGTGCGTCAAACCTCCACTGCCACAGCCTCCGCCAGTGAGGCACGTGCCGCCGCCAGTGAGGCACGGCCGCTCGCACGGGCCGCCGCCAGTATGGCTCGAGCGCCGTGCGTCAAACCTCCACTGCCACAGCCGCCGCTGGTGAGTCACGTGCGGCGGGCCGACGTCATCGCAGTCGGCCCGCCCTTTTTTTACTTACCGCAAGCACGTGGGACCCGCCGTGTTTGAATTAACTCGGCCCCCGCGCAGCATCCGTGCGGCGCTCCGGTGGATAGGCTCGACGCTCTCGCCGTTGCCGCGCGGTCCTCGCTACCGGCGACGCCGCGCTTCACCGCCGATGACCGCAAACAGGTAAGACAGAGCCTTTAAGATTTTTGCCTACCATCACAGTGAGGAGGTGTCTGGTGAACTCACTGTGGTGGATGTTCAATTTGTGTTTATTGTGTGTTTTGTTATTTTATTATATGTATAACTGCAAGGCAACGAAATTTTGTTCAGACCGAAAGGTCTGAATGACAATAAAGTTTCCATGATTCCATGATACAGTGAGGTAGGTAGCAGCTCAGGACTGCTCTCTATTTGTTCCTGAGCTAGAACTCACCATTAGAATCTTGGTGATAAAATTCTGACACACAAACAATTTGGTCTGCAGTTACAATGCTGAAGATCATTAAATGTCCTGGTGTACTGGGATCACTCGACCTCCGCGCGGCTCCCGCGCGACCCCCGCTTCCGGTTTGGTCGCGCTTGCAGCATGCAGTCGCATGCTCGTGGGACAGGCCCTTTACTGCGCTGATCAGGCAGTATTTTTGAATTATGTGGATAGGCAACGTTTCAGGTCTGAACCCCATCTTCAGACCAACCCAATGCATTACCTATCCATGTCCTCCAAAAAGCGACACCAGCACTTTGTGCTTTGCTAAATATTCCAGCATCTGCAGTTTCTTGTTTCTAGTTTCATTATTTAATGTCCAACTGCTCACCATTGTTCCAATGATATATCCTGTTGATGTTATATAATTTATTTATATAATGTACTATCTTGTGACAGTACCAAAGAGTTTTAGTTATTAGTGGGCTTGGAACCATTAGACCTCATGCAATAATTAAAAATGTAATAATTATTTTAATTATTCTTATCTGAGCTTTCTCCAGTACAGAATTATGCAGATACAAAGGGTGAAGTCAGACCACAACATAAGCAGTGACCAGCCTGCCCAAACAATGGTACTGTGCTTTCAGCGAAGCAAAGGCATGCTTGGCTATGACTACATTGAAGGTATGGACACATTACGACTCTCTTTTGCCTGACCATGGGGAATCCAGATTGAGGATAATACCTGAGTTTGGGGAGAATAATCATAATTTCCCAGAAGCTATCTGATAATTAGCAAACTGAGCTGGTATGGAGGATGTGTCTGCTTTATTAAAACATTTTGGCAATTCACAAAAGTACCAAAAAAGGAGTTAAAGCGCCTTTAAGTTAAAGCACACAAAGGGGTTAAAGTGGGATGATATGCAGGTCTCGAAGGAAATAAGAAGAAGGAGAAAGCTTCAAGAAGAAAGTCCCAGTTGCCTTAAGGTTGATGTGCAGGATTCTACTGATCAATTACTGGCTACAAATTTAAGGAATAGTACCAATTTTTGCTCATAGAAAATATTGCATTTTGTAATTGCAAATTGATAACCCACAAAGGTGCAATCCAGTGTAATTTGAACAATGTGCTATCCACTTCAGCAGTGAAAGCTAGCTATGGCATATTAAGAAAAGAGTGGAACGAAACCAAGAAAGACAATTATTTATCTCAATACCTTCTTCTCCGAGTTAGATCAGTGATCCATCTGAACTCACCTTTCAGCTTCCTTTTTTAAAATATTGCTGAGCAAACTTTTCAACTCATAAATGCTGAAATATATATAATGTGAAATGATACATTTAAGTTTGGATTGCTGCAGGATTTTCAAAATGGATATAGTTTTCCTCTTAGTTAGACTCATAGAAAGATGTGGCAGTGAAACAGTCCCTTCTATCCACTGAGTCCATGCCGTTTATCACATAGGTAACCATTTTACATTAATCCTACCCTAAAACAATTTTATTCTCCTTTTATTCCCATCACGGCACATCCACACCCCCAGTGAGATTTAGACTATTCATGTGAATTACTTTGGCCCAGCAAAGGTATTTGAATATTCAAACATGCCTTGTCTTGTTATGATGTGCTTACATTACTTATACATAATTTATGGTAATCATTTGTCTGCACACAAACTACTGAAATATACAATGCCATTGTAGTTATTGTAATTATATTCCAACACCTGCTATGAATATTTGCCTTAGAGTACAAAAACTTGATGTACTTTGTGTTTGGGAAGATCCAACTGCGATTCTTCCAGGACGTGGTCTTCCACTAGGTCTCTTCCAGCTTGTCCCAGCTGAATAAAGAAATTTTACACAGACTGCTCGGACTCTGGGTAGCTCATTCACAGTCACAACAATGCACATTTTTTGGATGCAGGAGGAAACCAAAGCATCCTGAGGAAACCTATGTAGCCAGAGGGAGAGCGTGCAAACTCCACACCAAAAGCACTGGCGGTCAAGATTGCAACCAGATTGCTGGAGCCATGAAGCAGCAACGCTCCACCACTGTGCTGCCCTTTTAATATTTAAATATTTAGCATGAAATATTTGTTCAGGTAGACAAATAATTCAGACACGATAAATCTTCAAAGTGTCACTATATTTAAGAGGAAAGCACTGTCAATAGTAATTTTGCAAACTAATGCATTTCTAGCAGGTAGAGATGTTATTCAGGATTGTTGAAGCAATTAACTCCTGCTCAGCATTACGTTTCTGGTTAAAATGTTACTATATTGCAAACAGTTTTCATGTCTTCACTGTTTATTTCATCCCTCGTGACTCAGAGTACAATTTGCTCTGACAGCTGGTAATTTATGGAAGCCTGCACCGTGCTGTGAACACTTCCAATTATTTTTTTTGCCAGGTCAGTCAGAGATGTGGAGATGTTTGTGCAGGACCCCGTAAGATGCAATCAGGTCGACACTTGGCAAAATCTTTCGGCTCCGAGTTGTTTTTAAGAGCTGATGTTAACCTATTCAGTTTGATACTTAACTTCAGACCTGCTGGCAGACAAAATGCATTAAGCCACCTTCAATGTATGTGTTTCTGTGCTTATAGATCTTTTGTGGACAGAGCAATATAAAATAATAGGTGAGAGAGCAGGGTCTGAATAAAACCATGAGTTGAGTGGAACAGTGGAATGAGCAAAGAAAGAGATTTGGTTGATAGTGAAAATATTCCTAAAAGTATTGGCTCTGTGCACAATTTTATTAAATTAGCAATCTTCAATGGAAGAGGAATGGAGTTTAAATGAAAACTGTGATATTTTGTTGCATTTTTGGTTAGATTCCACTTCAAAAGTAATTTTTTCAAAATAATTCTGTGTTCGGGAAAACAAAACATATATATAGAATGATAGAAAGTTAAAGCACATGAAGAGGCCATTCAAAACGAAAGTCTACAGTCTCTTTCGTAGAGCAATCAAAGAATAAACTAACTTCCTTATCCTCCCCCTATATCATTGCCATAATAATACATCAAGCTGGTTTAGTGCAGGCCTCAAGATGGTGTTACCATGGCGATTGCTCTTGCTTATGAGATAGTTGAGGTAGCCAGTCCTGGCAGCTTGGTTGGAACCATGGGGCATGAAATGTAAGCATAACGATGGAACTACCCCAAGCGCTAGTGCAAAAGCGCAGTTTGGAATGAAAATCATACAACCCATTCTTTGCAAAGCGTCTTTAATTTTCTAGAGGGTGAAACCATCAATATCATAGTTGGAAAGGACACAATACATTGGAAAAGTGAAGGTTGCAGCCTAAGCACTGGAAAGTCTTTTAATATTTTCAGTCAATTCCTCATCCCAGGTATCTCTTTCTGAATACATGTAACACGCGCACGCACGCACGCACGCACGCACGCGCGCACGCGCGCACACACACACACTCACACACACACACACACACACACACACACACACACACACACACACACACACACACACACACACACACACACACACACACACACACAAACACAAACACAAACACAAACACAAACACAAACACAACACAAAAAAAAACAAAAAAAAACACAGAAACAAAAAAACCAACCAGTGCAGAACATTGCACTTTCAATTATTGGTCCAGATGGCTCCGTTGCAGACTTTACATTTATTGTGTATGCCCTGCGCTGGTTTGACATATCAAACATTCCACACTTGTCAACCACTGTAAATTCCATTTGTTATTCCTTGCTCACCTCAACTAATCTAGATTCTGTGTGAACTTAGATATCCTTCCTCACTGGCAAATACACACCAATTCTGGTGTTATCTGCAAATTTACCAATAACTAATAACATTGTCATCCAAATCTTTATTGATAACAAACAACAGTAAAACCAGCACTGACTCCTGCGACACACGACTGGTCAAAGGCCTCCAATCAGTAAAACAACCCTCCACAACCACTCTTTGACTTCTTTCAAACCAATTTTGCTCACTTTGTATTCCATGTGATCTAACTTTCCAGACTAGCTTTCCATGCAGGACCATGTCAAAGTCTTACAGAAGTCCATATAGACACCATCCACTGCACTGACCTCATCAATCCTCTTGGTGACTTCTTCACAAGGCTCTATAGTGAGACATGATTTCACATGCACAAAGGCATGTTCATCAGTCGTTAATGTGTGCACCAAAAGCTGTTAGAAGTTCAGGGTGCTGACAAGTAAAAGTTGCTCATGACAGTATTCCAACAGGACACAGATAAAGAAGTGCTGGCAGATATTTGAGTGTCTATCAGGCATCAAGTGGAGCTACTGGATCATAGCTGTAGTGACTCAGGATCAAACCTGACGTTTGATGCTGTTTAAGTGGAGTTTGATCATTCTACCCTGTCTGCATGGATTTCCCCAGGTACTTTGTGTCCTCCCACATCTGAAAAACATGCCCAATGGTAAGCTAATTGGTTACTGTAAATGGTGAGTGGTGGGGGCACAACCTGAGATTAGCATAGGTTACAAGATTTATATGTGAGCAGGCCTGGACCCGATGGGCTGAAATTACTTCCTTCATAAATTCATAAGTTCATATGGTCTGGGAGCAGAACCCTTTGGTTCTTGAATATGGGTTGGGACCGGAAAAGTCACCCATCCTCAATTAATGTTATCTTCTTTCTTCCCTCACAAAGGCCTCCCTCAATTTATTTTTTCCTTGTAAGAGCCATTTCCATCCTTTATTCGCTTCCATCTCTCCTCTCTCCACCCGTGTCTCTGAAAAGGAATACAAATTTTAAAATTCTGAGTCTTAATGTTGGACACCAGCTTTGCTCAGTTGAATAATAACAACTAAGACAATATAGTTTAGTTTAGTATAGAGATACGGACCTTGGCCCACTGAGTCACGCCGAACACTTAAGGGACTGTCCCCACTTGACGATTTTGCCGACATCATATCAGTGTCGCCAAAAGATTTCAAAATCCAGCGGCGACAAAAAAAAGTTGCGACACTGGAAAAAACACCACGTCATACGTCATCACGTCATGACACCGCTGCGTCGTACGGCATCACGCCATGTCACCACCGCATCATACGTCATCACGTCGCGACACCGCCGCGTCATACGTCGTCACGCTGTGTCACCGCCGCATCATACGTCGTCACGCCGTGTCACTGCCGCGTCATATGTCGTCACGCCGCATCACACCATGTATTTTTGTGACCTGATGCCGGCAATTATACCCAGCCAATGAACCTACAAACCTGTACGTCTTTGGAGTGTGGGAGGATACTGGAGATCCCAGAGAAAACCCACTCAGGTCATGGGGAGAACGTACAAACTCCAGACAGATGGCACCCATAGTACTTGGGTCTATGGTGCTGTAAGGCAGCAGCTCTACCACTGCGCCACCATGCCCCCCATAAGTTTAATCAATAAGATTTTATCATGGATACAGTACAAAAATGAATAGGTATATTGATGAAGAGGCCCCATAGCAGAAGCGTCCACATTGCGGTGTTGGAAACTAGAAGTATGCTGAGCTAATTCTGCTACCACCATGATCTGTTGCGACAAGTGATGGCTTCCACTGATTGTCGCCGGAAGCTTGCGTCCTTATCAGATGGATGATGACAATGAAGTCAACATTTTGTAACAAGATGGACATGAAAAGAAGAAGATTGATGAGGAGATTTTTCTCTGCTTACTTTCACTGCTGTGTGATTTAATAGAAACATTAACGAGAACTTACCATTTGAAGTTTGATCTTTATTTTATGAGAAGTTGGAGTGAGAGACTACGTGAAGAACACGCCAGTCCGCATGCGCAACCAATCTCAGAGCCACTGTATGAAACCACAGTCCACTTAAATCAGATTCAAGCTATAGAAAGATTAATAACCCTTGACTTACCGAATGAAATTTATGAGATTCAGGGTTGGAGTGGAGGGCACAAGTCTCTCACTCCAACTTCTCATAAAATAAGATCAAACCTCAAACAGTAAGTTCTCATTTAATCTTTCTATTTTATTTCGGTCTCATGACGAGACTACGTGAAGCCTTTGAAGCTCTGAGGTTTCATGCAGTAAACCAATCTGTATGTGAACACACTACAGATAAACATAAATGGTAGAAAGACATAGGCCATTAACACATGAAGATAACTTTACATACATGTACATCACCCTTAACAAGACCACAGTCCCATTTGCCTTGGAGTTACAGACAAAACTGCTCATGTAACACTGTCCAGAATGGTTTATTATAAAACTTCCGAAAGTACGTTCATCTGACCATCCTGCTGTTGCAAGAATGTGATCAAGAGAACATCCATTCTATTGGCTGCCGACATGCCAGCAGCCGTGGTAGAGTGTGACTTGAAATATCTGTATTCACTCCCACTTTCAACAGCATACACTCTATCCATCTTGAAATAGTCTGCACCGACACTCTCTTGTGAGACTTTTTATAACTGAAGAAAACTTTTCCTTTATCTCGTAGATTCTTAGTAACCTCAATGTACCTTTTCACATAATTAACACCCACAATCTCCGAACTGGTGGATATGCTGCCAGCTCCAACTTGTACCCAACCGTGCCTGCTCTGCTTTATGAGTTCATTCACATAAAACGCTACCCTCTTGTCAGATATGACTCAGTTATTCAGACGGAGATTGCGTAAAGATTGAGCTCTTCATGCTGAAATAAGTGCCATAAGCATGACTAACTTATGAGTAGCTACTCCAACGTAAGCGATGCAGCTCGTGCGAATTTACTTTTAAAAATATAATACTGATTACACATTCCACACTTCTTTGTATCTAGGCTATAGAGGGGTTCATATTAAAGACACCTTCCATAAACATTGTCACCAGTGGGTGAGAGCCAATCGTTTATTGTCCCACTCGAAGCACTAGATACGATGATAAGGTACTGCGAGGAGGGTTAATTGAGCTATTACATAGTCGCTTCTCATAAAACCAAACTGAAAGAAACCCCAAACCTCTGCTACTTCTGCTTTAAAATGGTTCACATGTGTCTCCTCACAAAACTTTTCCCCTGTTTTATGTGGGTAGCATACTGCTTTCTTGTGCCATCTCGCCAAGCTGCAGTGATCACGTCAACTGTCCTGCTGGATAGTCCTATAAGCTCGAAAAGATCTCTTTAAATCCTGCAAATTAATAAATCAATACGATCATGCAGTGGATACGGTGCACGAGTGACAGGTTGAACTAACCACTGTTCGTGTCTGTGAGCAAACATAGGAGCTTCTTTCAGCAGATCTTTTTACAATGGAAACCATGGTTGAGTAGGCCAATTTGACACTACTATAATACCTGCTGCCTTGTCTTGAATTATCTTTTGAAGGCATCTTCCGATATGAGGAATGAGGAATTTATTGATCTGATGACTGCTTCAATTTTGTACCTACGTGGCAGATGTGCAACTGACACCCATATTTTCCTCTTAAACACCTCGCCCAAATGGACTTTGCTAGTGCATCACATGATTGTGACTTACAGCTACCCAAATGGTTAACATTCGCTACTGCTGTTATATTGTCCCGATGTAGCCTGATTTGCATATCATGGTCATTCCCACAATACGTTCTCAATGCCTGGAATGCTGCTAGCATTTCAAATAGTTGATGCCATATTTTATGGCCATGTCTCAACTCATCCTCATTCAACCTACCACCACAACTAGTATAGGTGTTAGTTACATCCCGGCCCTCACTTTGTAGTGTTATTGCGGCTTACTAGTACATTAACCCTGTACCCTCGTGGTGGCTCAATCCCCCACTGGAATTCGGATATCGACTCTGTTATCAGCCTCATACATCTATCAACATGTCCCATAATCAATTTTAGGGCAAGAACCTTCTCCTGATCCAGGCTTCTATAATGCATGGCCCCATAGCAGGGAAGGCAGCTACCAGCTTGCTTATCACCCTCGCAACCATGTTGTATCGTAGACTTCTCATTCTTAAGTAAGCCTGTGGATGCATCTACAAAATTCTGTTTCTTATCTGTAGGTAGGGTCACAGACCTATCTGAAAAGTTTTATGAGAAAGCTTAGATATGCGATCATTTTTATCGCTCAAGCTTGGGCTTCCTGGATGAATTAACAAATGCTAGATCTTCTAGTAGTGTCTAGGTTGCTAAAACAGCTACATCTGTGTCATATATCATATTTCCTACGATGAGCATGTCAACTATTTCCTGTGACTCTCAAGTATTGGTACTGGAAGGAATGGATCTTTGATCGATTGAGGCCAAAAAGCAATCCTCAATAATCAGCAGTTTTGCTGAATGAAAAATCCATTCTAAAATGGTTATATTCCAAGCCCAGTTCAGACGAGCCTAATCAAGAATGATTCGGTATACTCCATTTTCCTTAGACCATGTGAAGATATTGGAAATATATTCATCTTTTTCATGCACAATCTCCTTAATCATATCCTTTTGTGCAATTTCACTACCTCTAATCGGATACCTATATATTCCTCTTTAGACCGTTTACACGGAATTGTGCTTTTCTTTCCGTGGAGGAAACCGGTCTGACAGGAAGTCAGATTTATAGCCATTTAAGGCTAGTAAAATGAAATGGCCAGTGGTTATCTTTCCCCACTTACTTTAGAACAGCCTCAATAGACCTCTGACTTGAATATCCTCCGTACATTTCATGCAGCTGTAGGAATAATACTCACCTACCTCAACGGGATTAGGTGGTTGATTGACAGGCATCTGCTGACACCAATTTTTGTTCGGTCCCTTCCCTCTGGCTCTGACATTGTAGCCTGCTGGGGTTGAGACTGAGTGTGTGGCACGTGCTGTCTCCATGGTGAGCGCTGTGAACCTGCGCTTAAAAAAGGCCTCTGACTCTGTCTTAGTTGTGTAGGCCTGGTGCTCCAACCAGCCTCAGTATACATGGCTGTCCGAAGGGGGGGGTGCGTTGGGTGCGACCTCCCCCTCCCCTTTTCCCCCACAGTAAGAAAAAATCCCAAGGGAAAAAAAAAAAAGAAAAAAAAATCGGGAAAAAAAATCAGCGTTTCCAATTTGTCGGAAAAGCGCCCGAAATTCTGGTTCCGGCTGCTGGATGATTTGGGAGGAAAAAATGCGAACATCCACGCCTGCGCACTTGGGGAAGCGACGCAAAATGACCCCGTCTCTCCGCGTGTGCGCAGTGGGCCCGGGCAGGATCAGACTGATATTTGCACTCCACACATTGAGCTCGATGCCTCGTGTCGTCTACTCCATGTAAGTAGTGGAATATTGCGTTGCAGGAGGGGGAGTCTGTTTTTTATCCTCGGTTCAAACTACCCATGAGGAGGTCTAATCTGGCCCGCGGGATAAGGGAGTGCCCATTTCTCCGGGCCCGGGCGGGGGGGAGTGCAGGGTGCAGTGTCTGCCCGCCCGGTCCAGCGTCTCCATCCGCAGCATCAGAGCCTCACCAACGGACAGCAAGGCGACCAGGAGACCGTTCTCCCGTCGCCGGGCGGGAGTGGCTGAATCTGAACCCAGCGGCTGTAACCCCAACACCAGACGCCGCTGTGCGGAGCCCGCTCCCCTCGCCTCTCCCCGCCGCCGGGGCCCAAGCCATCTTCCCCCCATGCCACCCCCACTGGGCCCACGCCACCTTCATCGCCCCCCGCCCGCGCCACCTTCATCTTCGTCCCCCCCGCCAGAAAGAGGGGGGGATGTGGGAGAGGGAGAGAGATAGGGGAAGGGAGGGGAGAGAGATGGGGAGGGAAGAGGGAAAGGGGGATTATCTTTAGTGAGATTGCAAAATTAAGGTAGGTTTTAGAGCTATTATATTTTCTACTCCATATGAATAATTTTAAACAATATCAAATAATATCAAACAATTGGAACTGCTTTCTTTTCCTTGATAACAATACTGAAAAATATGAATTCCATAGTTTGTGACATAAATATACATTTTAATGGGATCATTATATACATATGTAACATTTCCATTTCGAGATCGGGGGGTGGGGGGGGCAAATATGCATCAAGCCGATAGCCTAATCGTGAAAGAGTTAAAAGGTAGCCTAATCGATAAAGAGCTGAGAAGAGGAATCAGAGCTGCCAAGGAAAGGTACTCTGAAAAGTTGAGGAGCAAGTTCTCAGCTCATGACTCTTCTTCAGTTGGAAGGGCATGCAAGAAATCACCAGCTATAAGAGGAAAGCCCCCGCTCTTTGGACAATCGTCAGCTGACGAACAACCTGAATGAGTTTTACTGCAGGTTTGAAAATCAGAAACGTAACCCTGGTAGCCCCTCCCCAACAAACACAGCAGACCACAGTCTGCAAAGAATGGACCCTGCACCCTCTCCTTCCCATTCACCACTTCACACCTACTTAAGGCAAGACTCCAGTATGAAAAGAGTGGACCCTTTCCCACCACAACCAACACTTCACACCCAATTACTCATTTTTAACCAGTCCCTGCAAAGATGTACTGTCCCTGCCTGCTTCAAAGTCTCCACTATTGTCCCTGTACCCAAAAAGGTAAGGATTACTGGTCTTAATGACTACAGGCTTGTCGCACTGACCTCTGTAGTCATGAAGACCGTTGAAAGGCTTGTGCTGGCCAAGCTGAAAAATATCACAATCCCTCTACTGGACCCTCTGCATTTTGCATATTGGGCCAATAGATCAGTGGATGACGCAGTCAATCTGGGCCTACACTTCATCCTCCAGTACCTAGACCGCCAGGGGACCTATGCGAGGATTTTGTTTGTTGATTTTAGCTCTGCATTCAACACCATTGTGCCAGAGCTACTAGGCTCCAAACTTTCTGAGTTGACTGTGCCTGAACCCCTCTGTCGGTGGATTACCAGCTTTCTGACAGACAGGAAGCAGCATGTGAGACGGGAAAGCATACCTCGGACCCGCAAACCCTCAGTATAGGAGCACCGCAAGATGCATACTCTCCCCTCTCCTCTACTCTCGCCACACCAATGACTGCACCTCCACAGACACCTCTGTCAAGCTTCTCAAGTTTGCGGACGACACAACCCTAATTGGACTGATCCATGATTGGGATCTCTGTTTCCTTTTCAGATGGACATCTTTCCTATAACATGGTGCCCAGAACTGAACACAATATTCTAAATGCGCTCTCACCAACGTCTTATACAACTGCAACATGACCTCCCAACTTCTATACTCAATACTCTGACTGATGAAGGCCAAAGTGCCAAAATACGTTTTGACCACCTGATATACCCGCGACACGACGTTCAAGGAACCATGCAACCATCAACCATTCCTCTGCCCACCTGGCTAATTGATCCAGATCCTGCTGCAATCTTTCACAACCATCTTCACTATATGCAAAACCACTCACTTCTGTATCATCAGCAAACTTGCCCTGTTCTGTGACATTTCACAGAGTGCTGGAGTAACTCAGCGGGTCAGGCTGAGTATAGAGGTTGGGAGGTCATGTTGCAGTTGCATAAGAAGGTGGTGAGGCCGCATTCAGAGTATTGTATTCAGTTGTATTGTATTGTACAGCGAAGATTTATAAGGATGTTGCCAGGACTAGAGGGCCAGAGCTATAGGGAGAAGTTGAGTAGGCTGGGATTCTATTTCATGGAGCACAGGAAGATGAGGGATGATCTAATAGATGTGTATAAAATCATGATTTGAATAGATATGGTTGAGTCTTTTACCCAGATTAGGTGAATCGAGCAGAGGACATAAGTTTAAGGTGAAGGGCAAAAGATTTAATAGGAATCCTAGGGGTATGTTTTTCACACAAAGGGTGGTAGGTGTATGGAACAAGCTGCCAGAGGAGGTAGTTGAGGCGGGGACTATCGCAACATTTAAGAAACAGTTAGACAGGTACATGGATAGGACAGGTTTGGAGGGATATGGATCAAACGTTGGCAGGTGGGACTAGTGCAGATGGGACATGCTGGGCTGAAGAGCCTGTTTCCACACTGTATCACTCTATGACTATCTATCTATCTTTCCCTCTCAACCCCATTCTCCTGCCTTCTTCCCATTACCTCTGACACCCGTATCAATCAAGAATCTATCAATCACCTCCTGAAAAATGTCCATTGACTTGACCTCCGCAGCTGTCTGTGGCAATGAATTGCACAGTTCACCACCCTCTGACTTAAGAAATTCCTGCTCATCTCCTTCCTAAAGGAATGTATTTTAATTCTGAGTCTGTGGCCACTGGTCCTAGACTCTCCCACTAGTGGAAACATCCTCTCCACATCCACTCCATCCAGGTTTTTACCAGGCTGGGACAGACGGCAACAGCTTCACACCGTGTCCCAAAGCTTGTGTCCTGTCCTGCATCACCCAAGGCAGCAGAGACGTTATAAGAGAGGGCAAGCACCATAAAAAATTAGCTCATGATGGTTTGGGTAACATTCAGGAATGTCTATGCATGTCACATCATGAATATTACTGAAGAAGGGTCTTGACCCAAAATATTATCTATACCTTTTCTCCACAGATGCTGCCTGACCCACTGAGTTACTCCAGCACTTTGTGACATGTCATCTATCCATGTTCTCCAGAGATGCTGCCTGACCCACTGAGTTACTCCAGCACTCTGTGAAACGTCGCCTATTCATATTCTCCGCAGATACTGCCTGACCCACTGAGTTACTCCAGCACTTTGTGTCTATTTTCCCTTCACCCATCTGCCCAAGCCCACTCTCTCCCCTCCTTTCCTATGTTCCTTTCCACCCATAAACCTCTCTCTGCCTTTACATTTCACTCCTCTTTCAAATCTGCTCTACGTATCTACATGCATTTTTCTTCTTAACTTTTTAGTCATAGAATGATGCAGTGTGGAAACAGGTCCTTCAGCCCAACTTGCCCACACCGACCAACATGTCCCATCTAAACTAGTCCCACTCACACGCGTTTGGCCCATATCCATCTAAATCTGTCCTATCCATGTACGTGTCCAAATGTCTCTTAAACATTAGGATAGTCCCAGACTTAACTACCTCCTCTGGCAGCTCGTTCCATACACCCAGCACCCTTTGTGTGAAAAAGCTACCTCTCAGATTCCTGTTAATGTCTGAAATATTGGTCATAAATTTGGTGGAAAAATGCTCCAAAATAAGGCTCAGAATGCATCAGAGAGCATCTAAAGCCCCAGAACTTCCAGGGCCCTTAAGCGGGCCCTGGACCCCGGCATCGAGGGACTTAATTCGCGCTCCTGTCATACCACCCCTCTTTTTGGAAAGCTTCGTACGGGCCTGGTATAGCGGTTTCAGCTACTAACTTGGTAGGGATGATATCCTTACACAGCAGTGCAAAGGCGTCTTGCTGCACTTCAGAATGTTGTGTTCCATCCACCGACCTCGCAAACACCAAAATCCCTCTCGTGAGAGCTTTCTGAACTTGCTGGAGTTTCAGATCTTTCGGCTTCGTTTAGCCAATCAGAATGTCCCAGATGGTGATGTTAACCTTCGGTACATCACGAGTCTGGCAGCTATGAGGATTAACATACTTTTCAGCATTGTCCTGCACGTTCTCCACATTCAGCTGGTGTGAAGTCAAGTATATAATGCTACTTGCCAGTTCTGCCTCTACTGGTTCATCTATCCCCGAGGGGATGGAAAATTTTGATCCCGAGTGCCGGCAGCTCTTTTATAGTCGTGAGCTGAAAGGTATTATCCATTTGTTGAGGGAATCCTCAACTCCCAGCCCCTGAGCGGGAGATATCGTTAGATATCTGAATTGAACTGCCTGTATCAGCGCAGTGCACATCCCCATCACCAGCCTCTCACTCAGTTATCCCCACTCTTGTGAGTCGACTGATAACATCACCCTTAGATGTTGAGGCAGTACCTCCCTGGCCAGTATTGTCCTTTTGGACAGCCAGTTCTGACTTGGTCTTCCCCGAGCCCCAGGTCGATAAGCTGCTCCGTTTTGGAGCTTTTGCAGAGGTTGCTGGGCAGGTCACCCTGCCAGCGTCTCTGAGGCCGGTTCGCCAAGCTGCTCCTTTTCGGAGCTTTCGCGGAGGTTTCTGTGCAGACCACCCTGCCAGCATCTCCGAGCCCGGGTCCTTTAAGCTGCTCCTTTTCGGAGCTTTCGCAGAGTTTGTTGTTGAGACTCTACCTGCCAGAGTCCCCGAGCCCGGGTCGACAAGCTGCTCCTTTTCGGAGCTTTTGCGGAGGTTACTGTGCAGGCCACGCCTGTTCTCATCTCCTAGCCCCGCTTGAGAAGCTGCTCCCTTTCAGAGATTTAGCGGTGGTTGCTGTGCAGGCCACGCCTGTCAGCATCTCCGAGTCCGCTGTTAGCGTCTCTGAGCTCGATAGCAACGGCCACCGATACTGCTCGTTGCCGCCATTCCCGCTGAATTTTCAGCAGCACATCTTTTCTTGTTTCTTCGTTTGTCCATTTTCGGAAATCAAACCCACATTGAAACAAGAAGCACCATACCTGCAAAAAAAAAACCTTACCCTCACCGTTAAAGCTCTGATGGAGCATTTCCGAATGCATTCATATCTCGGGCCATGCGACGAAGTATTGATGCCTATGCGGACTGGCGAGTTCTTCACATAGTCTCGTCATGAGACTTCAAAATAAAATAGATGTCAGGCAGTTGTTGGAGGTTCTAGTAGAGAATACTATGGACGTTTTGTGCTAAAATTAGTAACAGTGCAGTCAAACCCCAGTGCTGTGACTCAAAATTACACTGTAATTGATTTGTGATGTGATGTTCTGGATGATCAAGTGTAATTATTCATTTGATATAAGATCCAGACATGACTCAGTGTAACTGTTCATCTATGGGAAGGTTTCCAATGGTGACAAATCAGCCTGACAACATGAGCAGAAACTCAGCACAGGCACCACTCACCTATGGAGTGGCTTTATCAAAGGAAAAACTTGCATTCATATCAACTTTTATCTCCTCAGGAGATTTCAAAGCACATCAGTGCCAGTTATCTGAGCACGTTGGAGACCAGAGGGAGATCACAAAAATAAGGACGGCAGAATTCACAGCGTGAATAACCCATAGAGATATACATTTCAATCATGGTGACTGGGGAATGTTTTTCCTTTTTCCATCTGTGCCAGGGTTTCGTCATTTGTAGTTTTAGTTTAGTTTTTAGTTTTAGTTTATAGACAATAGACAATAGACAATAGGTGCAGGAGTAGGCCATTTGGCCCTTCGAGCCAGCACCGCCATTCAACTTGATCATGGCTGATCATCCCCAATCAGTACCCCATTCCTGCCTTCTCCCCATATCTCCTGACTCCGCTATTTTTAAGAGCCCTATCTAGCTCTCTTTTGAAAGCATCCAGAGAACCTGCCTCCACCGCCCTCTGAGGCAGAGAATTCCACAGAGTGAATTAACCTTGTAATCCTTCGCTGCACTCCCTCAATAGCAAGAAGGCCCTTCCTCAAATTAGGGGACCAAAACTGCACACAATACTCCAGGTGTGGTCTCACTAGTGCTCTGTACAACTGCAGAAGGACCTCTTTGCTCCTATATTCGATTCCTCTTGTTATAAAGGCAAACATGCCATTCACTTTCTTCACTGCCTGCTGTACCTGCATGCTTACTTTCATAGACTGATGCACAAGGACCCCCAGATCCCGTTGTACTTCCCCTTTTCCCAACTTGACGCCATTTAGATAGTAATCTGCCTTCCTGTTTTTGCTACCAAAGTGGATAACCTCACCTCACTCCACAGTCAAAAAGGCACAACAGAGGATGTACTTCCTGCGGCAGCTGAGGAAGCACAATCTGCCACAGGCAATGATGGTCCAATTCTACACGGCCATCATTCTCACCTTTTCCATCATGGTCTGGTTTGGCTCAGCCACCAAGCACGACACCTGGAGGCTGCAGCGAATCGTCCGATCAGCAGAGAAGATTATTGGCTGCAACCTTCCCTCCATTGATGAACTGTACACCGCAAGGGCCAGGAAGCGAGCGGGCAAGATCATCTCTGACCCCTCTTACCCAGGCCACAAACTCTTTGAATCACTTCCCTCTGTAAGGTAACTCCGGACTGTGAAAGCTGCCTCAGCCAGACATAAAACAGTTTTTATCCACGAGTAGTTGCTCTACTCAACAGCCAAAATTCTGTAGCCTCCCTTTGATCTGGTATTTTGTTGGTTCACATGCTTGATCAATGGTGTTTTATCATTAACGTTTTATTATTATTAATGTTTAGTGTTTTCTGAGTCATTCGTAACTGTCACTGTATGTCATGTTGTTACTTGTGGGTGGAACACCAAGGCAAATTCCTTGTATGTGAATACTTGGCCAATAAACTTTCTCACTTACTTACTTACTTTATCCGCATTAAACTTCATCTGCCATGCATTTGCCCACTCCCCCAATCTGTCCAAGTCACCCTGCATTCTCATAGCATCCTCCTCACAGTTCACACTGCCACCCAGCTTTGTGTCATCTGCAAATTTGCCAATGTTACTTTGAATCCCTTCATCCAAATCATTGATGTATATTGTAAATAGCTGCGGTCCCAGCACCGAGCCTTGCGGTACCCCACTAGTCACTGCCTGCCATTCTTAAAGGGACCCGTTAATCCCTACTCTTTGTTTCCTGTCTGCCAACCACTTCTCTATCCATGTCAGCACTCTACCCCCAATACCATGTACCCTAATTTTGCCCACTAATCTCCGATGTGGTACTTTATCAAATGCTTTCTGAAAGTCCAGGTACACTACATCCACTGGCTCTCCCTTGTCCATTTTCCTAGTTACATCTTCAAAAAATTCCAGAAGATTAGTCAAGCATGATTTCCCCTACGTAAATCCATGCTGACTCAGACCGATCCTATTACTGCTATCCAAATGTGCGGCTATCTCATCTTTTATAATTGACTCCAGCATCTTACCCACCACTGATGTCAGGCTAACTGGTCTATAATTCCCTGTTTTCTCTCTCCTGCCTTTCTTAAAAAGTGGGATAACATTAGCTGCCCTCCAATCCACAGGAACTGATCCTGAGTCTATAGAACATTGGAAAATTATCACCAATGCATCCACGATTTCTAGAGCCACTTCCTTAAGTACCCTGGGATGCAGACCATCAGGCCCTGGGGATTTATCATCCTTCAGTCCCATCAGTCTAGCCAACACCATTTACTGCCTAATGTGGATTTCCTTCAGTTCCTCCGTCACCCCAGATCCTCTGGCCACTACTATATCAGGAAGATTGTTTGTGTCCTCCATAGTGAAGACAGATCCAAAGTACCTGTTCAACTCATCTGCCATTTCCTTGTTCCCCATAATAAATTCACCTTTTTCGGTCTTCAAGGGTCCAACTTTGGTCTTAACTAATTTTTTCCTCTTCACATACCTAAAGAAGCTTTTACTATCCTGCTTTATATTTAGCTTTATATTTATATTTAGTTTTAGAGACATGGCATGGAAACAGATTCTATGGCCCACCAAATCTACACTGACCATCAATCACCCGTTCACACTAGTTCTGTTATCCCACTTTTGCATCCACTCCCTACACACTACAGAGGCCAATTAACCTATAAACATGCACGTCTTTGGGATGTGGGTGGAACCCGGGTCTTTGATGCTGTAAGGCAGCTGCTCTAACAGCTGTGTCACTGTGCTGCCCATTGCTGCATTATTATGCTGCCTACAACTTACACTCCATAGGAAATGTGCTTGATATGGTTCAGGGTATGATGGATGCGTTTACCCTTCAGGTGACATGGAGCTGGTATCTCAATTCCATTCTGTTGCTAATGGCTTGGCAATTTCAGTATCATTTATACTTGAGCCACATGGCAGGAAATAGGTGGTAGGTTGCATGCCAATCCAAGTGGCTTCTATGATCTGAATAGTGTCAATTCTTTCTTTACTGCTGGAGTAATCATGTCGAGACCACGTGTATTTCATCACACCCCTGAACCTTGCCTTGCACTTGGTGACTTCTGCCATAAGAAGTAAAAGTTTTGATCTCCAAATTTGAGGAAGGACATTCTTGCTATTGAAGGAGGGTAGCGTAGGTTCGCACGGTTAATTCCCGGGATGGCGGGACTGTCATATGTTGATAGAATGGAGCAGCTGGGCTTGTATACTCTGGAATTTAGAAGGACGAGAGGGGATCTTATTGAAACATATAAGATTATTAAGGGTTTGGACATGCTAGAGGCAGGAATCATGTTCCCGATGTTGGGGGAGTCCAGAACCAGGGGCCACAGTTTAAAAATAAGGGGTAAGCCATATAGAAAGGAGATGATGAAATACTTTTTCACACAGAGAGTTGTGAGTCTGTGGAATTCTCTGCCTCAGAGGGAGGTGGAGGCCGGTTCTCTGGATGCTTTCAAGAGAGAGTTAGATAGAGCTCTTAAAGATAGTGGAGTCAAGGAATATGGGGAGAAGGCAGGAATGGTGTACTGATTGTGGATGATCAGCCATGATCACTTTGAATGGCGGTGCTGGCTCAAATGGCCAAATGGCCTATTGCACCTACTGTCTATTGTCTATTGGCAATTGCATAAATAGACCATCATATTAGTGCTTAAATTCATGTGAGTGATTCGCATTACCTTCCATAGTTATAAATGATGCAAGAATGTGGCACTGGCTTAACATATCCTTCATGCTGACATTAGACAATAGACAATGTTTTAAAGCTATTTACAAAAAGGAAAATTTAATGATTTAGTAGATTAACATCAACAGATAAAGATTTTAAAAAGGCTTATACAATTATTCCAAAACCAAATTAAAGTTATTTGGTTGCACTGATATGGGAAAAATATGACCTCAATCTATTTATCTCATTTGATCCTGATATGCTTTTTAATCAGTTCAAATCCAGGATCTGAGATTACATTCTAACTTGTTTATATTTTATAAAGCATATAATGCCTGAATTAAAATAAGGTAGGACTAATCTATTAATTGTTTGTTTGCAAATTCCTCACAACATAATTTCAGAATCATTGATTAATCTGACCATCACAGTAATTAATTCCATCTGATTTATTTCAGTTCATCGCCGTCTATTCTATTTTTGCCCTTTTGTTACGCTGCCAGGGAGAGTCTCTGTCACATTTGATATTTTTCCATGCAATGTTAATCTCAGCAGGGCACACTGATCCCCTGCTAGATCCCCCCCTCCTGAATGTTTCATGTGCCTGCTAAAACACATTTAGGATCCTGCTGCTAAATCCAACACCTACTTTCAGCAGCACATAAGGCAAATGTTACCAGGTTTGTGATGACTGAACAGTATTCCTTAAGAGTACTGGACACAGCCAAAGAACAGACAAAGTTATTTATCCAATGGAGAATCATGAACCAGAATTAGAAACAGTTCTAGAGACAGTCACAAAATGTTGGAGTAACTCAGCGGGACAGGCAGCATCTCTGGAGAGAAGGAATGGTTGACATTATGGGTCGAGACCCTTCTTCAGATCAGTCTGAAGAAGGATATCAACCTGAAACATCACCTTTCTTTCTTTTAAAATATTTTTATTCGTTTTTTTCAAAAGCAATAACAAGACAACAACAAAATAATGATAAACATAACAATGATATTGATACATAGGGATCAGGGATACATTAATGGCAGGTATAACCTAAATATGAGTCCAGTGTCAAAATACACATTGAATATAGACCTCCCTGTCTCTATGTAAATATAGTTAAGTGTTTAAAAGAGAACATATGTATAAAAACAAAAAGATAAAAAGAAAAAAAAAAGAAAAAAAGAAAAAACAAAACACCCCTAAATGGAAAAAAAAGAAGAAAAAAAGAAAAACAGAGTCTGGGCTGCAAAGAATTCCAACAATTTAAGTCCCTGTTTGTCGTCAAGTCCGCTCCACCGTATAAAGGTAAAATAATTATTATAACAGTTGGAGAGGGGACAATTTATGTCGTATGAAAATGTTGAATAAATCTTCCCCAAGTCCTATCAAATTTAACCAAGGGTTCAACAATGTCACTCCTAATTTTTTCTAAATTTAAACATGATATCGTTTCAGAGTACCAATGGAGTGTGGTCGGAGGATTAGAGTCTTTCCATTTAAATAAAATAGATCTTCTGGCAATTAATGTGGTAAAAGCAATCAGCCGATGGGCGGAACAGGACAGATGAATAGAATAGTAAGATTAAACGAGAACTTACCAGTTTGAAGTTTGATCTTTATTTTATGAGGAGTTACGTTGGTGATTACGTGAAGAAGACCCGTCAGGGCGCATGCGCGTCAATCTTCAAAGCAGCGGTATGAAATCACAGATAACACAATATTTGAAGTAACATAATAAGATGAGCAACATGAGAACTACCATATGACCTTTTTATGAGAGAGGGTTGGGCGTGGTGGGCACGTAATCACCAACGCAACTCCTCATAAAATAAAGATCAAACTTCAAACTGGTAAGTTCTCATTTAATCTTACTATTTTACTTCGGAGTCACGTGAATGACTACGTGAAGAATTCAAAGCTCTGTGATTTTTTAATTTTTTTTGATTTTTTATTTTATTAGAAGTATTGTACATTACAGTAATCTGCAATAACGTAAGTTTATACTTTTCTTGTACCACTTCTTATTTTAAACTTTAATAAGAGAAAAGGATAGAAAGAGTTAGTAAAGATAGTAAGTGAGTGATTGAAAGAGTGGTCCAGGAATTAAGCCATAATTAAGAAAACTCCTTTGAAACAAAGTCAGCTCCAAACTTGCTTCTATTGTTCCAAAATAATCAGTTCTGCATTCGGTTTCAGTTTTATTTTAAATAATTTAGTGAAAATTTCAAAAAATTAATTCCAAAATATTTGGATTTTTATACAAAAAACAAAAGAATGTGCTATAGTTGCTTCTTGGGTTAGGCATTTATCACAGATAGAAGAGGTATTTGGGTAAAATTTACTTAATTTAGCTTTCGAATAGTATAATCTATGTAAAATTTTAAATTGAATTAGAGTATGTCTTACGTTAATCGAGCATTTATGCACATATAACAGGTGTTTATCCCAACTCTCTTTCGAGATTTTTATAGCTAGTTCCTGTTCCCATTCTCTTCTAATCCCATCAGATGATGGAATTTCTATGTTTAAAATGGAATTATACAGGTATGATATTAAATTAGCTGATTCCGCTTTTATATTAATTATCTCATCTAATAGGTCAGGAGACATATTTTGATATTCTCGTGTATATTTTTTCAAATAGTCACGTACTTGAAAGTATTTAAAATATTGATTACTACTCAAGTTGCATTTAAGTTGTAGTTGGTGAAATGTTAAAAAACTTCCATTATCATACATATCTCCAAACGTTTTAATTCCTACTCTATCCCAATTTGTAAAAGATTTATCTATCATAGAAGGTTTAAACAAAGGGTTATTCATTAGAGAGATAGAGAGATAGAGAGATTCCTTTATTTGTCATTCAGACCTTTCGGTCTGAACGAAATTTCGTTGCCTGCAGTCATACATATAATAATAAATGACTAAACACACAATAAACACAAATTAACATCCACCACAGTGAGTTCACCAGGCACCTCCTCACTGTGATGGAGGCAAAAGTCTTAAAGTCTCTGTCTCTTCCCGCTTTCTTCTCCCTCTGCGCTGAGGCGATCCAGGCTTCTGATGCTGTGGCGCCGCCGGGCGACGGTAAGCCAGTCCAGCGGCCGAATCCGTGCTCCGCGACGGGCCGGCTCAAACTCCGCGGCCCGGGGTGGTCGAAGCTGCCGCCCTCCAGTCCAGCGGACGCAGCTGTAGTTGCGGGAGCCCCAGAAAAACAGGTCACCAACCTGTGACCTGCGCGCTCCCGACGATGTCGTCCACTGGGCCTGCGGCCGAGCCTCCGGATTCAGGTCGCCACCGCCAGAACGCCACCGCAGCTCCGAAGTTGGCCAGCCTCGCGCTGGTAAGTCCTGGCTCTGCCTCCGGAGCCTCGAGGTCGGTCGGTTGCTCGCAGTTGGAGTTGGAGGCCGGCAGCTCGCAGTTGGAGTTGGAGGCCGGCAGCTCGCAGTTAGAGTTGGAGGCTGGCAGCTCGCAGTTGGAGTTGGAGGCCGGCAGCTCCGCCATTTTGGCCTCAGCGCAGACGGAGGCAGAGAAGGGGGATACGACAAGAAAGTCGCATTCCCCCGAAGGAAGAGACAAAAGTCATGTTTCACCCCCCCCACCCCCCACATACACAACCCAATAAACTAAAATTTAACTGAAACAGGACAAAAGAAAACAACAAAAAAAGTAAAAACAGACGGACTGCAGGCGAGCCGCTGCTGTACGACAGCGCCGCCACTTCCGGAGTGGGAGAAGTGATAGATTTCTTAATTTTAAAGTAAATTTTATTTGTTTCCAAATTCTAATTGTACTATGAATATTTGGATTTTTACTGTATATTGTATTCTTCATTTTTGTTGGTGAGAGAAGGATCGCTCCTATGTTAAAAGGGGAACAATCCTCTCTCTCCATTACTATCGAATCCACCTGCTGGGCCGAATTGTCCAACAGGTGAATCATATTTTTGACATTTGTGGCCCAGTAATAATATAAAAAATTAGGGAGTGATAATCCGCCAGATTCTTTAGGTTTACACAAATGTTTTCTTTGGATTCTGTGGGATTTATAGTCCCATATAAAGTTTGTAATATCAGCATCCAATTAAAAAAAAAAAAATTTGATAAATATATCGGTATTGACTGGAATAGATATAAAATTTGTGGTAAAAAGATCATTTTTATAGCATTTATTCGGCCTATTAGAGACATCGGGAGAGTTTTCCAGAATTTAATCAGTAATTTATTGAGTAAGGGCATATAGTTTGCACTAAATAAAGATATATATTTTGTAGTAATTTCAATTCCCAAATATTTAAATTTTTCTGAAGCGATTTTAAAAGGGAATTTTAACAGGTGTGTTGGGTCTTGAGGTTTAATCGTCATAATTTCACTTTTATTCCAATTTATTCTATATCCTGAAAAGGATCCAAATTCCTCTATTAAATTTAATATATTTGGTATACTGATTTGTGATTTTGTGATATATAGTAGTACATCATCTGTGTATAATGATATCTTATTATTTGAGTATTTTGTATTATACCCATGGATGTTTGGATGTATTCTAATACTTTCCGCTAACGGTTCTATTACAAGAGCAAATAGCAGAGGTGATAATGAACATCCCTGTCTATTTCCCCTTAATAATTGAAATTTCGGGGACAAAATATTATTAGTTAATATTCTGGCAGTAGGCCTATCATATAATCATTTTACCCAAGCGATAAAATTCTCTCCCATTTGAAATGTTTGCAATACTTTGACAAGGTAATCCCATTCCACTTGATCAAATGCTTTTTCTGCGTCCAGTGAAATAATTGATAAGTCTTGTTCTTCGGTTTTATGTGAGTGCATTATATTAAACAGACGTCTCAGGTTATTGCATGAGTATCTCTTGGGTATAAACCCTGTTTGATCCAGATTTATTAATTTACTAACATAGTTACTTAATCTTCTAGCTAATGTTTTCGCTAATATTTTTTGATCTGTATTTAACAGCGCAATAGCTCTATAAGAACCCGGATCTTCTAAATCTTTACCTTTTTTAGGTATAAGTGTAATCGTTGATTCCGCTAATGTTTCTGGAAGTGTATGTTCTTTAAAAGCATATGTATACATTTTATGTAGCCGTGGTGTAATTATCTCGTAGAATCTTTTATAAAATTCATTACTAAAACCATCTGGTCCTGGTGTTTTTCCATTCTTTAATGTATTTATTGTTTCTTCTATTTCCTTAGTTGAGATTTGTGCACCTAATTCCTCTTGTTCGATCAAATTGAGTTTTGGGAGATTACAATTATCCAGGAACTCTATAACTTTGGTACTATCTGCTAACGCTTTAGATGTATATAAGTTTTGATAAAATTGAGCGAATCTTTTATTAATATCCTTAGGTAGTGTTAACAATTCCCCTTTATCTGATTTAATCTTTAAAATCGTGTGATCCTTTTCCTGTTTTTTCAGTTGTCGAGCCAAATGTTTGTGTGGTTTATCTCCAAATTCAAAATTTTCCTGTTTTGTAATTTGAAATAATCTAATGACATTTGCTGATAATATTTTGTTTAGTTTAAATTTCATTATTGTTATTTTATTATGTTTATCTATAGTTGGCTCTTTAGCATTATCTAATTCCAATTCTCTAATTCGTTCTTCTAACTGCCTTTGTTCTTTCTTATTCTTTTTATTTAGAAAAGCTTGGTATGAGATTATAGATCCCCTAATAAATGCTTTGAATGATTCCCATAGTAAAGTTGGTGAGATCTCTGGGGTATCATTAATCTTTAAAAAAAGTTCCATCTGTTGTTTTAAATATATTTCCCCTTGTGGATCATTTAGGATTTGAGGATTAAACCTCCAAAATGATTTATTAGTAATAGTAATAGTAGTAATAGTAATTTTATTGTCAATTCACATAATGTAACGAGTAGTTACACAGGGGATTGAAATTGCGTTTCTCCATACTCCAATGTGCAAGTAATATTTATAAAACAGACAGACAGTGTACCAATAAAAGTAGACAATGGACATATACATTATATAAAATATTCATTAATAAAAGGTGCAATATAGCATACTGTGCAAGTAGCATACTGCAGACATTGGGTTAAAATTAATTTGGCAGTTAGTTGGTCTTTGTGTAATGTTCATGGAATTTTCTTTAGTGTGTTGAGAAGTCTGATGGCCTGAGGGAAAAAGCTGTTTTTGAATCTTGTGATTTTGCTCCGCATGCTGCGGTAGCGCTTGCCGGATGGTAGGAGGGTGAACAGTTTGTGTGCTGGGTGGGTGGTGTCTTTGATGATGTTGGTTGCTCTCTTGCGACAGCGAGATGGATATAAGTCTTGAATTGCTGGTTGGGGTGATCTAGTGATCTTCTCCGCTGTCCTCACCACTCTCTGTAGGGCCTTCTGGTCAGCAGCAGAGCAACTGCCATACCAGACTGAGAGACTGCTGGTAAGAATGCTCTCAATGGCACCCCTGTAAAAAGTTGTGAGGGCAGAAGGGGGGAGGTCGGCTCTCCTCATCCGTCGAAGGAAGTGGAGGCGTTGCTGTGCTTTCTTGACTAGGGAGATGGTGTTGGTGGACCATGTCTGATCATCTGTGATGTGTACTCCCAGGAACTTGGTGCTTTTCACAGACTCCACTGCACTGCCATTTATGGTGAGTGGGGTGTGTGCTGCCTGTTTCTTCCTGAAGTCCACAGTTATTTCTTTTGTTTTGTTGACATTGAGTTGAAGGTTATTGATGTCACACCAGTTGATGAGTTGTTGTACCTCCTCTCTGTAGGCTGAGTCGTCATCGTGGCTGATGAGGCCCACCACTGTTGTGTCATCTGCGAACTTGATGATGTGGTTCGAGTTATGTTTGGCACAACAGTCATGTGTCATCAGCGTGAACAACAGAGGGCTCAGCACACATCCCTGTGGGACCCCGGTGTTCATGATGGTGGTCTCTGATGAGTTTTTGCCAACTCTTACTGTCTGTGGTCTGTCGGTGAGGAAGTCCAGTAACCAGTTGCATAGTGGGGTGCTGATGCCTATTTCGCCGAGTTTATTCACCAGGTGTTGGGGGATGACTGTGTTGAAGGCGGAGCTGAAATCAATGAACAGCAACCGCACGTAACTGTTATTGTATTCCAGATGAGCCAGGCTTAGGTGGAGTACTGTTGCTATGGCATCATCAGTGGAACGGTTGGGACGGTATGCAAACTGGAATGGGTCAAGTGTAGAGGGGAGACTGGATGTTATGTGGGCCTTAACCAACCTTTCAAAGCACTTCATCATGATGGACGTGAGTGCTATGGGCCGGTAGTCGTTCAGTGTTGAGGCTGGGGATTTCTTGGGTAGCGGTATGATGGTGGTGGCTTTGAAGCATGCTGGTATGATGGCTTGGCTCAGAGAGATGTTGTAGATGTCTGTAAGAACATCTGTGAGTTGGTCAGCACAGTCTCTGAGCACACGCCCCGGTATGTTGTCAGGACCTGCAGCTTTACTGGGGTTCACCTTGAGTAGGGTCCTCCACACATCAGCTGGGTCCAGGTGAAGTGTTTCATGGTCTGGGCAGGGAGGGGCTTTTGTTGGTGTGGTGGTGTTGTCTTCCACAAACCGGTTGAAGAAGGTGTTAAGTGTGTTGAGGAAGTCTATGTTGTCCTCGCATGGTGGAGGTGTTGGCCTGTAGCCGGTGACAGACAGGATGCCTTGCCACAGGTGCTTGGGGTCCTTAGTGTCTGTGAAGTGTGCTTGAATTTTCTGTCCATTAGTAGGCATTCCTTCTAATTTAAAAAAAAAAGTTAACGGGGAGTGATCGGATATTATACTATTGTGATATTTTGGGTTCAGTGTATAGGGAATTAGTTTTGTATCCACTAAAAAATAGTCGATACGTGAATAAGTTTTGTGTACCATTGAATAAAACGAGTATTCCCTTCCGACAGGGTAAGCGATCCTCCAGACATCTGTTATATTTGTATTTTTTATGTAAGTATTTAAGATTTCCCTGGTTTTAGATTTTGTGTTGCCCCTGCTCTGTTGTGAAGATTTATCCAAGTATGGATCTAAAACACAATTAAAATCTCCCCCCAATTATCACATTTTGATAATTGAACTCTGTAACTTCAGGATTTTATTACAAAATTGGGGATTATCAAAATTAGGCACATAAATATTTACCAAGGTAATTGGAGTAGCATGAATCTCTCCAGTAACTATAAGGTATCTCCCTTCCTTATCTATTATGATATTCTTCGATTTAAATGGCATACCTTTTCGAATAATAATTGCTGTGCCTCTGGATTTGGAAATATATGAAGATTGGTATATTTGGCCTATCCAATTTGCCTTCAATCTAGCTTGAGCTTGCAGTTTCAAGTGAGTTACTTGTATAAATATTATGTCCGAATTGAGTGACTTCAATTGTGCAAAAATCTTACCCATTTTAATTGGTTCATTAACACCCCTAATATTCCAACTGCAGAATGTGATTCCTCCAGATTTCTTTTGTTTATCGTCTTGCATTTTAAATTATTTAATACCTTTTAAACATGTGGTGCAACCAATACCTTAGGTCTCTGGCTGTTGGGGGAGCATTTGCAATATTAAATTCAGTTGTTACATCCCTCTCAAAATTGTCCTTAAGCAAAGAAACAAAAAAGTGTACATTATTGTGACATTAAAAAAAAAATCAAAAAAGTGAGGTTACAGTGTCTAAAAATGATGACACTGTAACCGATTATCCACCTAATGGTGGTAGTTACACATTTATTGACTTCCGTAGTTGTTAATCTACATTTAGCTCCATCCTCTTGAATAATCTTGCAAAAAGGAGTTGGGACCAATTCAAAGCCAGATTTTATATATCAGCATTACCATATCTATATATCTAATTAAATCTTCTCTAATCTCCAATCTTATCTACCATTTACTTATGTTAACAATTATTACATTTTCTTCCCCTTCCATACTAATCAGCCTTTGGTTGGAAGGGGTTAACCCGATTCAGGCACCTGGCTATTTGCCAAGATTCTGAATCTCCTCACCTCCTTCCACGCAAAATTTGAACTGCAGCCTATCATATTTTCTAAATAAGTTTTTTAGTCTGTTATAAATCTATTTCCTTATATTTAGCCCCCTCCTCCCCTGCCCGGGGGGGGGGGGTCAATCCTTATAATGGATTATTACATTTTACCAATTAAGCAATTCGTTTTTAATTCAATTACTATTACTGTTAATGTATTAATTTCAGTAACTTTAATTACTATTACTATGTTAGTTCAGTAGTTTTTGTGTTAGTATGGGGTTAGTATAGGGATACAATTTTAACAGTCTTTCATTCAGGAGCTTTTATTTTCCAATCCGTCTTCGTTAGGTTCCTCATTCAGCCACGCCCTTGTTATTCCATTTTTCGCTCGAGTTGGAACCAAAAATGTCCTTGAAGAGATAAGAATGTCTAGACAGCGGCACATGGAGAAGCTCCGCCATCTTAATCCTTTTTAAAAGTTTAAAAAGTTATTTCTATCAACCTTCCCTCAGCCGGTGTCTGTAGAATAAAAACCTTGTCTTGAAGATGTTTTACTTAAACATCTATATCTTTTAAAATGTCTTGAGCGTATTTGTAAGCAGCTTCTGGTTCAATAAACTTACGTTCAATACCATTATAAGTAATAATCATCTTAGCTAGATAAATTATCCCGTATCTAATGTTCCTGTGCCCTTTCAAGATCTGTCGTGTATTTGTAAACGATTCTCGTTTTTTAGCGATTTCATAGGGATAGTCTCTAAAAAGTTTGATAGTGTCAGTCCCAAACATCATAATCTTTCCGTACTGGATTTTTTCCATGACCCAAAACTGAAATGTCCCAAAATTTCACAATGATCTGTCGTGGGGAGGCTCCTTTTGTTTGTGCCCTTGATTTTGCCGGTTGCACCCGGTGTGCCACTTCTATTTTCGGTTTGGCAGGCAGGTCAAGTATATGTTTAAGTAAGTTGGCAGTGTATTCCCGGGGCTCATTCCCCTCGGCTCCTTCTGTCACTCCAACTATTCTTAAATTCTGCCGTCTTGACCGTGCTTCCAAATCAAGGCATTTATCCGACGTTTTAGCCAGCTGACCCACGACACGTTCATGATCCTTCTTAATTTTCTGCATCTCTTCAGCCATTTGTAACATTGCTATTTCCATATCTTTCATGGTAGTGCAGCATGTTGTAACAGTTTGGTGGACAGCATCCAGCTTATTAGTACAATCTTCTTCCACCTTATCAATTTTCAGAGATAATTCACCATGCACATCATCAATTCGTTTATTTATATTACCAATTGAATCAATTACTTTCTGGTTCCCAGTGTTCATGTTCTCCATCATGCTCTCCATCATACTTTTATTACAAGCCAAAAGTTCATTTTTTAAGTCACTGTCTTAATGTCCTCTAGCTCTTTATCCTTTGAAACCTTTTCAGCCTTTTCAGCCATTTCAGCCTTTGATCTTGTAGTCATTTTCAGGGCTAATTCAGCAGTTACTTCTTCAGGTTCTTCAATTTCTTCAGGTGGTGACTGTTTTTTCAGAAGTTGCTTTGAGACAGATCTCCGAGGGCTCTGACAGGGAATCGCTCTTTTCATTTAAAAATACCTTAAACCTCCGTTATTTTTACGGCGATTTCTGATGATGTCATCAGCACCGCGACAAACAGCTCCGGTAAGCTTTTAAAATCGGTCCCGACTTCCCAATCGATTTTGAAAGCAAAAATTCGCAGATTACGGGAACGGAGCTAAATGCTGCGCCTGTTCAGTTCAACATGGCGCCACCGGAAGTCAAGCTCTGTGACTTTATGCCGCAGATCCAAATCCCGGCTTCTCACTGCATTGATTGACTTCGGATGAGAAACAATCAATAATGCGTTAAACATGAAATTTGAATATCATGCAGTAACAATTGATTTGAATAATCAAAACAAACAGTAACCCCTCTATCCCAGGGGAAATAAACAGGACTTAATACTGAATTTGCAAACAGCCTCTCGCCGATCGGCAATCGGCCGATGGTAAAAAAAAATTTAAACAATTCATTTGACTTGTAAGAATATGGCCGCTGTGAACATCCATCGCCCTAGCCGCCGACATTGCTGCTGCACTAGTGGAAAAAGATATATACACTTCAATGTTAATACCTGCCTGAATCAACATTTGCTTTAAACCACCTTGAGATAGTCTGCACTGACACTCTCCTGTGTGGCTTCATGTAACTGATAAACAATGCTGTTTCCACATTTCTTAAGGTCCTTGTAGCTTCAATGTAATGAAAATAAATGTGCAATTACACATAAACATGGATCAGTAGGTTATGCTGAAACACAATTTTTTAATTTTTTTTTATTTTATTAGAAGTATTTTACATTACAGTAATCTGCAATAACGTAAGTTTATACTTTTCTTGTGCCACTTCTTATTTTAAACTTTAATAGGAAAAAAGGATAGAAAGAGTTAGTAAAGATAGTCAGTGAGTGATTGAAAGAGTGGTCCAGGAACACCCATATGGACCTAAACCACAAGAAATAGTTTAAAAGAGAAAAAAAAAGAGAAAAACCAAAAGGAGGAAAAAGAAAAAAGAAAAAAGAATATAAGATAGGACAATATGAAAGGGATGTACCTACTTCTTATCTTTACTCACCCCTAGCCAGGTCCTAAAACCATTTATTATCAACATTTTGTTGCACCCTATGTTTATAATAAGTCGATATATGGAGACCAATTCTTTTGGAATTGGTCTTGTTTACCTGCTAGGAGGAATCTCATATCTTTTAGGTGTAACAATTCCGACATATTAGAAGTCCACATTTTTGTTGTTAGCGTGGGAGCGTTTTTCCAAAATTTCAGTATCAGTTTTTTTGCCGTTATTAAGCCATAATTAAGAAAACTCCTTTGAAACGAAGTCAGCTCCAAACTTGCTTCTATTGTTCCAAAAATAATCAGTTCTGCATTCGGTTTCAGTTTTATTTTAAATAATTTAGTGAAAATTTCAAAAATTTAATTCCAACATTTTTGGATTTTTATACAAAAAACAAAAGAATGTGCTATAGTTGATTCTTGGATTAGGCATTTATCACAGATAGCAGAGGTATTTGGGTAAAATTTACTTAATTTAGCTTTTGAATAGTATAATCTAGGTAAAATTTTAAATTGAATCAGAGTATGTCTTACGTTAATCGAGCTAAAACACAATTTTAACAAACCTGTGACACCTGGCCTGCTCTGTCTGAGCAGGGTGCAAGTATATAACATCACATTCTCTTCAGCAACTTCCATCCTGTCTAGCAGAAGCTTTTGCAAAAATCTGCACTCGCTATGCTGAACCAATGCCATGAGCATAACCACTTTCATGATTAGTTTGGCAAATTCAGAGACGTGACAGGAGCCTACTGTCGAAGCATCTTGAGGACCATACTTACATCCCAAATGTCCATATACCTGGGTTTGGGAGGTTTAGAGTTGAAATTCCTTTCATCTATCGAGCTATGATATGATGAAACCCAATAGGATCTTTCCTGACCCCATCAAAACCATTCCGAGGACAAAGCACTTAAAGCTGTATTAATGGTGCTATAGCTGAGCCCCTCATCATCGTAAAGTGTCAACAGGAACTCTAAAATATCCACAATACCTGCAGTACTATAGTCAATATTATTTTGTATACAATATTGCTCCCATTTTTTACATAAGTAATATACCCCTTTTGAGTACACTTTCTCCAGGCTACAGTGAGCATGTCCACCGTTCGCCCAGACAGTCCTTGCCCCAGGTATGGCCTTCTTAAAACCTGCAAATTAACAAGTCAATACGATCACATAACGGATGACTTTCCCGTGTTAGCGGATGCTCCAGTAAATTCCTACGCTTGGGAACCACCAAAAAGAGGTTGGATCCCTAACTGTAACATCAAAGGGAACTATGCTTGATTCAGCCAATTAGGTATTACAAGCACCCCCAAAGTGGCATCCTGCTTGATTTCTTGCAGACTCCGACCTGTTAGTCAAAATGGTAGGAAAAATATATAAAACATACCACCCCAATGTAACGACTAAGTATCAATTGCAACTGCCCCTTGGTCTGGTTCCCATGAAACCTATTTAGGCTGCTGATGGTTGAACCTTGATGCAAAACCAATCGATATCTGGCATTCATATATAAGTACTATATTATTGAACACCTCCTGGTTCAACATCCAATCTGTGTTGTCATGGAACTTTCGTGACTTGGCGTCTGCTACTATGTAGAATCTACCTGGTAGATAAATAGCTGAAATATCTTTTTCAATGCACCAGGCCCAAATTTGATTAGCCAATCTGTCACAAAATACCAATTTGATTCCACCGATGTGATTAATATATATGCCACTTGCGTAGTATTGTCAATCTGAAACTGAACATGCAGATTACATTTGTTAGAGCAATAAGCCTTATCCATAAAAACCTCTTAATACTTAATTGCCCATGTCTGCAGAAGCGATGCCTCTTGCTCAGTTCATCTGACACCCCACCCGAGTGCACTGACATTCATCTGCAAACTCATGGAAGGCTGGTCAAGCAATACCTTGCTATAACTCCTGGACACATGGTGAATCCACCATTGCAAATCAGAAATAGCCTTTACTGATAACTGCATAGGTCTATTATAATGACCCGAATGTATCCGTAATGCCTCCATTAGCTTAATACAGCTGTCAATTAGCTCTACCCTTTTCCCCTGGGCAGAGTCACTTAATTGAATCAATTGTGACCCAAATAGTCAGGTGTTAATTTGGATTTCTCTGGATGAATAATGCCCAATCTTTGAAAATTGGATTTAACAACTACCACTGGTTACTTCAGCTCTCTTGGATAACCCTGTAATCAAGACATCATCGAGATAAGCCATGAGCACCTGACCCTGGCCTCTCAGCATGCCTATTATAGGTTTTTAACAATTTTGTTGCCATAGTTGATCCATCCAGGTGAATTTCAAATATCCTTATCCTGCAAATAAAGAGACATTGAGTAATGCGCATCTTTAAGCTCTATAGTCGCCATATAGCATCCTCTTGACCCAGTTGCTTGGCAGTGACAATTCCATCTTACAATGTCTATACTCCATCACCCATCCTTTTTTGGCCTGGGAAAATATTAGACACAAGTTGATGGGGTTGGTGAACCAACTTTACAATTACACCTTTATCACATAAGCTTCCAAGCGCAGTTTAAACATCCATCTGTTCTGTTAATGAAACTGAATAGTTCTCCCAGGAACCTTTGAATAACACTCTGTATAAACAGAGCTGAGGTAATTTGCTTCCATTCATCCCAGAACAGATGTAATGTACTCCAGATTTAAGTTGTGTCACATTTGATATGTGCACCTGAGAACCAGGCCCACCTACCTCCTTGGTACCTGGTGGATGACATTGTCCCCGGCTCCTGGCGGGGAAGCCGATGTTTGACCATGTTCCCGCTGCAGAATGCCACCTGCGCATCTGCATTGCCGGCCGACTAGTTCCTGGTCCAGCCTCGTTTGTAGGGGTACTTTCTTTTTTGGAAACTTGCCGACTGCCGGTGGCTTGATCAAGCCCACCGTCTTTGTCCTTGACACTCTTGGCGAGGTCCTCTCCGAAGAGTAGGTTGGCCGGCTGTATGTTGCTGGGCTGGAAAAATACTGCAATCTTGGAATTAATGGTGGGCCGAATGGCACTTTCCTGAGACAATTTATCTCAAAAATGGGTGCTACAAAGCAACCCTAGTACCTCTTGCTGCGTCTCCGACACATGTCCTCCATCCACCGTTCTCGCGAACGCCGTGATTCCTGAGCCAAGTAATTTCAGAATTCTCTGCAGCTTCATCTCCTGAAACTGCAGTTGAATTTGGTGGTCTTGCACCCTGCTTCAAGTGGTATGAAACTGCAGTTGAATTTGGTGGCCTTGCACCCTGCTTGAAGTGGTAAGAAACTGCACTTGAATTTGGTGGCCTTGCACCCTGCTTGAAATGGTAGGAAATTGCATTTGAATTTGGTGGCCTTACACCCTGCTTGAAATGGAATTTCAAGGATTAGCCATGAGTCACCTGCCAACCCACTAGCCATGAGTGAGCGGCCAGCACATCAGGCTTGAGTGACTGAGCTGTCACCCCAAGAATCCATTTGGCCCACAATGTCCATACTAGCCCTCTGGAAACCAGTCCCTTCAGCCCACAACACCCATACAAGTGCTCCAGAAAGCCCCCCCCCCCCCATTGGCCACCAATATTGGAATTGGTGGAGAGGTGGAATATTGCGTTGGGGGACCAGCCCTCCCGTGTGAACATGGGACCCAACGAGTCCCACTTAGTCTAGTATATTACTAAAACTCTCATCTTGTCTGTGATCTTGTTTGTTTGCCAGCTTTTCGTTATCTGAACTATGACAAAATGGTACACGATAGCGCTAAAATTTTTGCAGCACCTTACTCACAATTGTCCTGTGGTGGTTTGTGTCAAGATTTGTTCAGATTGATGTAATATTTCACACAGGAGGCCTGGTCCCCAATGCAATATTCCATCACTCACCCGTTCCCCAACTGGCACTGTTCCCCCAATGCAATATTCCACCACTCACCCATTCCCCAATGCAACCCAGTTCCACCACTCACCCATTCCCCCAACGCAACCCGTTCCCCCAACACAATATTCCACCACTCACCCATAGCCCCCAACTGCACAGGCAAGGCTCATTTCCCCTTAAAAAATTCCTTGCTGCCAGGAATATTTAAAAAAATGCACCCACAAATTAAAAAAAAACATCCTTGCTGCCAGGAATATACTTGCTGCCAGGAATATTTAAAAAAAAAGGGATTGCAACATTGTAGCTGGCAATTGCACTTGCTGGTGCTGGCAGGACTGAGTGTCAACCTTGCAACATTGTAGCTGGTATGGTTACAATCCCATTGTGAAGTCATAGCTGCAGAGGGATGCTTTTTTCTCAAATTTGGATTTTTTAAATATAAAAATGTAAAATATTACTAAAACTCACATCTTGTTTGTTAGTCAGTTTGTCTGCGTGTGATTCATGCGCTGAATTATGCCAATTCATGATGGCGCTACCATTTTTGGACCACCTTACTCACCATTGTCCTGTGGTGTGGTGTGGTGTATCAAAGTTTCATTCAGATTGATGTTATATTTTACAAGTTTAATCACAATTTCAACTTTACAAAATCCAGTTTGAGAAAAATCACAGTGGCACTTAGCAGCGTATGGCGTCACAATGCAATCTCATTTACATTAAAAAAACTTGCTGCTCCCGATAAAAGCACACTGGACACAGACATGGACTGGGCCCGGAGCTGCTCTCCTCCCTCCCCCTCCGCGGCTCCAGACCGCAGCCTCAAAAGTGACTGACTAACTTTCAGATTTACATTTTAAAAACTCGCTGTCCCCGATAAAAGCACACTAGATACGGACACAGACACGGACTGGGCCCGGAGCCGCACTCCTCCCTCCCCCTTCCTCCCCCTCCCTTGGCTGTGCGCCTCATCGACCGCCGCGCCCCCCGGACTGTCCCTGCCCTGAGTAGCATCACTGGCACCATGGGGAGGGAGAGCGCGCACCACTCCGAGCCCCCCACAGCCCCCGCCCCGAGAAGCAGCACTGCACCCGCGGGGAGGGACAGTGCAGGGAGGGAGAGGAGCAGCAGCAACGCCCAGGCAGCTTTGGCCGCTCCCTCCCCCCTCCGGCTCCGCACTACTCCCCCCTGTAGATTGGTTACTTCACACTAACCTTTCGTAGTGCTTTATTATTAGAAGCTCCGCCTACTACACGGTTCATATTATTGTAACCCAGCTTGTGCTATTAGTCTGTTTGTCACTACACAGCTGAAACAACCTGCTGCTGTGCACTGTAAGTGTCCTTTAATAACATTCTGTTGTACCATGTCTGTGAGAATGACTGGGTCATTTACACCCCCCACAGCCCCCGCCCTGAGGAGTAGACCGCACCCGCGGGGAGGGACAGCGCAGGGAGGGAAAGGAGTGGCACAGACATTTTCATTTTGGGGGAGTGGATAGGGGGAACGTGAGGAGTGGGGGAGCAGGGAGGGAGAGTGGTTATGGAGGGAGGGAGGGAGTGACTGAGGGTAGGGGAAATGAGAGGGAGGAGTGGGGGAGGGGAGGAAGAGAGGGAAAAGAAGAGGGAGGGTGAAGAGGAGGGGGAGGGTGTGCTGGGGCTTGAGGGGAAATGAGCCGTGCCTGCGCAGTTGGGGGCTATGGATGAGTGATGGAATATTGCGTTGGTGAACTGGTTACATTGGGGGAACGGGGCCTAATGCGTTTCACTTGGTCTAGTATATAGTACGAAAACTCTCACCTTGTCTGTGTGTGGTGTGCATGCGTGTGAGTCATGCCCTGAATTATGCTCAAATGGCACACGATACCGGTACAATTTTTGGACCACCTTACTCACCATTGTCCTGTGTTGTGGTGCATCAAGTTTTGTTCAGATTGATGTTACTGCTATGATGTCACGATGGGATCTCATTTACATAAACTGCCTGTTAGCAGTGCTCCACTTTTACAATGTTAACAAAGAGATGACTGCCTGTGCAATGAGAGATTTGTTACATTATTGTAAGGAGAGGGAGGGAGTGGGGGTGGGGACGAGGAGATTGTTGTTTAATCTATCTATCTTCTATCTATCTTCTATCTATCTATCTATACTATTACTAAAACTCTCATCTTGACCACTTCCGGTCTGCGTTGTAATTAAATTTGTGTAGAAATGATCTCCATAGCGCTACAATTTTTCACCACCTTTCTCACCATTCTCCTCTGCTGCAAGTCAAATAAGTTTGTTCCGATCGGTGAAATATTAGAAAAGTTATTGGTCTGTTATTCGCCAGGACGGCGATGCCCCTTCTGGCACCCACTATCAATCACCGGACGCGAGAATAAAGCTGAAGGAGCGTAGTGAGCAAAGTGCGAGCGGGGGCTGTGTTCTGTGAGTTGAGTCTGTGCTTTGTGCTCTGCGAGCGGGTTCTGTGTTCTGCGAGCGGGGGCCCACACCACCCCCTCCCACATACACCCCCCTCTACCACATCCACCACAACCCCCCACCCCCCAACACCCTCCCCCTACAACTCCCCTACACCCCCCCACACCCTACCTCCGCCACACACCCCTTGCTCACACACCCCCTCCCCCTACACACACCCCTCCCCTACACCCCTCCTCCCCACACCCCCACTCCCTACACCCCCCCCTATAACCCCCTACATCCCCCCCACACCCTCCCTCCTCCACCCCCCCCTTGTCCACACAGCCCCCTCCCCTACACACACAGCCCCCTACACACCCCCCCCTACACTCCCCTCCCCTACACCTCCCCTACACACACACCTCCCCTACACACACCGCTCCCCTACACCTCCCCCTACACCCCCTTACAACCCCCCTACACCCCCACACACTCCCTCCCCCACACCTCCCTCCCCTACACCCCACTCCCCTACACACACCCCTCCCCTTCACCCCCCCTTTCCTACACCCCCTCCACTGCACTCCCCTCTCCCCCTACACCCCCCTCTCCCCTACGCCCCCTCTCCCCTACACCCCCTCTCCCCTACACCCCCTCTCCCCTACACCCCCTTCTCCCCTACCCCCCCTCCCTACACACACCCCTCCCTACACTCCCTGCCCTCCCCTACAACCCCCTCCCCTACACTCCCTGCCCTCCCCTACACCCCCCTCCCCTACACTCACCTCCCCTACACCCCCATCACCCAACCCCCTCCCGCACACTACCCCACACTCCCCCCTACCACACACGCTCCTCCCCCTACCATGCCCCCCTCCCCCTACCATGCCCCCCTCCCCCTACCCCACACCCCACCCCTACCCCCACAAACCTCCCCAACCCCCACAACTCCCACACCCCCCCTGCCCACACAACCCCCCTGGCCCCACCACCCCCCTGGCTCCACCACCCCCTACCCCCACCACCCCTACCCCCACCATCTCCCCTACTCCCACCATCACCCCTACTCCCACCATCCCCCCCTACCCCCACCATCCCCTCAACCACCACCAACCCCCCTACCCCCTCAACCCCCACCCCCACCCCCACCCCCCTACCCCTACACCCCCACTGTTTCTGACTGTCTACCCTATGGTTCTCATAATTGTATATACTTTTATCAGTTCTCCCTACAACCTCCAGCTTTTCAGAAAAAAACAAACTAAGTCTGTCCAATATCTGCTTGTAGGCAATACCCTTAAACGAGGCATTATTCCAGTAAACCTCCTTTGCATCCTTTCCAAAGATTCTACACCCTGCCTCTATTGTGGCAACCAGCAACCATGCAATATTCCAAATGTGGCCAAATCAAAGTCCTATGAAGCTGCACCATGACTTCCTGACTCATACACAAGGCCCTGACCAATGAAGCATGTCATAAACCTTCTTTACCACTCTATCTATGTGCTGCCACTTTCAAGGTGTTACGGACTTGGACTCCAAGATCTCTTTGTACCAATATATGACATAACAATCTGCACCTTAACAATGTCTTCATCAATTGTGGGGGGAATCCATCAGCAGAGAAAAAGTAACAGAAGGAATCTCAGCAGTCAGCTGTGGGGAGACATGCATTCGGGCCTCCCCATGCAAAAGATCTTCCAGTCGGGTAGGTAGAGCGCGTAACAATTACGTAACAATTGTTCAACTGCCTACAGTATCTGCATGTTTCTATATTTATAAATCTCTCCTGTTTCCGCCCTGCAATTCTGAAGCTTACTAAAGGTGTAGGAAGTCTGCTCTTGGCCAATGAAAGCCCACCGAAGACAACTCCACTGGTATCTTGCCATCAGAATCGAGGCAGGGTACAGGCTGGGTGGGTGAAGTGTCGGGGGCATGATCGGCAAGACATAGGTTTCCTTTAATGAAGTTCCCATTTTTTTGTCCCCTTAATCTCCGATTGGGCTGGTGAGATTTCCTCGCCATCCTGTATCACTCTGACAGATAGCAAGTTACTATGGCTCAGGGGACCACATTTATCGCTTATCCTATTTAATGCATTGGATGTGCTGCCTTCCACAGTGCTCAAGGCTTGCATGAAATCATTTGATTTATGTTCCATAGTGTTGACCATTTAATCGATGGAAGAAGATTAAATGCCCTCGAGCAAGAACAAGTTCACGGTTGATATTAGTCGCTCTGTTCTCTCTGCCGTTGTAGATAGTGTGAATGATAGTCAGTTGCTTGCTGATTTTTTTGGTAACCCATAATGATTATCAACTGTACAGATGATCACTGGGCTACTGCAACGGTTTGCCAGTGAGCAAAGCAAGATCGCTGCACCCTTACAAACAAAATTCTCTGAAAGCTTAAATAGAAACAGAAACCGTTGACAATACTCCGTGGGTTAGGTTGCATCTCTGGGCAGGGAAGCAGAGTTAATATTAGAAATGAGACAGGTTTTGATTGAAGGAAAAAGGGAAGAAGTGTAGGTAAGATTTGGGGAAGGGTGGTCAACAGGAGAGACTGAATGAATGATGATGATGAAAGATATAGGAAAGAACTGCAGATGCTGGTTTAAATCAAAGGTAGACACAAAATGCTGGAGTAACTGTCTGAAGAAGAGTCTCGACCCAAAACGCCACCCATTCCTTCTCTCCAGAGGTGCTGCCTGTCCCGCTGAGTTACTCCAGCATTTTGTGTCTATCTTCAATGATGATGAAAGAATGTTTCTGCAGGAGGTGTAAGTAGGCAGAGATGAATAAATCCAAAATACCAGATGAGGAGCAAGAAAAAGAAAATGAACGCTGCTAATGTGAGATGCAAGAGTGGAATGGTTGATTCTCAATTTGTTAAATTTGGTATTGATTTCTGGACATGCAATCAGCATGTACGTGCCCCAATCAGCATCTGCTTGCCAAAATCAGCATGCACATGTCCAAATCAGCATCAATGGTCTCAAAGTGGAAATGGTTGAGAGCTGCAAGTTCCTTGGCGTAATTATCACCTGTGATAGGTCATGGACCAACCACATTGAAACAGCCAGCCAGGAAGGCACAACAATGCCTCGACTTCCTCGGGAGACTGAGGGAATTCGGCATGTTTCCAATGACTCGTATAAAGCTACAGATAAACCATAGAAAGCAAACTGTCAGTTTGCATCACAGCTTGGTCTGGGAACAGCTCTGCCCACAACAGCCAGATATTGCAGAAAGTTGTAGATGTAGTCGAGTCCAACAGCCAGAACTGGCTCCCAACCATTGACAATAGACAATAGACAATAGGTGCAGGAGAAGGCCATTCAGCCCTTCGAGCCAGCATCGCCATTCAATGCGATCATGGCTGATCATCCTCAATCAGTACCCCGTTCCTGCCTTCTCCCCATATCCCCTGACTCCGCTATCTTTAAGAGCCCTAGCTAGCTCTCTCTTGAAAGTATCCAGAGAACCGGCCTCGACCGCCCTCTGAGGCAGAGAATTGAGAATTGACTCAATCTACATCTCACGCTGCCACAAAAAAGCAGCGAACATAATCAACGACTTGTCCCATCCTGGTCATTTCTTCATTTCCCTGCTTCTGCCTAGCGGAACGTGCAGATGGTTGAAAACGGTCCTTCCATAAGTTAGGGTACTGTCTGATACACTTCTACCTATTGCGGACATTGGACGTTGTCTATGGAACTGATACATTACAATGCTGAGAACTTTATTCTGCATTTAGTATCTTCCCCCTTTGTTATACCCTGTGTACTGAGTTTGACTTGATTATAGTCATGTACGGCATTATCTGATCTGATTGGACAGCATACAAAAGAAAGCTTTTCACTGTACTTCAGACTAAAGGTTCCTGACCTGAAACATAGCCTATTCATGTCCTCCAGAGATACTGCCTGGCCAGCTGAGTTACTGCTGCATTTTGCATTCTACTCTTGAATGCTCTTGTACATAGAAAAAGATTGAAATGTACTTAGCTTTCCCGACCCAATTAATCCTCTGTTGCCAGGGAGTGTACGTCCTACAGCTTTTTACTGCTCTCAGAAATACATCAAAGATGTAGCATTTGAATACACTGAGTTCACAATGAGAATTCACTTTCTATTTTCTGCAAACAATAGTCCTCCAAATTTCACCAATGGATTGTCTCTTTAATTTCTTTTCTATTTTGTATATTAGCTCTGCTTATGTGTCTAATGAAATATTGCATCATGCTGCATATGCATATTATACAGTATATTACATTATGCATATAATATAATATACACACAATTATATGCCTTTTAAATTATATAATTATCATGCGCAAAATATAATTGTGTGCAAATTATATACAAGATTGTTATATAAAATGATATATTATGTATATATATAAATACATATCCAATTCTAACCAAGGTAAAGGGGATATTTATGAGAATAGTACCAGAAAAAGATGTTTAAAACAAGAACATAGATTTAATGTAATTAGTGGAAAGAACAGACAAAATAGGATGAAAAATTAATTTATGAAGTGAGTTATCATGATCTTGAATGCACTGCCTGAACTATTTGTAACAGCAGTATTTATAATAATGACCTGGCAACTTATTCACTTGGAACTCTGCTTTTTTATAGAAGCAATTTATTCTGTATTGTTATCTCTGGCAGTTATTCTGTGTCCCCCTCAGATAACTTCCATTTTCACTCCCACAGTTATTTGTGTTATAAAGTGAAAAAATAATTTACTGCCTCCAACACATCGTGAAGTCATTGAAATTTACAGCACAAAAAAGCACATTTACAGTACATCATATCCACACTGTTCCTAATTAGAGCTATTTAGGTAATTCCCACTGCAAAGCTTCTTGTCAGTCCAATTGTATTTTATTCTCTTCCGTTGCACAACCCGGTTGCTTTTATTTGCAAGGTTTCCATCACCCTTTTGAGGTAATATTCCAAATCTTCATTAACATTAACTGAAATTAACCTTGGATTATTTTCAGATTTCTTGGTCATAGTAACTTAGTGCAATGGTATCACCTGTTCTGGTTAAAAGCTGGGTTTAAAGCTCCTGCAGAGTGTACCACTGAGCTAGTACTACCAAGCTGGAGTTAGGGTAGTTGATAGTCAATAGTTTCAGTTTGATTTTCAGATGAAAATGCACAACAATGGTAAGAACAGAAAACCTTTTCAGTGCACATGGCTGGGCTGATACACTGAAAACATGCCCCTCCCAAATTACTTAATGTGAATATTCGCTACAATGATGATACATAGTTCCGTCATGATAAGAGACATTAATTGTTTGGCTTTAAACTAGATAATTTAATCTGTGAATGCCACAATCATTAAATACCTTCCAAAGTAGTACTACTGTATACTTTCAATCGCCATAGTATTTTCATCATTCATTAAAACAGTTCAAAACCATATTAGGTTGCTTCAATTCCAATTATATAACTATAACATATTTCATCATGCTGAATATCTATGCAGTTGTACATTTCAAAATTTAATTACATGAATAATTCATGTACAAAGCACTTACTGTACATTTAGTTTTGAAAGTGCAGAAAATCTAGTAAAAACTTACATTTTGGAAAAGATGAAGAACAATTTGGGGGCAATTCTGCAATTTATTAACCTGTGCTTAGAGTCATAGATTGGCATCAATTGGCATTTTGGGCTAGTTGTGGTTGTATTTGTCCACATTGGCCCATATCCCTCTAAACTCTTCCTGACCATCTATCTGTCCAAGTGTGGACACAAAATGCTGGAGTAATTCAGCGGGACAGGCAGCATCTCTGGATAGAAGGAATGGGTGATGTTTCGGCTCGAGATCCTACTTCAGTCTGATGAAGGGTCTCGACCCAAAACGTCACCCATTCCTTCTCTCCAGAGATGCTGCCTGTCCCGCTGAGTTCCTCCAACATTTTGTGTCTATCTTCGGTGTAAACCAACATCTGCAGTTCCTTCCTGCACATATCTGTCCAAATGTTTTAGTTTCTGTATGTATTATCAATGACAAATTAAGAAGTGCATGTCTACTGGCAAAATTAGGTTTCTCATACATAATTGCAAAAATTTTATGGTATAATTTTTAATTGTCTTAGATTCATAACTGAAACATGGTGCACAACATATTCTAGCCGGTTCCACAATGTTATCATCTAAAAATGTGGAAGTACAATACAATACAATACCGTTTATTGTCATTTGAACCTAAGTTCAAACAACATTTTGTTTCTGCAGTCATACGAACAAGAAAAAACCCAAGACACACAATGAACACAATTTACACAGACATCCATCACAGTGAATCTTCAAACACCTCCTCATTGTGATGGAAGGCAAAGTCTTGTCTCTCCCCTGTACTTTATTCTTCTGCCGATGTTAAAGTCCCCGGCGGGCGATGGTAAGTCCTGCGGCCCTTAAAGCCATGCTGGGCGATGTAAGACCCCACTCCGGGTCGTTTTTAACCCCGCGATTCGGGCGGGAGAAGTTGCTGTTGCGGGAGCTCCGAAACGCGGTCTCTCACCAGGGACCCGCGAGCTCCCGATGTTACCGTCCACCGGGCCTGCGGCTGGAGCCTCCGAAGCTGCGAAGTCGGGTCACAGCCGCACGCCACCATAGCTCTCCACGCTCCGAAGCCAGCCAGCTCCGCGATGATGAGTCTGCAGGCTCTGCGACTGGAGCTCCAGGTCGATTCCGGTTGGAGGCCGCTCCACAATGCTAGGCCCCAACGACAAGGGAGACCCGACAGGGAAAATGTCGGGTCCCCATACAGGGAAGAGATTTAAAAGTTTTTAAAGTTTCCCCCACCCCCCACCCCCCCCTGCGTCCCCACATATACACAGCTAAAAACTAAAACCAAAAACATACACCTAACGGGACAAAAAGAAAGAAAAGACGGACGGACTGCAGTCGAGCCGCTGCCACAAGGCGCTGCCACACCGATAATAGAATAATAATAATGGATGGGATTTATATGGAATGTTGTGCTTTGATAATGAAACAACCTAGAAATCTGTCAATTTGCATGTTAACTGTGTTTAGAATAATGCCCCTGTCCCACTTAGGAAACCTGAATAGAAACCTCTGGTGCCCTTGCGCCCCACCCAAGGTTTCCATGAGGTTCCCGGAGGTTTTGGTCACTCTCCCTAATGGTCGAAAGTAGTTTCCGCGTGGTCGAGACTTCTTCTATGTTCCTTCGATTATTTCAACAAAATCAAAACCGGCCTTGACTAAAAATAGGTTGCCGTTTGGTCAAAGCCAGTGGAGTGGGGTCGTTATTTACTTACAGGCAGTCGAAGGCACTCTCCTTTGCTGACCGGCCATTTTGATTGGCTCATTGGAGTTTCACGACCTAGAAGGACCCACCGGAAGGTAAAATGCCCGCTAACTTTATTAAACTTCTTAAAACTGTCTCCACTCTTTCTTGCCCCCTTCTCTCCCCTTCTCTCCCCTTCTCTCCCCTTCTCCCCACTTCTCTCCCCCTTTCTCCCCTCTTCTCTCTCCCCTTCTCTTCCCTTCTCTTCCTCTTCCCTTCTCTTCCCCATCTCTCTCACCTTCAATCCCATTCTACCCCCCCCCTCCTGCGCTCGCTAAAGGACTTACCGTGCTCTGTGGCAGCCGTTTACCTTCCTTTTCATTGCGCAGACAGCGCTCCTCCGCTGTCCCTGGCCCCCACCTTCGCGATATGTTTGTGTGTGTGTGTGTGCGGTCAGTAGTAAAGATCCTACAGGATCTTTGGTCGGTAAATGCAGCTCGCACTTCGGTCGAGGCTTTCCAGGCGAGTGACCAAAACCTCTGGCGACACATGGAAAACTTGGGTGGGGCGCAAGGTCACTAGAGGTTTCCGTTCAGGTTTCCTGTGTGGGACAGGGGCATTAGGGTGTGCCCAACACCCTTGCTTTTTCCCAGCCCCCATATAGGGCCCTCTTAGCCCTAAAGGGAACTATTTTTAATAAGCGAGTTCGGTATTCTGAAAAATGCAAGGAATCATGGGATTTGTCAAAGGTCATTCGCTATAAAGAAAAAGCGAACGAAGCGCTGGCTGCATAAACTGTGTATAAATTCTTATCTTTATTCATGATTTATGTGTAAAAATATATTTAATCTGAGGAACAGGGGTGCTAGGTAGCGGGAGAGCCAGGTGGAACAGCGAGAGAGAGGGGGCAGATGCAAGTGGGTGACGGGAAGAGACTGGACTGGCGGAGAGACATTCTCGGCAGCTGCACGCACACAGTCCCGTCCCTCATCCGCAGCCAGGATCGAACCCGGGTCCCTGGCGCAATGAGCGCTGCCGAATCGCCACTGGACCATCCCCGTCCGGTGACTTCTGGGGCGACCCTGGACTGACGGGACAGCAGACTGGAGCAGCGGCCCCCAGGCCCACAGCCAGCGCCGAGAAGAAGCGGCAACTCCAGCCCAACACAGCTCCAACTCCCGGGGAATCTGCTCCCCGACGGGCCTGGGACCGCCAGCCACAACCCCTGCCCCACACAGCGGCCGCCGGCCAACCCTCCCAGCGCCGGCGAAAGCCAAGCACCAGCCATCAACGAAGATACACACAAGATGCCGCAGCAACTCAGCGGGACAGACAGCATCCCCACAGAAAAGGTATGGGTGACGTTTCGGGTTGAGACCTTTCTCCAGAGATGATGCCTGACCCGCCGAAACACCGCAGCACCCCGTGTGCATCCCCGCAGATGACTGGCGCTTGGCCACTGCCGGCACCGAGGGGGCCAACCGACAGCCATTGGACAAGGAAAGAGGTGCAGCCGATGGACCCTGGCCCGCTGGGGAACAGCCCTCCCGGGAGCTAGAGCAGAGCCGAGCCGAGCTGGAGCCAGCGCCCCCACTCCGCGCCGGCCACCCGCCAGTCCAGGGCTGCCGGCCAACCCGGCGGGACAGGCAAAGCCGAGCTGGAATCAGTGCTTACCCCCTGCGCCGGCTGCAAGTCTGGGGCTGCCACCGCCCCGCCAGCCCAGAGCCACCCCGGACACCTCCGGCAGCCCCCGGACAGGGATGGGACACCCAGGAGGGGATGCGAACGGCCCAGCAGCAACTCAATAACGCCCGTAGCGCCGGAGACCCGGGCCTGACCCCAACCACGGATGAAACGCAAGCCTGCACACAACGCAGCAGCACTGCTACCGAGAATGTTTATAGCGAGTGACATATGATCTGGGCATGTGCAGTCTGAATACCGAACTCGCTTATTTGTCCATTAAAAATTGTTAGGATTTTTTCCAGATCTATTTTTGAGGTATTACATATTTGGGTAGACATGACCTAAACACTTTTGACCTACATGAACCACAAAGTGAAACAGAACATTTCTACAGGTGGCTAGGATTTAACCCAGTTTGACAAATAACTGGTATACTGAGATACCAAAAATGCCATTGAGACTATTCGCTATTTGCAATGATCATCTTTTTCTGAATGTTTCTAGTGGAACAGGAAAAGCACACCTTATTTATCTATTTTTGGCTAAAGTTTGAAGACAAACACGATTGCCCTGGCCATGATATCATTAAACATTGCTTCAAAACTTTTGACAAGGAGTAAAACTGTGCATTCAGCTTTGTAGCTAGGTTTACCTTTGACAAATGTGGAAACTACAATATGTAAAATTGATCAGGGAACTGCAAAGGAAACAATTCTGGAAGTTTGTAAACTTATTGTCTGGTCCAAGTATACAATAGTTCACAAAGCAGCCACTGCATCATTAAATAGAATGCTGCAAGATCTTAGAGTAAATTAATGGGAGGTGTTACTTCAGTGCAAGCTGTAGATTTTTATCAGTGCTACCAGCAATTCTATGAAGCAATAAAGCAGATGAATTGAAAGACTAAATTAAAGCATTATATATTTGGGAAATTGGTAATCAATTATGCTTAAAAACCAATATATAAGCACATTTGTCAGACAATTCATCTGTGAGAGATCTTGCTTCGAATCTACTCAAATGAAAAAATGGGTAAATTAAACACAAACGCACATTGAAAACCATGGGCCAAATTGTTACATCACTTTATAATCTGATGCAGGCTGCTTTCCCAAATGTCGCTCATCCCTATTTGAATTACCAATGGTTGTACGAAAGAGCAATTTAGCACCAAAAATGCCGCAGTGCAGTCCATGAATAAATATCTTCATTCGAAGCTTGTCGGACAACCCACACAATATAAATCTGCTAACAGTTTGACAGATATTGATGAGGCTGTATATTTTACAGTTTAATTTTTAAACACACTGTCACCACCTGGTATGCCATCACGTAATCATGAACTAAAAGTAGGAGCTACAATTATAATATTCAGGAATTTGGATCCACCAATACAGTGCAGCTTCACAAGATTATCTGTTCAAAAATTATTATCATATGTAATGAATGCTACAGTGATGACTGGTAATGTTGTTGGTTTAGGTTTAGGTTTATTTCACAGTGAAAAGCTTTGTTGCATGTCAACTGTGGAAGAAAAATTAATATCTTTTAATTTTGATTGGAATTGAACAACGTAATGAAAGGGTGTTTTGGATGTGACAATTGGCATCCCTCGGTTGACCAGGTGCAGAAGACATTGGTGGGAATCGGCAAAGTAAGATTAGATGTATTACCTCTTGTCTGGGAATGTGTTGAAGGGTGGATGGTAAATGTAAATATGAAATAGTAGAGGAGATAATGAAGCTTGTTTAACTTTCTGTGAGGAGGTACAGTAGATCACCAGCGCCTCCTACCGCTTGTGGCATAAATGTAACTGTAAATGGGAGTCTTATGATTGGCACGGAGAAGGGATAGTGGCACGAGCCGCCTTAAAGGTGAGATAGAATAATGTCAAGTATTGTGTTTGACATGTACTGAATAAGATTAATGTTGTTGAATAAGATTAACATAAGGGAAAAGTATGTTATGACTAATGAAATAATTGGTACACATGTACTATATTTTCGTAGAGTAGTATCTAACAAAAGTAAACAAAAGTTGTTTACTGCACAGTATAACTGTTGGCTAATTCTGCTGTGAAGTCAGAGAACTGGTGAGCAGTTAACTGCAGCCATCTCTCCATGATATCATGCAATAAAATCTCAAAACAAATCTGGGAAGTCTCCGCTTTTCATTTTAGACTCATGATCAGCCATGATTCAATGTGATCATGGCTGATCATCTACAATCAGTACACTGTTCCTGCCTTCTCCCCATGTCCCCTGACTCCGCTATGTTTAAGAGCCCTATCTAGCTCTCTCTTGAAAGTATCCAGAGAACCGGCCTCCACCACCCTTTGAGGCAGAGAATTCCACACACTCACAACTCTCTGTGTGAAAAAGTGTTTCCTCATCTCCATTCTAAATGGCTTACCCCTTATTCTTAAACTGTGGCCCCTGGTTCTGGACTCCCCCAACATCGGGAACATGTTTCCTGCCTCTAGCGTGTCCAAACCCTTAATAATCTTATATGTTTCAATAAGATCCCCTCTCACCCTTCTAAATTCCATAGTATACAAGCCCAGCTGCTCCATTCTCCCAGCATATGACAGTCTCTCCATCCCTGGAATTAACTTTGTGAACCTACACTGCACTCCCTCAATAGCAAGAATGTCCTTCCTCAAATTTGGAGACCAAAACAGCACACAATATTCCAGGTATGGTCTCACTAGGGCTCTGTACAACTGCAGAAGGACCTCTTTGCTCCTATACTCAACTCCTCTTGTTATGAAGGCCCAACATGCCATTCGCTTTCTTCACAGCCTGCTGTACCTGCATGCTTACTTTCATTGATTGATGAACAAGGATCCCCAGATACCTCTGTACTTTCCCTTTTCCCAACTTGACACAATTTAGATAATAATCTGCCTTCCTGTTTTTGCTACCAAAGTGGATAACCTCACATTTATCCACATTAAACTGCATCTGCCAGGCATCTGCTCACTCACCCAACCTGTCCAAGTCACCCTGCATTCTCATAACATCCTCCTCACAGTTCACACTGCCACCCAGCTTTATGTAATCTGCAAATTTGCTAATGTTATTTGTAATCCCTTCATCTAAATCATTAATCTGTATTACTAAAAGTGTCATCTTGATCACTTCCTTTTGCACTGTATATTGATTTTAGAAAAACCCTACCACTTATGGCTGTGATTTTTGGCCATCTTACTCAGAGTCCCCCTCTGCTCATCAGGTGCCGAGCATTATTCCCATCGATGAAAAATAAAAGAGTTAAAAAATGTTGAGATTCCCTCTCCTGTCAATCACGCCATGAAGGCCACGCCCCTTCTGGTGGGAGGGACTATACAACTGGAAGTGTGTGCGTGGCTCAGTCTCTGCAAGAAGGGGGGAGGGAGAGGTCACGACCCTCTGCCTTTAGTGGCCTTGTACCCTGCTTGAAATGGTATGAAACTGCATTTGAATTTGGTGACCTTGCACCCTGCTTGAAATGTTATGAAACTGCACTCGATATTTGGTGGCCTTGCACCCTGCTTGAAGTGGTATGACACTGCACTCGAATTTGGTGGCCTTGCACCCTGGTTGAAGTGGCAGAAACTGCACTTGAATTTGGTGGCCTTGGATCCTGCTTGAAGTGGCATTGCAAGGAATAGCCATGAGTCAACTGCCAGCCCACCAGCCTTGAGTGAGTGAGCTGCCAGCACACCAGGCTTGAGTGACTGAGCCGCCAGCCCAAGAATCCATTCTGCCCACAATGTCCATACTAGCCATCTGGAAGCCAGTCCCTTCAGCCCACAACACCCATATTAGCACTCCAGAAAGCCCCCCCCCCCCCCACTGGCCACCAATATTGGAATTGGTGGAGAGGTGGAATATTGCGCTGGGGGACCAGCCCTCCCGTGTGAAGCTAGGACCCAATGGGTCCCACTTATCTAGTATATATTGTAAATAGCTGCGGTCCCAGCACCGAGCCTTGCCGTACCCCACTAGTCACTGCCTGCCATTCTGAAAGGGACCCGTTAGTCCCTACTCTTTGTTTCTGTCTGCCAACCAATTTTCTATCCATGTCAGCACTCTACCCCCAATACCATGTGCCCTAATTTTGCCCACTAATCTCCAATGTTGGACCTTATCAAATGCTTTCTGAAAGTCCAGGTAATTTCTTTAATTTCCCTCTAAATTAATTTCTTCCACACCAACCAATCAACCAAATAATACTATACATACATACAATCAAACCAAACTCAGGTAAAATAAGTAGAGCCAAGGAAAGGTACAGAGTGCAGAATATAGTTCTCAGCATTTTCGCAAAATAGTTCCATTAACAAAGTCGAATGTTAACAATGAGATATAGGGTAATGGATCTCTACCCTAGATTATGGAAGGACCATTCAGAAGTCTGATAATAGAGGGGAAGAAGCTGTTCCTTCGTCTGCTGGTGCACACTTTCAAGCATCTGTACATTCTGTTAGATGAGAAGAAAGAATAACCAGTGTGGGAAAAGTCTTTGATTAATTTGGCTGTTTTTCTGAGACAGCGTGAAATGCAGATGGCATCAATGGTGGAGATTATGGTCTGTGTGATAAACTGGGCTAAATTCACAACTCTCTGCAATTTCTTACCGGCAGAACTGTTCCCAAACCAAGCTCTGATGCAACCTGACAGGATACTTTCTATGGTGCATCTGGAGAAGTCTGTGAGTCATTGGAGATATGCAGAAGTTTCTCACTCCAAAGGAAGTAGAGGCATTGGTGTGCCTTCTTGATTGTCGCTTCATTATGGTTGGTTCACGACAGACCATTGATAATATTTACGCCAATGTTGAAGGTAAAATAATTTATACTTTTTTATGGATTTAAAAGAAGCAAAAATATATATAATGTATTCTGAAGTACTTCAACTTTGAAATCAAGTGCATCTACACATTGTGCATTGGTGACTTACTTAGACTTAGTTCCTCCCACACTGTTGAGTGCATTGGGCAGCAAGCTTTCGCCATTCTGTTCGGCCATGTGCGACGTCTTTCACCCTCGATAGGTTAGCGTCCCGGGCTTCCAAATCCTTCTGGAATGTTCACCTCCATGTGAGCTTTGGTCGACCTCTTTTCCTTCTTCTGTCAGGTTGCCATGTCATTGCTATCTTAGGTGCACATTCTGATGACATTCTGAGTACATGTCCTGCAAATTTCATCCTGCATTCTGAGTACATGTCCTGGCTGAGAAGCTTTGTTGCAGTTTCCTGGTAGATCTCCTCATTTGTGATGTGATCTCTGTAGCTAGTCTTCAGGATCTTCCTCAAGCAGCGTTGTTGAATGCATCCAATTTATTTTTCACCTTCACATTGATTTTCCATGTCTCACTGGCATAGAGGGCTGTAGGGAGGACTATGGACTGAAGAGCTTGACTTTTGGCATCTTGGATATTCTGCCACTTGTGCATATTGGCTGCATTCTTCTGAAGACTGATGCAACTTTACCAATTCGGGAGTTGATGTCGACCTCTACATCTCCATCTGCTGTGAACATGCTGAGATAGGTAAATCTTGTGGCGATTTCCACAGATTGTCCATTGATTATCAGTTGGTCTATTGGCTGCTGTTCTCCAGTCTGCATGGTCTTAGTCTTCTGGCAGCTGATCTTTAATCCAACCTTTGATGCATTCTCCTCCAGAGCGGTTGTCATCTCTTGAAGGGTGTGTCTCGACTCTGCTAGTAGTACAATGTCATCAGCAAAATCTAGGTCTGTGAGGCGTCTTCCTGTTCTCCACGGTATTCAAAGTCAGCTTTGTTCATTGTCTTCCGCATTGGTGATCACCCACTTAAAGAGAATTATATTTAATGCAATTTTTGTATACATATTAATTTTCAATGTGTGTTTTTATTAGTAATTTATATAGTTAAGCTAAATAATTATAACCCACTTATTATATCATCCATAGCATAATTATATATTTAAATTTCATTTTATTTTACTAATAAGAAGTGTTATAACTTGATTGCAAGGAAATTTTAGTTTAGTTTAGTTTAGAGATACTGCGTGGAAAGAGACCCTTCGGCCCACCGAGACCATGCTGACAAGCGAGCACCGATACACTAGTTCTATCCTACACACTAGGAACAATTTACAGAAACCAATCAACCTGCAAACCAGCACATCTTGGGAATGTGGGAGGAAAATGGAGCACCTGGAAAAAAAACACATGGTCACAGTGAGAACGAGCAGACTGTCCAGATAGCACCCATAGTTGGGATCGAACCCGATTCTCTGGTGCTGTAACTCTACCGCTGCGCCACTGTGCCACCACGATTAAATGCAAACAACATGATTGCTTGCATAATAACCCAAGCAATATTGGACAGCAGTTAGTTAAGAATTAATCTATCATTGTCCCACAGGCACTTTCTTATCTGAATGTATTTTCAGATATATTTCAATTGTCTTAGAAGGTATTAGATATCTATGATCATAAAAAAAAGATTTATTTATTATTGGTCCAAACTGGTAGTAAATGTTCGAAGAACCAGATGGTATTTTTAATGATCATTCTATGTTAAAACTTAATCGAATATGGTTTCCTATTGACTTTGTGACTATTGATTCATCATCCAAGGATTTTGTTGCCAAAGATGTATTTGCAATAAATATAACGGTCAATGATAATTTGAAATAAAATGTGCTAAACAAAGTAGGTTTTATTTTTCTTTAATAAGTTTTTCATTTAAGAGTTTTTGCAACAACTGTTTTTATGTATTATTTATGACATTGAAAAACAGCCCTAGGCATTATCAAGTAAATTCCCCTTTCCTCACCTGCCTGCTTGCAACTCTTTGTATTCACTGGCTCATCCTCCACTGTTTCTGTCCTTGTAAGCACAAAGTATATTTCCCTCTTTGAAAGGAGCATTCCCACTATTGTATATAATCTCCAACACCTCCACTCCTTCCATGCAAAGGGGATACAATGACAGCATTTCTACCTCCTCCTTTCCTCCTTCTTCCTGACAATATGGTGATTTATTTGTTATCCCATCAATATGTATATAAATACTCTTTGCCTTTAGCATATCCTCCTCTGTTTTACAGCATAGTTTCACCAGGGCTCAACTCACAAGCTTCCTGTCACTGATTTTAGTTTAGTTTAGTTTATTTAACTTAGTTTAAAGGGCCTTGTCCCACTTTCACGACCTAATTCATGACCTCTGCCGAGTTTACCCTTGAATCATACTCGCAGCATGATCATCACGAGGTCGTAGGAGGTCGTAGGAGGTTGTAGGTAGGTCGTAGGAGGCCGTGATGCAAGTCGTAGATACCCATGGCATCAAGTAGGTCGGGGTGTTTTTTCTAGCATGATGAAAAATGTCCACAAGTAAAAAAGGTCATGAATTAGGTCGTGAAAGTGGGAGAGGCCCTTAAAGATACAGCCTGGAAACAGAAAGCAAGAGAAAAGTACAGATTGATGTTTAGTTTTAGTTTAGTTTAGAGATATAGCGTGGAAACAGGCCGTTCAGCCCATCGAGTCAGTGTCGACAAGCGATTACCTGTAACTTAGTTCGATGATACATACTAGGGACAATTTACAGAAACCAATTAACTCAAACCAGCACGTCTTTGTAATATGGGAGAAAACCGGGGCATTTGGAGAAAACCCACGTGATCACAGAGAGAACATACAAACTCCGTACAGCCAGCACCATCGTCAGGATTGAACCCGGGTCTCTGGTACTGTAAGCAGCAACTCTACAGCTGCGCCACTGTGCCGCCCCACAGTGCCACCCAGGTGCTTAAAAGATATAGGAACACATTACATGAGAGCAGTGTTGGGGAAAAATCACAGTAGGTGGACATCATAAACACTATAATCTTTAACTTCCCACAGAGAGACAGAATAATTGGTTCATAATCTTTAGCTGCAAAGCTCCAAAATAATAAGCAACTAACAGAGCCACAGCACAGACTATTAGAGGTGACTCTGCAATACTGAATTCCCAATGGTACTGGATTAAGGGTTGGCATTCATTCAAATAGTGCTACTTCAGAATGTATAAGACATGTGGGGATTTCTCTGGATCCTTTCATCTTGTGTGTCTCTCCCTGCTATTCTCTATCAATTGTGGGATCATTCCTGTGGTTTTCTTTACCGTTTGCCATCACTCCTTAATCCTGAAGCAGATCCTAAAATAAGGTATTTATTGTTTTACTAGACCAAGTGGGACCCATTGGGTCCCTGTCACACGGGAGGCCTGCCCCCCCCCCCAACACAACCCGTTCCCCAACGCAAGATTCCACCACTCACCCGTTCCCCCAACGCACGATTCCACCACTCACCCTTAGCCCCCAACTGTGCAGGTCGGCTCATTTTTTCACCCTCCCTCATTTTAAACTTAAAAAAAAATGCAATTGCACTAACATTTAAAAAAATGTGATGTAGGTGCCACCGACAAGGCCATCTTTTGTTATCCAAATCTAATAATTAAACTTTCAAATTAGAGAACAATTAAAAGTCAACCATGTTGCTGTGGCTTTGCAATCACATATGTGCTGGGTTAGGCTGGCAGATTCTTCCCCTGAAGGACATTTGCTGCCTTGGTGTCCTGGGATAGCAACATTGTAGTGGGTAGGGCTACAATCCCATTGTGACGTCATAGCTGGTAACTGCCAGTGCAGCTTGGAAGAAATCTTTCTCAAAGTGGGATTTTGTAAAGTAAAAAATGTGAATAACCTGTAAAATATAACATAAATCTGAACAAAAGTTGATAAAAACACACCACAAGACAATTGTGAGTAAGATGGTGCAAAAATTGTAGTGCTATCATCTACCGTTTTGGCGTAATTCAGGGCATCAGGGCATGAGTCACAGCAGACTCACAGGCAGACTCACAGGCAGACTTACTAACAAACAAGATGAGACTTTTAGTAATATATAGACCAACTGGGTCCATTGGGTCCCTGTCACATGGGAGGCCTGGTCCCCCAACACAACCTGTTTCCCAACGCAATTTTCTACACGCACCCATTCCCCCAAAGCAAGCCGTTCCCCCAATGCAATATTCCAGCACTCACCCATAGCCCCCAACTGCAAAAGGGCAGCTTATTTCCCCTTATTCACCCTCCCTCATTAAACTTTACAAAAAATCCTTGCTGCCAGGAATATTTTTTAAAAAAGGGATTGTAACATTGTAGCTTGCAATTGCACTTGCTAGGCTGGCAGGACTCACTGTTCTGGGATTGGAGCATTGTAACCTGGGATGGCTGCAATCTCATTGTGAAGTCATAGCTGCAGAGGGAAGAAATGTTTCCCTCTCTCCCCTGACCTCCCCCCTCCTCCACTCCCTCCTTCACCTCTCCCTCCCTCTCCTTTCCCCTACCCTCAGTCACTCCCTCCCACCGTCCATAACCCCTCTCCCCTCCCTACCCCCCTGACCCGTTGGGCCCCGTTTCCTCAATGCAATATTCCACCACTCATCCGTTTCCGAATGCAACCCGTTTCCACCACTCACCCATTCCCCCAACGTAACCCGTTCCCTCAATGCAATCAATCCTTACAAGTGAGAGGGGCCGGCAGTGAGGCGCTTTCTGGAGCCAATGAATGGATTTGACTTTTGGGTCGTCGTTGGCACTCCCTTGAGCCAATCATTCCTTCCCACGTGGGGGACAGTCAACGCTTCCCAGAGCCAATGAATGGATTTGACTTTTGGGTCGGTGCTCCCTTGAGCCAAATCAATCCTTCCACATGGGGGGGGGGGGCAGTTGGAGCTTTCTGGAGCCAATAAATGGACT